>OX155964.1:32449188-33049188 GCA_944548615.1 Micropterix aruncella | reverse complement strand
TTTATGTTGTCAAGTACCTACAGTGCAACACCAATTATCTGGAATGGAGATTTTGCAGGATCACCTGAATCTTGCTATCTGTTAGCTCTCTGCCATATTGTTGCAATATGAGGATATTTTCGTAAGCACTCGAAAGGTAAAATGATGATGTTATTATATGTATTAAAAAGTGCACTATCAGTGTTTTCGAATAAAAAAATCGTTTAAGTATTTTATGAGTTGATGGGGAAAGGGCTATTGAAATTAAATCTAAGCTTGACACAGCTCCATTAAAAACAGTCTGCACACAGTTTTATAAAGTGGAAATTGATTTATTTTTATTTATTTATTTATTCGCTTATTACTAATCAGTAAAACCAATGCATTGAAAAGTAAAATTAATGAAGATATCACCTTAATTAACCCTTGGAGTAAATGGGTATTTTCATGGATGCATCTGTGTCTTTTGCAGGATTTTCGGCGACATTGACTTAAAGTACTATAACTACGAAACTACTACACCAATCATAAAAAGAACAACTGCACAATGATTGCATTGAAATTTCGAATATAGAATATTGAAATATCATTTTGTAAAACAATTAGATAATTTTGAATAAATATGAGAACGTCAAAGAAGTGAAAAAAACGCGCGACCAGATCTGGTCGTATCATACTCAACGGATAATTGTTTCACAACCAGATTTGGTCGTATCATACT
Organism: Micropterix aruncella; assembly: GCA_944548615.1. NCBI lineage: Eukaryota > Metazoa > Arthropoda > Insecta > Lepidoptera > Micropterigidae > Micropterix > Micropterix aruncella. The sequence goes on along the minus strand of OX155964.1, from coordinate 33,048,488 downwards.
CAACGGGTTAAATAAATAGAATGACACATAATACTAGGTATCATATAAGAATAAATAATTAATATCTTGCAATTTAAAAGAGTGAGGGTTGGCAAAGAGGGTTGAAAAATAGTAATTTGATAGATCACAGGAACCTCACTTAGCTTCAAGCTGCGTTTGGCAATGAAGCGTCAAGCAAGATGACAATTTATAGCTAGTTGCAGAATTCGAATGCTTGTATCAATCTCAGTGACGAATTTCGTGAAGATCAACTGTGAACCGCTAATACAACAAAAATGTCACAACAGAAACAGACAGACATGTGGCCCACCATGAGATTTGGAAATCCTTAGGCATAGGCATGAGACAGGTACAATCAATCCTACACAAACATTTAGCTGTGAGAAAGATGAGCTCAATTTTTTTTTTGTTTTGAAATTTGATTTGATTTGATCGAATCTATTAGTATTTCTTTATTTTTTCGATTTTTGAGAAAGGTTCCTATACTGCAATAATTCCAATATGTTTCGCTTCGCTAAAGTCATTTTCGAACTGTAACTGTTTTGTACCTAGTCTAAACCTTTCTAGCGTGGCAATAAATACAAACGGAGCTGCCATGGAATTCACCGACCGGAGTCGGGCCCATCATAATACTATTTTTTACACTTCTGGGGGGTGAGCAGTGGATTCCGGACTTACGAACCGGCTGTGGTAGGTTTAGGACAGCTGTCTTGCCACATGTGAGCGTTCACCTTGCCACCCATTCACTCCCCCTTCGAAGCCATAGAATTTGAGATGCGCAAATCGCAGTTTTAGATAATTTTTCTAAGAAAGAGTTGATTATTTTTCTGGAAAGGCCAAGATCTTTAAAGAGGTGAAATAGAGATTTAGCTGGCAGGCCACGAGCGCCAACTTCCACCGCGTGAAGGTGAACAGTGAAGCCGTTCCGGGTTACGGCATTTGCAAGATTATGGTATTTATTTAATTTGTACTCGTGGTCTTTTGGGATATTTGATTCCCATGGAACAGTTAATTCTACAATAAGAGCCACCTTCCGAGCGAACACAGCCGAACGCGACCTAACGAGTGAACAGAGGACTAAGCCAAACGCCGCCACACTTGTCAAACTGTCAATCGATCGGATCGGACGGTCGATACCGCTGCCGCCGTATTTCTGTTTTATCAATTTATACTTCGCTCGCATGTACTATAATTGTACCTATTAAAACGATCAATAAATCTGTGCCACCACTGGAACATGGCGTTTATCTGGAATCTTGCAATCGTCACTAGCGACATTTAGAGGTTGTCCGAGTAGACCGCCCCTCAACACAGTAACGTTTCGGTTCATTTCGAGTTTCTAGTGACAGGGATATAAAATTACCCAGCTGTGTTCACTCACTATTTCAATATAGGCGGCAGTCATATGTGCTTATTTGTTTGTTTCCTGATTTACTTTCAGGCCAAATATCTTTCTACACTACAAAAAGATTTTGCAATCGGTGTATAAAAATGTCGGAAGTGTTATGATATTGATACCATGTCTATTTTTTTATTAAAAAACACACAACGAAATTCGATCATTTTAATGCTAAATCTGATAGAAAATAGCATCGGACACGTTTTTTAAGTGTTTTTTTATATTATTTAAATTACTTTCAATGATAGTTTTTAAAAGACTACGTTAACCTACCTAAGTTAATATACGTGTTTATAAATTGATTTAACCCCTCAAGCGGCGGGTGTAAATCTTGGCAGTCACCTGTCATTTCTGAGAGATGAACGTCAAAAATATAGCACTTTAGAAAAACGATCATAAGAAAGAAACTACTTGATGGATCATGAAAAGAAGAATTGTAGAATGGTCGCATTGAAATTTAAAATATAAAACAATAAAACCTCATATTGTAAAACAATTTGATAATTATGAATAATTATTAGAAAGTTGGGGAACTGAATGAAACTCACTTATTCAGCGATATCGACATTTTATCTCAAAATACAAAACCCTATCTAGAAATTATAAACACATTTGTGTACGTTATTACACGCTTTACCAAATCTATTAGTTCGTTTTATTTATTATCATACATATATCTGAAGAGAAGCTACATAATATCAGAAGAGAAGCACAGATCCTAGCAATGGCAGCACTCGACTAAGTGCCCCCAGAAAACAAACAATTATATTAGGGATTCTAGACTGCGAGAAGCACGACTGAATAATCATACAATACAGAACTTATCCGTCTTTCTCACAAATATCTGAATGGGGTGGTTGTACTGTTATTCTGGTGTTAATTCAGTTCGTTGAGAGCGCGGTTTGTCGCGCAGCTCTCGTACCCGTTTTGGAACGTTACTGAGAATTGACTACAATACATCGTACCCGATTCGGGACATTACTGTCTTGAGGGGTTAAAAAACTAACATAACCTACCAAAATGTAGGTGTTTGACACTTCCTATATGAAAACGAATTTACCGCGTGAAATTTGTAGGACCCGACGTTTCGGTGACGTTGCAGCCGCCGTTGTCTAGGGTAGACTGAAGAGCTGTCAGTCCGTTGTTTTGCGGGTAGACCGCAAACCGCTGCCGCCACTGCGTAGGTTATAACGGTGGTGGGGGGCCGGGCTCGGAGCGCGGGAATTTTTAAAATCCGTCTTGCACACAACACTCACTGTATCCTGTTTTACGTCTTTGCGTTCGGCGTTCGGCGGCGGGAACATTTTAAGAAGAGGGTTCCACGTAGAAGAGAGTTTGTAACCGTCGTCTCTATTGAAGTTCGGGGTTCTTCTTATTTCAATGGCTTCTTATGTTCGCAGATCGCCGATTTTTCTCGCTGAACGTTTTTAACAGCTTTGATATGTTATGTCAGTCGCGTGGCTATGGGCCGTTTCGTTTGTCCAACGTAGGCTAGACCGCAGCTGCATTCGACTTTATACACACCCGGGGTTTGCAGTGGTATTACATCCTTTACAGCTTTGATGTGTTCTGTCAGTCGCGTGGCTATAGGCCGTTTCGTTTGTCCAACGTAGGCTAGACCGCAGCTGCATTTGACTTTATACACACCCGGGGTTTGCAGTGGTATTACATCCTTTACAGGCCTCAAAAATCGAGCTATATTTTGGGTCGGTTTGAAGATCGTTTTTATATCGAATCTGTTTAGCATCTTACTTATTCGATCAGTCACGCCCTTGACGTATGGTAAGAATGCTCTTGATCTGCTCGGTTTTTGAATTTCGTCCGTATTAGATCGTGTGCGTGTCTCGTGATATTTTCCGTATCCATTTTTCCTAAGGACATCATTGACATGTTCCATCTCCTTCGGAAAATGCTCAGTGTCGCATAGATCGCGTGCTCGATTCACGAGCGACGTTTGCACTGAACGTAGATGGTAGGGATGATGGTGTGAGCTTGCATGCAAATATCTGTCCGTATGTGTGGGCTTCCGATATACCGTATGTCTGAGAGTATTGTCACTTCTCCTCGTCACTTTGACATCCAAAAATGGTAAGGAGCCGTCCTTCTCTACTTCATAGGTGAAACTGATTTTTGGGTGTATGGAGTTTAGATGACCAAGGAATTCTTTCACCGTTTGAATGTTGCCTTTCAGGATGCAGAAGGTATCATCCACGTAGCGAAGCCAGAGAATGGGTTTAATTTTGGAGGTTTTTATGGCTAATTCCTCAAAATATTCCATATATAGGTCACTAACTATCGGCGATACGGGGCATCCCATTGCTACTCCGTCGATTTGTTTGTAATAATCGCCGTTCCATAGAGAAAAAACATTCAGCGAGAAAAATCGGCGATCTGCGAACATATATTGGATAGCGGAAGTAACCACTGGATGCAGTTTCAAAATCCCATTGTTCTATCCAAGGAACAATTCTACTTTCCTCGCATGATCCGGGAAGCCATTGAAATAAGAAGAACTCCGAACTTCAATAGAGACGACGGCTACAAACTCTCTTCTACGTGGAACCCTCTTCTTAAAATGTTCCCGCCGCCGAACGCCGAACGCAAAGACGTAAAACAGGATACAGTGAGTGTTGTGTGCAAGACGGATTTTAAAAATTCCCGCGCTCCGAGCCCGGCCCCCCACCACCGTTATAACCTACGCAGTGGCGGCAGCGGTTTGCGGTCTACCCGCAAAACAACGGACTGACAGCTCTTCAGTCTACCCTAGACAACGGCGGCTGCAACGTCACCGAAACGTCGGGTCCTACAAATTTCACGCGATAAATTCGTTTTCTATCCTATTTATAATGTCAAACAACCGCGATAGTCTTCGATTTTATACTTCCTATATGCCTATATCTCGCTTACTTTTGAGGCCGAAAAAAGATTATTGTAGTTTTGGAATCATTAAAACATCAACAATGTAGAAAAGATACCAATACTAGAATAATACTAAAATGTTTAAAGACAGCCCTCATAAGCATAATATATAAAGGTAGATAACCTACACTTAATACTGGTGGTGTGTATTGCAGTATAGGAACCTTTCTCAGAAATCGAAAAAATAAAGAAATACTACTAGATTTGATCATTGTAATGCTAAATGTGAAATAAAAAAGCTTCAGACGCGTAAAATTTCAAAACCAAATTTACATAAAAAAATAAAAAAAGTTTTTGTTTTTTGTTTTGTTTATTTTGGAGTTGGTTTAACCCAACCATTTTTAGGTTCAATGACCTCATAAACTTTTCAGACAGCAAGTTTGATAACAGATTATGGAATTATTGCAGTATAGGTACCTTTCTCAGAAATCGAAAAAACAAAGAAATACTACTAGTTTAGATCATTGTAATGCTAAATGTGAAAGAAAAAAGCTTCGGACGCGTAAATTTTCGAAACCAAATTTACATACAAAAAAAAAAAAAATTTTTTTTTACCTCAGTTTTCAAGGTTGTTTTAAAAAGACCTAACCTAACCTAACCTAACGCCAAATAGGTGTTTATGTATTATTTTTAAAAAAAAACTACCGAAATGTATGGGTTTGGCGCTTTTTTGAATGCCTATATCTCGCTTATTTATTGAGACCGAATAAATATTATTGCAGATTCGGAATCAGCGTGGTGAATATAGTCTGGTGACGTTAAAAAATCAACAATCTAGAAGAGGTACCTATACTGCAATAATACCCAGATTATGTTCCAGGGATATAATTCATCTCGAAAATAAACTGATTTAACTGAAAACGTCATAATTATTCGAATTTAGAACGCGCTCGAATGAATGGCGGAAATCGCTTTTTTATCTCGCATTGCTGTTAATTTAGAGGCGAACAGATCTATAAATAGAGGAAGACGTGGAAAATATTATATGGTATTTATTTGTTTACCCGGATGAGCGCCCGCTGGTGGAGCAGCATTTGTATGACGCTTTTCCTCCTGAGGTAAAGCATGCTCTTGACGGCGACCATCATACCGGAGCAAATGAAGATCGGGCCGACGAGCCACATGTGGCCCAGGTTGTTGAGGATGTAGCCGTCTGCGTCGCCCAGCGCCAGCACCGTGATCACAGTCCCCACCGAGAACAACACCATCGAAAGCACAAAGTACGAATAGCTGGTGCAGTCGCACCTGCCGAAGCGTTGCTCTTCGTCGATCTCCATCTCGCGCTGCCGCAGCCTGTGCAGCCGCTGCCTGATGAACGGGCTGTCGAAAACCGTCGCCATATTCGCTACATGTGAGCCATAATAAACGCGCTCCCTTTTATTACATTTAATCAGAATTTATATTTTATCAGAGCCAGACCAAACAACACTTATCACGTCACGGCGGCCATAAACGTCACATTGCCAAAAATGATATCAACATAGAGCATAGACGAAGAGGACTAGAGAGGGACCACCTCACCACTGTTGTACGATTTTTCAGCAGGTCATAAAATGTCCATTACACTTCAACCTATAATTGGACCAAGAAGAAGACTCCACTCTCCGCTGAAAATAACTAGGTTTAGTTTTATTGTTGAGCAGAAGACAACGGAGTGATTAAACTAACTAATAAAAAAAATACTTGATAAAACAGGTTTTTTGATATTATTAATTAATAATTACATAATATCAAAAAACCTGTTTCTTAATTTTTATATTCTATAATTATTTTTATAATTCTATAATATTATATAAAATCTGGTAATTTTTTCCACATAAAAATGTAGTCGAAAATCTTTCACGTTTTTTTCAATTTTCGCCTTCGTTATTAAGAAATAATACTGAATAACTGAAATTCGAACACAAAAGATGCTTTTCCTCGGTAACAAAGTCATAAATAAATAAAAAAATGGAATATTTTATTTCAGTATTTTTATGCCGGGTATTCTTCTCAAGAAAAAATCTCATAATATCAAAACACAGGAATTTTAATAAATAAAAAAACATTTTTTTGTTATTTTCTTGATTAATTTCATGTACCGAATCACCTATTTGACGGGTGCTCATTGATTAAAAGTAAGCTTTTATAAACCATTCAATCGCCAACCATACTGATTACCCACCACGTTGTTCACTTGCAACTAAATGCTTTATTTCACAATAACATGTTTACTATCTTCTATGACTTCCCAAACGAGTAATGTTGATACGGAAGAAGTTGATGAACTGCAAATAAAATTAGGCGGTGACCGAAAAGGGTGACATAGGTGCATCGCATTATAATTTAACTGTCGGAAGTTCAGCTCGTGCGCTGATTAAGCAAGTCCTCTGCACCCACGATTCTGTTGAGTAGCCGTCCAGATTGAATCGGCGGAGCGCTCTAAGTCGCTACGAGGAGCTCGTCCTCGTCGTGCAGATGTAGCAAAAGCGGAGATTTTCGAGAGGGTAGACGAAGTGTGGAGCCTAAGTTTGCCCATCGTGTCAGCAACTATAACAAAATGTAAAGTAGGTACTCTAATATTGCCCGCGGCAGCAGACCGCATTAATCATATTGTTCGGGGAAATCGTAGCACGTACCGGAAGATCAGTGCCTGTATACGACATTGTTGGTTGGTAGCCATTTATTCTTCTTCTTCTTCTTCTTTCTTCTTTTTGGCAATCCACCCAATGAGGGTGATTTCTGCCAGGTGGTTATTATTTTGTTTTAATTTGGGAACTTTATTGTTAGTAGGACAGCACTGAAACAAACAGACACAAAACATACAATAAAGGAAATAGTAGGAACTAGTATATTATGGAATGGAATAATGTTACTAAAGGGAAATGTGGTTGAGGGAGATAAATTTACAGAGAATTTTGAGGACTTTTGGAGAGTTAAGGGAGAGGAGATGGTCCACACACAGTGGGAGTTGAATTTTGAGGGCTATAAGGTCCGAGACGAAATTAGGATAGTTGTTGTTAAATGGGCAGTTAAAAAAGAGGTGGTCAGCAGTGCAGACTGCATGACCGCAATCGCATTGGGGGGACGGGAGGACGTGTATCCTATAGAGGTGAGCGGGGGTGCAGCTGTGGCCAATACGCAATCTGCAAATGACTGCTATTCCCTTGCGGCTAAGTGGCTGATGATGGAACCATGTAGCCATTTATTCAACAGAAACGAAAACGGGAACTGTCAACACGACACAGTGTTGCCAGATAGTAACTTATACTTAAGGCGTCTGATGTTGTATGCCGCACTGGCGAAGAAAATACTTGAATCCCTCGCTGCAATATTCAGTTCCATTGTCGGTGCGAAGGGTCTTGATTTTTCTTTCTGTCTGGTTTTCAACAAGCTGCTTGAATGTCTTGAAAGTTTCAAAAACTTCCGATTTCCTTTTTAAGAAGTATACGAATACCTTTCTTGAATAGTCGTCAACGAAGGTAAGGAAATATCTGGCTCCTCCAATCGATGTAGTTTCCATCGGTCCACATAAATCCGAATGAATGAGGAACAGGTTAGTTTCCGCTCGTTGGTTCACGCTGTGCCCGAATGGCTGCCGCGCCTGCTTGCCCTCGAAACAAATCTCGCAATCCCTCACTTGATCCTCGCCGCCTGCGAAGTCGATGCCGTCGACTACTCCGTCGCGCATTTTACACATGTCGCGGTAATTGAGATGACCGAGTCGGCGATGCCACAATAACGCTTTGTTTCTTGCTGTGGTTGACATCATGCATCTTGATGAATTGCGGAAGACATACACTCCATCGATGGCTTTTGCTTTCATTGTGCACGTTTTGTCCTTACTGATTACTGTGCAACCGCCATCACTGAATTTCACTATATTTCCGTCTCGGAATAATTGCGATACTGATAATAAATTCAGCAATAATTCTGGCACATGAAGTACGTTATTCAGCTTAAGCTGTTGTTCACCTACTTTCAACGCTATGTTGGCCATTTTGGAGTCAAGTAACTTGTCTTTACTTGCCGTTAATATTTCATTAATCGACGTTTGTTTAAATTGGTTGAACCACTCGTCGTCTGATGTCATATGTTGAGATGCTCCACTATCGATGTACCATTCGCACTTTGCCTGTTTCCGCTCCCTGGAGACGAACACTGCGCTGAAGGCGCTCCAATTTTCTTTGGTTTGGAGTTTTTGCTTGGACTTGTCCGCTTCTGCCTTATTATCTCTGCTTTACACGGCATTCTCTTAATTATGTGTCCTCGCTTGTCACAATAATAACACTTTACGTCTTTTCGATTTGCCTTGTCTTTTGTCTCAGCAGGCTTGCCACTTGCGCCAGATCCGTGTCCCTTGTTGGCATTTTTTGGTTCGAATTTGGGCTTGTGTTTGCCAAATAATGCACTTGCTGTTTCCTTTTGGTACGATCCGTCGAGAAGTTTGGATTTGACCATGGAAGAGTTCGTTTTGATCCCGCTTCCTTCGAAACCCAAAATCATCGGACGAAAATCATCCGGTAAACCGGCCAACATGATAGCTCCAACGAGTTCGTCGTCGATTTTGAAGCCCACATCGTTTAGTTTGTTCGCCGCACTCGTAACTTTTCCCACGTACTCAGTCATTGACTCGCAATTTTCGAGTCGCACACTTATTAAGTTCTGGATAAGACCAATCTTATGTGTAGTGCTTTTACCAGCGAAAATTTCTTGAAGTGTCTTCCATATTTCAGCGGCACTGTCTTTGTCTTCTATATGCACGTATAGAGATTCTTCGACACTTAGCAATAGCCGTGCTTTTGCTTTCATCGCCTTTTCTTTATTGATTTCCGTACTTTCATCCGGGCTTATATACTTCAGTAATCCATTAACTTCAAGCATCGCTCGTATCGTTATTGACCAGGTGCGATAGTTTTCTACACCCTTCAATTTCGTAATCGAAGACCATGAATCTTTTCCTGACATGGTTGCTCACTTGAATTTGTCCTTCGACTGGAATCTCGACTTCAACAGAACAAAAAAACGCACGCAGTCCACAAGTAGTTTTACTTTTTATCGCGGCGACTGACGTTTGCAAAAATGCGTCGCACGCCCGTATGTGCGATGCACGCACACGAAGTTTTAGCGACACACGCTTTCAATCCGGCGACACACGCACGGAAAAATGTTTGGTATAATTGCCCAAATGTTTTTACGACACACGCGTTAGCTCCGGCGACAAACGCACGGGATTCTTATTCAGTTTACTGGGCCCATAATCTGTTGGTTAGTAGCCATTTATTGAACAGAAACGAAAACGGGAACTGTCAACACGACACAGTGTTGCCAGATAGTAACTTATACTTAAGGCGCCACGTATGGGCGTAGGGTTGTACATTACATTACATTACATTTTCGTCGTGTCCAATTGACGGCTAAAGACCGCTCTTGGACGTGTCAAAATAATTGGGTTATGTAGTAAGTTTCGTTACTACTCTTTACTGAACATACATAGTTAGTCAAGAATTAACTACTAGATTGTCCAACTATAAATATAAATAATCAAAATCAAAATAATCAAAATAATCAAAATATTTCTATTTCAACATTCAACAGTTCATTGTGAGATTTGTAATTGGTCCCGGGGTTTCTAGAACAACGCGAGAGTAGCACGAATCATGGCTTCGGCGACTTCCGAGTTTCCGCTTGGCACCGTCTGTCACAGGATCAAGGAAACCAGGAGCTTCGCAAAGAATGGCGTACAGTACCTAGTAGAACACCAACAAGTGCGTAGCACAGTAAATCTCAAGATTGTACCGACACCCACATGTGCGTTTGCAAATATAGCTGAATTTTGGACGCGCCCTCTACGAGTTAATACAGTGGTTTGTTTTTAGTAGTAATGGCGAGCGAAAATTAAATGTGGCAGCATATGTACCTATTATGTAGCAAGTAATAATAGAGCTAGTCAATTCGAGGTTACGTGTAGTTAATACATCTATTTGTGGTTACCTACGTAAGTACTATCGTAACACAGATTGAAATATAATTTCATGTGGTTGGTTTCATTATCGATGACAGAAATTAAATGTGCAATCAATTCTAGGTATAGTATTTCTAGTGAGTAATCAAAACTTTACAAAACTGGACGTTGTAGCCCACTTGTCTATAATCGATTATGGGTAATATTTAACCAAATACGATCATCGGCAATACGAGACCACATACGATAGTTTTGTAAAGTAAAACTGGACATTAAAGTCGTCCTGTGTGTGTCATCTGTCAGTTGATGGCATTCGGTTCAATTGGCGACGAATGAACCTGGCGCCTGCCTCAGCAACAAAACGTCTATTGGCTAACGGTTTAAGCCAATCACAGCCGACGCTTAACCAATCAGAAGCAGCTAAAATAGCGTTTTGCAGCATAACCAATATGAGGAATATTTTTTTAACAGGACACCCAACATTATAATTGTAAATCGTCCGTCATGTCTATTGTCTATGACTTTTTCGGCATATCTGCGAATAGCAACTAATATATAAATTGTTTATTTATGTATTGGATTCCTACTTTAGACAGTTCAAAATTTTACTATACATAGCTGATGATATTTTACATCACATATAAAAAGTGCGTGAGGTCATTTTTTCTTAAATTGGAGATATTAATTCCCAACCTCGGGCCCGCGCCGCGTCGATGACTATATGTAATGGTCGTGGCAGCCGCTCAAACTTCGGTCTGGCTGGCATCGAGAATCCCAGTTTAAGAAGTTCAAAATTTTGCTATACATAGCTGATGAAATTTTACATCACATATAAAAAGTGCGTGAGGTAATTTTTTCTTAAATTGGAGATATTAATTCCCGAACTCGGGCCCGCGCCGCGCCGATGACTGTATGTAATGGTGGTGGCAGCCACTCAAACTTCGGTCTGGCAGGCATCGAGAATCCCACTTTAGGAAGTTCAAAATTTTACTATACATAGCTGATGATATTCTACATCACATATAAAAAGTGCGTGAGGTCATTTTTTCTTAAATTGGAGATATTATTTCCCAAACTCGGGCCCGCTCTCCGCCGATGATTATATTTAATGAGCGAGGCGGCCGCTCAAACTTCGGTCTGGCTGGCATCGAGAATCCCATTTTAGGAAGTTCAAAATTTTACTATATATAGCTGATGATATTTTACATCACATATAAAAAGTGCGTGAGGTCATTTTTTCTTAAATTGGAGATATTAATTCCCGAACTCGGGCCCGCGCCGCGTCGATAACTATATGTAATGGTGGTGGCAGCCGCTCAAACTTCGGTCTGGCTGGCATCGAGAATCCCACTTTAGGAAGTTCAAAATTTTACTATACATAGCTGATGATATTTTACATCACATATAAAAAGTGCGTGAGGTCATTTTTTCTTAAATTGGAGATATTATTTCCCAAACTCGGGCCCGCTCTCCGCCGATGATTATATTTAATGAGCGAGGCGACCGCTCAAACTTCGGTCTGGCAGGCATCGAGAATCCCACTTTAGGAAGTTCAAAATTTTACTATACATAGCAGATGATATTATACATCACATATAAAAAGTGCGTGAGGTCATTTTTTCTTAAATTGGAGATATTAATTCCCGAACTCGGGCCCGCGCCGCGTCGATGACTATATGTAATGGTGGTGGCAGCCGCTCAAACTTCAGTCTGGCTGGCATCGAGAATCCCACTTTAGGAAGTTCAAAATTTTACTATACATAGCTGATGATATTTTACATCACATATAAAAAGTGCGTGAGGTCATTTTTTCTTAAATTGGAGATATTATTTCCCAAACTCGGGCCCGCTCTCCGCCGATGATTATATTTAATGAGCGAGGCGACCGCTCAAACTTCGGTCTGGCAGGCATCGAGAATCCCACTTTAGGAAGTTCAAAATTTTACTATACATAGCAGATGATATTATACATCACATATAAAAAGTGCGTGAGGTCATTTTTTCTTAAATTGGAGATATTAATTCCCGATCTCGGGCCCGCGCCGCGCCGATGACTGTATGTAATGGTGGTGGCAGCCACTCAAACTTCGGTCTGGCAGGCATCGAGAATCCCACTTTAGGAAGTTCAAAATTTTACTATACATAGCTGATGATATTTTACATCACATATAAAAAGTAAGTAGGTGAGGTTATTTTTTCTTAAATTGGAGATATTATTTCCCAAACTCGGGCCCGCTCTCCGCCGATGATTATATTTAATGAGCGAGGCGGCCGCTCAAACTTCGGTCTAGCAGGCATCGAGAATCCCATTTTAGGAAGTTCAAAATTTTACTATACACAGCTGATGATATTATACATCACATATAAAAAGTAGGTGAGGTTATTTTTTCTTAAATTGGAGATATTATTTCCCAAACTCGGGCCCGCTCTCCGCCGATGATTATATTTAATGAGCGAGGCGGCCGCTCAAACTTCGGTCTGGCTGGCATCGAGAATCCCACTTTAGGAAGTTCAAAATTTTACTATTCGTAGCTCAAGATATTTTACATCACATATACAAAGTGCGTGAGGTCATTTTTTCTTAAATTGGAGATATTAATTCCCGAACTCGGGCCCGCGCCGCGTCGATGACTATATGTAATGGTGGTGGCAGCTGCTCAAACTTCGGTCTGGCAGGCATCGAGAATCCCACTTTAGGAAGTTCAAAATTTTACTATACACAGCTGATGATATTATACATCACATATAAAAAGTAGGTGAGGTTATTTTTTCATAAATTGGAGATATTATTTCCCAAACTCGGGCCCGCTCTCCGCCGATGATTATATTTAATGAGCGAGGCGGCCGCTCAAACTTCGGTCTGGCTGGCATCGAGAATCCCACTTTAGGAAGTTCAAAATTTTACTATTCATAGCTCATGATATTTTACATCACATATACAAAGTGCGTGAGGTCATTTTTTCTTAAATTGGAGATATTAATTCCCGAACTCGGGCCCGCGCCGCGTCGATGACTATATGTAATGGTGGTGGCAGCTGCTCAAACTTCGGTCTGGCAGGCATCGAGAATCCCACTTTAGGAAGTTCAAAATTTTACTATACATAGCTGATGATATTCTACATCACATATAAAAAGTGCGTGAGGTCATTTTTTCTTAAATTGGAGATATTATTTCCCAAACTCGGGCCCGCTCTCCGCCGATGATTATATTTAATGAGCGAGGCGGCCGCTCAAACTTCGGTCTGGCTGGCATCGAGAATCCCACTTTAGGAAGTTCAAAATTTTACTATTCATAGCTCATGATATTTTACATCAGATATACAAAGTGCGTGAGGTCATTTTTTCTTAAATTGGAGATATTAATTCCCGAACTCGGGCCCGCGCCGCGTCGATGACTATATGTAATGGTGGTGGCAGCCGCTCAAACTTCGGTCTGGCTGGTATCGAGAATCCCACTTTAGGAAGTTCAAAATTTTACTATACATAGCTGATGATATTTTACATCACATATAAAAAGTGCGTGAGGTCATTTTTTCTTAAATTGGAGATATTATTTCCCAAACTCGGGCCCGCTCTCCGCCGATGATTATATTTAATGAGCGAGGCGACCGCTCAAACTTCGGTCTGGCAGGCATCGAGAATCCCACTTTAGGAAGTTCAAAATTTTACTATACATAGCTGATGATATTCTACATCTCATATAAAAAGTGCGTGAGGTCATTTTTTCTTAAATTGGAGATATTATTTCCCAAACTCGGGCCCGCTCTCCGCCGATGATTATATTTAATGAGCGAGGCCGCCACTCAAACTTCGGTCTGGCAGCCATCGAGAATCCCACTTTAGGAAGTTCAAAATTTTACTATACATAGCTGATGATATTCTACATCACATATAAAAAGTGCGTGAGGTCATTTTTTCTTAAATTGGAGATATTATTTCCCAAACTCGGGCCCGCTCTCCGCCGATGATTATATTTAATGAGCGAGGCGGCCGCTCAAACTTCGGTCTGGCAGGCATCGAGAATCCCACTTTAGGAAGTTCAAAATTTTACTATACATAGCTGATGATATTCTACATCACGTATAAAAAGTGCGTGAGGTCATTTTTTCTTAAATTGGAGATATTATTTCCCAAACTCGGGCCCGCTCTCCGCCGATGATTATATTTAATGAGCGAGGCGACCGCTCAAACTTCGGTCTGGCAGGCATCGAGAATCCCACTTTAGGAAGTTCAAAATTTTACTATACATAGCTGATGATATTCTACATCACATATAAAAAGTGCGTGAGGTCATTTTTTCTTAAATTGGAGATATTATTTCCCAAACTCGGGCCCGCTCTCCGCCGATGATTATATTTAATGAGCGAGGCGACCGCTCAAACTTCGGTCTGGCAGGCATCGAGAATCCCACTTTAGGAAGTTCAAAATTTTACTATACATAGCTGATGATATTTTACATCACATATAAAAAGTGCGTGTGGTCATTTTTTCTTAAATTGGAGATATTAATTCCCGAACTCGGGCCCGCGCAGCGCCGATGACTGTATGTAATGGTGGTGGCAGCCGCTCAAACTTCGGTCTGGCAGGCATCGAGAATCCCACTTTAGGAAGTTCAAAATTTTACTATACATAGCTGATGATATTCTACATCACGTATAAAAAGTGCGTGAGGTCATTTTTTCTTAAATTGGAGATATTATTTCCCAAACTCGGGCCCGCTCTCCGCCGATGATTATATTTAATGAGCGAGGCGGCCGCTCAAACTTCGGTCTGGCAGGCATCGAGAATCCCACTTTAGGAAGTTCAAAATTTTACTATACATAGCTGATGATATTTTACATCACATATAAAAAGTGCGTGGGGTCATTTTTTCTTAAATTGGAGATATTAATTCCCGAACTCGGGCCCGCGCAGCGCCGATGACTGTATGTAATGGTGGTGGCAGCCGCTCAAACTTCGGTCTGGCAGGCATCGAGAATCCCACTTTAGGAAGTTCAAAATTTTACTATACATAGCTGATGATATTATACATGACATAAAAAGTGCGTGAGGTCATTTTTTCTTAAATTGGAGAAATTATTTCCCAAACTCGGGCCCGCTCTCCGCCGATGATTATATTTAATGAGCGAGGCGGCCGCTCAAACTTCGGTCTGGCAGGCATCGAGAATCCCATTTTATTAAGTTCAAAATTTTACTATACATAGCTGATGATATTTTACATCACATATAAAAAGTGCGTGAGGTAATTTTTTCTTAAATTGGATATATTAATTCTCAAACTCGGGCCCGCGCTCCGCCGATTATTGCATGTAATTGCCCTGGATAGAAAGGACAACCGCCTTAAAACGCACGTGACCCATGTGATGGGTCTTTGCTTTTTTTACTCTCCTATTGTATTAAAAGTATTTTCAAACAATGCAAAGACCCTCGCCACCACTTTTAACCGTTAGGTCAACTTCCTATTCCGTGAAACTGTGAAACTGACGGCCCACAAAATATGAAATATCATTCTTTCTAAATTAAACACGCTGAATTTATTTTTTTATATATGCTATACTATGTCCAATATTTTTTTTTATACATTGAAATATTTTCCACTCTTAAACATTAATCATATTTTTCAAATACAATACAGAAATGCATTTAGATACAACAAATAGACATAATGATTTAAAATCATGATTTCTACAAATGTATAATCTAGTACTTTGGTTACCTACTTGCTTACGAATTCAAAAGTTAAACTGCGTTTTTCGAAACAGCATTTTTTTCTACACTAAAGCGTTCAAATCTAATTTTGACTCATTTGACCTTATCAAATGCAATTTGTCTTTTTAGAAATATTTCTGTTAACAACGCTATATTATTATTATTTTTAATTTATGTAGAGTGTATCCAGCAAATCCTAGACACAGATAGTAGGTACTATTAAATAAGTTTAGTTATTTAAATTTTAAATAGTTCACACAAATTAGCACCAGGAATGTAATAGATATTAAGTTCTAAGTTAAGCTGTATACATGTCTATTGGTTCGTCGGTAGAAACCTTTGAGGATGTTGTAGAAGAGATTATTTGCTAATTATACAGCCATACTCTATGCAAAAATCAATAGTTTCGGAGCAACTAATTTAAAGTTAAAAATTGGCTAGGAAACTTTATGTTGACGCTTAATGTTGGCAAAACCAAATACATGCCATTTAGTATAACAACCAGAGGTCAACCCACTACTAATAAAACTATTGTAATACACGAGTGCGATAGCGTAGATTCTTGTAACTGTCAGCCTATACAAAGAGAACTATCTTGGAAATATCTAGGCATCACTCTAGATTGCTTTCTCCGTTGGGATTCTCATATACATAACGTGGCTACGAAGGTGCGAATCCTTGGATATGTTTTCAAAGAACTGAGGAATATTCTGGATTCCAAAACGCTAAAAACTGTTTATTATGCTTTATGTGAATCGCTTATTACTTACGGCATAATTGGATGGGGTGGATGTGGTAAAACCCTGCTAGAGCCATTGCAAGTTGCGCAGAAATTTATATTAAAAATTATTCTACGTAGACCATATCGCCATCCCACTAATGAACTTTATAAGGAAGCTGAAGTTCTTGACTGTAGGCAACTTTTTCTAAAAACTTCCCTCTTAAGGCTATTTTTGGACAGTAACTCAAATTTAGGAATAATTCAGAACCGGCGACCAACGAGACAAGTTTTAGAAAATAGCTCAATAATACCCAGAAGGAAAACATCATTTGGACAAAGACATTACTCTTTCATTGCGCCGAGATTTTACAATCTGATCAATATGGAAATAAAAATGAACTTGACATTTAGGGAATTCAAAAATAAACTAAAGAAATGGTTATCGAATCACGACAGACTAACCATACATCAAATGTTAGAAATAATAGTATAATAAAACTTAGGTGCACAAATTATTAAACATATATGTTAAGTATATTTTAACATTGAACTAACTACCAAAAATTATTTGACTTTGACAATGAAGTATACTTTTTAGACTAGGTAATTTTATATTAATAAATATTAATGACCGTTTCTTCCTTTTCTCACATATAACTTTATTTATTTTATTTAATCGAATTTTATATGATATTTATTGCCGATTAAATAATGGAATTGCATTTTATTTATTATATTATCTTTTAATATTTTATTATTATTATTATTTTTTTATTTTATTCTGAAGACCACATTTTAGGGCAATTTAGTGTCATTAGCTTTTTACTAAAACTTGTATATTTGTAAGCAACTAAGCAATCAAGCAAACTTGATTGTAATATTGGAGTCCTGTCCACCCTAGAACGGGCTAGTCCCAGTTGGGTGACAGAAACAAATAAGCAAAAGGTTAAGGTTTTGCCATTCGGTTCCTGTTATTTTTATAAGCTAATCAATGTTTCATAGTAATTAATTCTTAAATAAATAAATAAATAAATAAACTATTTTTTTGGTGTTTTTTTTACCAAAATCATACTTTATGACCTTTTTTAGTAAATATAAAAAAAAATATTTAAAAGTTTTTCTGTAGTCGTTATGGATTTCATGAAATTGGCGTACTTTAATAGAAGACATTAGTTGGGCGATTGTCAAAATTAGGAAAAAAAATAAGAAACATAAGAAAATAGAAACAAATTGCGATTGCGACGCATCCAAATCGTGAAAAATATGGTAGCCCTTAAAAGGGCCTTTTCTTTCTGGCTTCGATGCTAATGCAGGGGTTGCGGTTGCGGCTGCCAAGGCGACGGTCGCGACGGTCGTTTACATACATTTCTGAGTTGATCTTCTGACGTTTTTGTCTAATGGTGAACCTTAGTTACATTATAAATGAAAAAAAGCCTTTTCCACGTCAACCCAAGAGGTTAGGCTATTATGACGTCGCTTTGTTTTAACGAGGTATCCCCATAATTATAACAACGAAAATAATGGCATTGCGTTGGTTCTAGTACCAAGGCAATGTTTTCTTCCCGATTTTATAATTGCAGGCCTAATCCTCGACATAAGTACTATACATAATAAAATAATAAAGAAATATATATCTCAATACATAAAAATGGCAAATAATTATAATAATATTAAACCTACAATTGAATAATAATATTATGTACCAAATTTAACACTATCCGGTTAAGTAATATAATAATATATTTGTAATACCTAAAAGCCACGGAAGTTGGAATAAAAAATAAATAAAACATTTATCGTTGACATTATGTAATCATAATAAATAATCAGTTGTCATTTTAACATATTTTCGCATAAGTTACATCTAAAAGTTATTTCGTCTAATTTACTAAAACTTGACAGTGGATTAAAGCATCCTTTTTTAATGTGTACCCATCTATGGCAAAGCTGACATTCTACCCATTTAGTGCCACCCCGTGTATTGTTGTCATCCCTGCCGCATAAAATACATCTATCAGTCATATCACATGAATTCTTTAGAATTGTTGTTTTTAAATATACTCTATATTTTTCTTCATCAAATTCAAGAGACTTATCTGAATTTTTAATTAATCGTTCTTCGAAATTTAAAATGAATACCCCACAATTATACGAATCTTTCTGTAATGGACCATCTTTAATTTCTATAGACCATTGCAGAGATGCAGAAGAAAAGCCATTATTTTTTAAAAATGATATAAATTTTCCCAATAAAAACTTAATTTCTTTTTTATGAGGCTTTGCTAATGGGTCATAAAAAAGAAATCTTTTGCTAGTGAAATTTGCGACTGCCATCACCCAATGATTTTGATGTAAATTAATCGGCATTATTAACATTCCCGAGCCTTTGATCTTTTCATTTTCCAGACCCTTGAAGTTGTACAGAAAACTCGTTTTGGTGGTGTTTAAAAACTGATATTCTTTTCCTGACTTTATAAATATGGATAAAACGGAATCAATGATTATTCCACTAAGCCAATTATGACCCGATAACGAATCAAAATCTTCGAACCATAATTGATTAAGAGATTCTAAATATGCCACCACATATTTCCTGCCTATGTTACTATAATATTGGGCCTCGTACAAACCATTGGAAAATCTGTCTAATACAAGAGGTGGTCTAACTAAGTTTGAAGAATTTGAATCTTTACGGTGAAGAGTTTTGTTGGGCAATGGCAATATTTTTTTTTTAATATAACGCGCATCGAAATGAGTTACCTGTTTTTTATCTCTTTTCTTATTCCAGCTTTCTGTGGCATTTTCTGAATCGTCGAAATCTAAGCTATGGTTTTGTTGTAGTAAATTTGTTTCTTTTCTTATATTACATCTAGATTTAGGGATCTGTAATAAAATTTCTTTGGCTAAAGCTATATTATTTTTATATGTTATATCAACAAATCTACCACATTTTAAAGATCTTTTATATTGTTTTTCTGTCAAAAAATTATTTTTAACCAAACCGAAATAATTTTCCACCGCCGAATTGCTGACACGACTGTCGTTAAGTGTTAATCCTGACCAGAGAGGAATGTATGGAATATATTTCTTTAATGCCAATTCTATAAAAGGGATATTAAAATACGGATTATCGATGACTTTAACATTTGTATGTATATTTATTTGTTTATACAAATTAAGAAAAGAAACATAAAAACTACTTTTGGTATAAAGTGCTGGAAATCTGTTATCTACGTCTTCAAAAACTATTTGTTGTTCTATATCAGGAAATTCTAAATAATGCCCTGTCGTCACCAGGTTTCTCAAATAAAGCAAGGAATTTTCTAATTCAGATGACCATCCAGGCGTACAGATCAATGTCACGAAATGCTTGAACCAAAGTGTTAAAGATTTAAAATTTAAAGGTGTTAACGAATATGCAAATATTTCTTTAATTTCTGTTTTTACCGATTTTAAGGCTCTAATAAAATGTGTATCGATGTCTTTAGTAACAATTTTCATAAAATGTGCACAACATAAATTGATTGCAATTATTTTTGGATTTATATCGGTTTGACCTGTACAGATATCGAATACATAGTTAATATATTTGTCAAGAGGCATTTCATTCCACGAACTGCAAACCGCATGTATAATTGCAAACGAAAAATCTGTTACAACTCTTTCGCAAATAGGCCATTTATTGTGATGTTTGGATACAAAAAGTTTATAGCTGTAAAGCCAATATTTAATACTTTCAACTGTATGCTGCGATGTAACCATTTCGAAAAGCGGAAATATTCTTTTTTCATGTGCCAAGTGAATAACCGCTGCGTAATATAATATTCTATTGATTTTCTGTCTAGGTTTCCTTATAACTGATCCTGTGGCGTCTAAATGTATTACAGGTAATGAATTTTTGAATGTTATTAAAACTTTCAGCTGTTCTAAGCAATACATATGAATACAAAATGGATACGTACTTACAAACTGAATATAGCCTTTATTTTGGTATGCTTTCTCTGTTATATCTAGCATATCGACTATCGTCACTATGGAAGTCTCCTTGAGATAAAACTTCCGACCTAGCTTTTTGAATAACAAAGTCTGATTTAACATTCTGCAGATGGCCATTTTCAAATAATTGTGAATTTCCTTCTAAAATTTTGTCCAATCTGTACAAAAGGGGCATTTTGTAATCCAAAATCTTTTTAGCTTCTTCACGAGATGCTTTATTTAATGGCCTGGTGACTTTTCCTTCGTGTTTTATAGGTAAATTACTAGAATAAAAAACAAAATATGCTTTGTTATTTTCTTGCTGTGGTACTCTAACAAAAAATTTATATAACAAGCACTCTTTATGCATACAATAAGCATAAAATACTATCTTGTTCTTTAATGTATTAATATATTTTTTCTTATAACATAATACGCAAGGAAAGCGCAATTCTATTAACTTTTTTTCGATATAGTGTGCATAGTCATTATCCTTGAAAACATTATTTTTAAGGCAGTAAATATATGATGTGAAATCTTGGTAATTAATAAAGAAGGATAACTTTGAGAATGCCAAATTAAGCCAGCTATTCTTTCTTTTAACTACTTGTAGGATTGAGTTATTTTTAACAAAGTCGTGTTTTTCTGTTTTTGTATCTACTTCCTTACAAAGATGAGAATCTAAAGTTGAATTTAAGTACACTGTTTTACTAGGTATGACTAGGCAGGAATTAACTTCGCCTATTTTATTCATTTCATAATCTTTAGAAACTCTTTTCTCAGAAATTTCTTCATCAAAATCTTCATGGTTATTGGTTTTTCTTGTCAACGCTAATTCTTTTGCTATATTAATTTTATTCGTGTAGAAAAACAAACACAAAGCAGTTCTATTTTTGTTACAGTTTTTAATTTTCATATGGATACATAACGACCCAAACAGTGAATTATAACCTTTCTTTTTCAATTGTGTAAGGTTTTCTATAGAAAAGTTTAATTGATTCAAAGCTGAAACAATATTTTGTGTATTAAATGGGGCCATTGTTTAATTTTATATTTTAAGTTAGATTCTCTAATTTAGTGACCAAGTAATATTTTGTTAAACATATAATATTGTATATTATTATTATATGTTATAACTACTTGAAAAAAACTGAAATTTTCTAAGATACAAACTGGTTTTGGTTAAATATACAAAACGATAATACAAAATTAAATATACAAACTCGACATGAATATAATAAAATAAAGAATTACCAAATAATATTTCCAAATCACAACAATCACATTAAATGCAAATAAAATAAAGAATTCGCTATAAATGGTATATAAAAAAAACTGATTGACTGACTAACCGGTGTAAATCAGAATAATAGAATTGGTAATATCGTAAAAATAGGTGTTATGAATGATACTACTTCTGTTTAATTTAATATTTTATTGTTTAATTTTAATTAATTATTTATTTAAATTGTTTCTTTGTCTATTGTTTAATTTTATATTTTAGGTATTGTTTAATTTTAATTTAATATTTATTTAAAATGTTTAATTTTATATTGTTTAATTTTATATTTTAAGTTAGATTCTCTAATTTAGTTACCGAGGAATAGCTTGGTAATTATATAATATTACATATTATTATGTCCTAACTACACGTTTTATTTTTTATTTTATGAGATACAAACTGGTTTTGGTTAAATATACAAAACGATAATAGGTCCACTCATCAATATATTAAAATAAAAACTTACCAAATAATATTTTCCAATCACAAAAGTCACATTAAATGCAAATATAAAAAATGATTCGGTATAAATAGTATATATAAAAAAATAACTGACTGAATGATTGACCGATGAAAATTAGAATAATAGAATTGGAAATATCGTAAAGACAGTTGTTATGAATGATACTATTTCTATTCTAAAGCTGTGTAGCACTACACGAAGCGGAAAGCAAAGTGAATATTCGATTTTGCGAAAATAATTTTTACTCCGCAAAATTTGTAACGGAACCTTTTTTTGTTATATTTTTATTACGTTCTATTACGTTTGTACGCAACGATAGCCGCCTGCAATAGCAAAAAATCATTACATGAAAACATTTTAGTTGTTTACAATGGGGTATTTTTTGGATAATACCCGCATAGCTAGCGTACACAACATGCCACATTTGTGTACCACATGTTAGGCCTCAGGACCTAAGCACTTTTTGGATGACTGAACAAAATGAGACGTCCGTGAAGCTGGCGGCATATTTGAACAAAAATGTTCGTTTGATTGTTCTTAAGATTTTTTCATCAGCTATGTATAGTAAAATTTTGAACTTCCTAAAGTGGGATTCTCGATGCCAGAAAGACCGAAGTTTGAACGGCTGCGACGACCATTACATATAGTCATCGACGCGGCGCGGGCCCGAGTTTGGGAATTAATATCTCCAATTTAAGAAAAAATGACCTCACGCACTTTTTATATGTGATGTAGAATATCATCAGCTATGTATAGTAAAATTTTGAACTTCCTAAAGTGGGATTCTCGATGCCTGCCAGACCGAAGTTTGAGCGGCCGCCTCGCTCATTAAATATAATCATCGGCGGAGAGCGGGCCCGAGTTTGGGAAATAATATCTCCAATTTAAGAAAAAATGACCTCACGCACTTTTCATATGTGATGTAGAATATAATCAGCTATGCATAGTAAAATTTTGAACTTCCTAAAGTGGGATTCTCGATGCCTGCCAGACCGAAGTTTGAGCGGCCGCCTCGCTCATTAAATATAATCATCGGCGGAGAGCGGGCCCGAGATCGGGAATTAATATCTCCAATTTAAGAAAAAATGACCTCACGCACTTTTTATATGTGATGTAAAATATCATCAGCTATATATAGTAAAATTTTGAACTTCCTAAAATGGGATTCTCGATGCCAGCCAGACCGAAGTTTGAGCGGCCGCCTCGCTCATTAAACATAATCATCGGCGGAGAGCGGGCCCGAGTTTGGGAAATAATATCTCCAATTTAAGAAAAAATGACCTCACGCACTTTTTATATGTGATGTAAAATATCATCAGCTATGTATAGTAAAATTTTGAACTTCCTAAAGTGGGATTCTCGATGCCAGCCAGACCGAAGTTTGAGCGGCCGCCTCGCTCATTAAATATAATCATCGGCGGAGAGCGGGCCCGAGTTTGGGAAATAATATCTCCAATTTAAGAAAAAATGACCTCACGCACTTTTTATATGTGATGTAAAATATCATCAGCTATGTATAGTAAAATTTTGAACTTCCTAAAGTGGGATTCTCGATGCCAGCCAGACCGAAGTTTGAGCGGCTGCCACCACCATTATATATAGTCATCGACGCGGCGCGGGCCCGAGTTCGGGAATTAATATCTCCAATTTAAGAAAAAATGACCTCACACACTTTTTATATGTGATGTATAATATCATCTGCTATGTATAGTAAAATTTTGAACTTCCTAAAGTGGGATTCTCGATGCCTGCCAGACCGAAGTTTGAGCGGCTGCCACCACCATTACATTCAGTCATCGGCGCTGCGCGGGCCCAAGTTCGGGAATTAATATATCCAATTTAAGAAAAAATGACCTCACGCACTTTTTATATGTGATGTAAAATATGATCAGCTATGTATAGTAAAATTTTGAATATCCTAAAGTGGGATTCTCGATGCCTGCCAGACCGAAGTTTGAGCGGCTGCCACCACCATTACATACAGTCATCGGCGCTGCGCGGGCCCAAGTTCGGGAATTAATATATCCAATTTAAGAAAAAATGACCTCACGCACTTTTTATATGTGATGTAAAATATGATCAGCTATGTATAGTAAAATTTTGAATATCCTAAAGTGGGATTCTCGATGCCTGCCAGACCGAAGTTTGAGCGGCTGCCACCACCATTACATACAGTCATCGGCGCTGCGCGGGCCCAAGTTCGGGAATTAATATCTCCAATTTAAGAAAAAATGACCTCACGCACTTTTTATATGTGATGTAAAATATGATCAGCTATGTATACTAAAATTTTGAATATCCTAAAGTGGGATTCTCGATGCCTGCCAGACCGAAGTTTGAGCGGCTGCCACCACCATTACATACAGTCATCGGCGCTGCGCGGGCCCAAGTTCGGGAATTAATATCTCCAATTTAAGAAAAAATGACCTCACGCACTTTTTATATGTGATGTAAAATATGATCAGCTATGTATAGTAAAATTTTGAACATCCTAAAGTGGGATTCTCGATGCCTGCCAGACCGAAGTTTGAGCGGCCGCCTCGCTCATTAAATATAATCATCGGCGGAGAGCGGGCCCGAGTTTGGGAAATAATATCTCCAATTTAAGAAAAAATGACCTCACGCACTTTTTATATGTCATGTATAATATCATCAGCTATGTATAGTAAAATTTTGAACTTCCTAAAGTGGGATTCTCGATGCCTGCCAGACCGAAGTTTGAGCGGCCGCCTCGCTCATTAAATATAATCATCGGCGGAGAGCGGGCCCGAGTTTGGGAAATAATATCTCCAATTTAAGAAAAAATGACCTCACGCACTTTTATATGTCATGTATAATATCATCAGCTATGTATAGTAAAATTTTGAACTTCCTAAAGTGGGATTCTCGATGCCTGCCAGACCGAAGTTTGAGCGGCCGCCTCGCTCATTAAATATAATCATCGGCGGAGAGCGGGCCCGAGATCGGGAATTAATATCTCCAATTTAAGAAAAAATGACCTCACGCACTTTTTATATGTGATGTAAAATATCATCAGCTATAAATAGTAAAATTTTGAACTTCCTAAAATGGGATTCTCGATGCCAGCCAGACCGAAGTTTGAGCGGCCGCCTCGCTCATTAAACATAATCATCGGCGGAGAGCGGGCCCGAGTTTGGGAAATAATATCTCCAATTTAAGAAAAAATGACCTCACGCACTTTTTATATGTGATGTAAAATATCATCAGCTATGTATAGTAAAATTTTGAACTTCCTAAAGTGGGATTCTCGATGCCAGCCAGACCGAAGTTTGAGCGGCTGCCACCACCATTACATATAGTCATCGACGCGGCGCGGGCCCGAGTTCGGGAATTAATATCTCCAATTTAAGAAAAAATGACCTCACGCACTTTTTATATGTGATGTAAAATATCATCTGCTATGTACAGTAAAATTTTGAACTCCCTAAAGTGGGATTCTCGATGCCAGCCAGACCGAAGTTTGAGTGGCTGCCACCACCATTACATACAGTCATCGGCGCGGCGCGGGCCCGAGTTCGGGAATTAATATCTCCAATTTAAGAAAAAATGACCTCACGCACTTTTTATATGTGATGTAAAATATTATCAGCTATGTATAGTAAAATTTTGAACTTCCTAAAGTGGGATTCTCGATGCCTGCCAGACCGAAGTTTGAGCGGTCGCCTCGCTCATTAAATATAATCATCGGCGGAGAGCGGGCCCGAGTTTGGGAAATAATATCTCCAATTTAAGAAAAAATGACCTCACGCACTTTTTATATGTGATGTAAAATATCATCAGCTATGTATAGTAAAATTTTGAACTTCCTAAAGTGGGATTCTCGATGGCTGCCAGACCGAAGTTTGAGTGGCGGCCTCGCTCATTAAATATAATCATCGGCGGAGAGCGGGCCCGAGTTTGGGAAATAATATCTCCAATTTAAGAAAAAATGACCTCACGCACTTTTTATATGTCATGTATAATATCATCAGCTATGTATAGTAAAATTTTGAACTTCCTAAAGTGGGATTCTCGATGCCTGCCAGACCGAAGTTTGATCGGCCGCCTCGCTCATTAAATATAATCATCGGCGGAGAGCGGGCCCGAGTTTGGGAAATAATATCTCCAATTTAAGAAAAAATGACCTCACGCACTTTTTATATGTCATGTATAATATCATCAGCTATGTATAGTAAAATTTTGAACTTCCTAAAGTGGGATTCTCGATGCCTGCCAGACCGAAGTTTGAGCGGCCGCCTCGCTCATTAAATATAATCATCGGCGGAGAGCGGGCCCGAGTTTGGGAAATAATATCTCCAATTTAAGAAAAAATGACCTCACGCACTTTTATATGTCATGTATAATATCATCAGCTATGTATAGTAAAATTTTGAACTTCCTAAAGTGGGATTCTCGATGCCTGCCAGACCGAAGTTTGAGCGGCCGCCTCGCTCATTAAATATAATCATCGGCGGAGAGCGGGCCCGAGTTCGGGAATTAATATCTCCAATTTAAGAAAAAATGACCTCACGCACTTTTTATATGTGATGTAAAATATCATCAGCTATGTATAGTAAAATTTTGAACTTCCTAAAGTGGGATTCTCGATGCCAGCCAGACCGAAGTTTGAGCGGCTGCCACCACCATTACATATAGTCATCGACGCGGCGCGGGCCCGAGTTCGGGAATTAATATCTCCAATTTAAGAAAAAATGACCTCACACACTTTTTATATGTGATGTAAAATATCATCTGCTATGTACAGTAAAATTTTGAACTCCCTAAAGTGGGATTCTCGATGCCAGCCAGACCGAAGTTTGAGTGGCTGCCACCACCATTACATACAGTCATCGGCGCGGCGCGGGCCCGAGTTCGGGAATTAATATCTCCAATTTAAGAAAAAATGACCTCACGCACTTTGTATATCTGATGTAAAATATCATGAGCTATGAATAGTAAAATTTTGAACTTCCTAAAGTGGGATTCTCGATGCCTGCCAGACCGAAGTTTGAGCGGTCGCCTCGCTCATTAAATATAATCATCGGCGGAGAGCGGGCCCGAGTTTGGGAAATAATATCTCCAATTTAAGAAAAAATGACCTCACGCACTTTTTATATGTGATGTAAAATATCATCAGCTATGTATAGTAAAATTTTGAACTTCCTAAAGTGGGATTCTCGATGGCTGCCAGACCGAAGTTTGAGTGGCGGCCTCGCTCATTAAATATAATCATCGGCGGAGAGCGGGCCCGAGTTTGGGAAATAATATCTCCAATTTAAGAAAAAATGACCTCACGCACTTTTTATATGTGATGTAGAATATCATCAGCTATGTATAGTAAAATTTTGAACTTCCTAAAGTGGGATTCTCGATGCCTGCCAGACCGAAGTTTGAGCGGTCGCCTCGCTCATTAAATATAATCATCGGCGGAGAGCGGGCCCGAGTTTGGGAAATAATATCTCCAATTTAAGAAAAAATGACCTCACGCACTTTTTATATGTGATGTAAAATATCATCAGCTATGTATAGTAAAATTTTGAACTTCCTAAAGTGGGATTCTCGATGCCAGCCAGACCGAAGTTTGAGCGGCTGCCACCACCATTACATATAGTCATCGACGCGGCGCGGGCCCGAGTTCGGGAATTAATATCTCCAATTTAAGAAAAAATGACCTCACGCACTTTTTATATGTGATGTAAAATATCATCTGCTATGTACAGTAAAATTTTGAACTCCCTAAAGTGGGATTCTCGATGCCAGCCAGACCGAAGTTTGAGTGGCTGCCACCACCATTACATACAGTCATCGGCGCGGCGCGGGCCCGAGTTCGGGAATTAATATCTCCAATTTAAGAAAAAATGACCTCACGCACTTTTTATATGTGATGTAAAATATTATCAGCTATGTATAGTAAAATTTTGAACTTCCTAAAGTGGGATTCTCGATGCCTGCCAGACCGAAGTTTGAGCGGTCGCCTCGCTCATTAAACATAATCATCGGCGGAGAGCGGGCCCGAGTTCGGGAATTAATATCTCCAATTTAAGAAAAAATGACCTCACGCACTTTTTATATGTGATGTAAAATATTATCAGCTATGTATAGTAAAATTTTGAACTTCCTAAAGTGGGATTCTCGATGCCTGCCAGACCGAAGTTTGAGCGGTCGCCTCGCTCATTAAATATAATCATCGGCGGAGAGCGGGCCCGAGTTTGGGAAATAATATCTCCAATTTAAGAAAAAATGACTACACGCACTTTTTATATGTGATGTAAAATATCATCAGCTATGTATAGTAAAATTTTGAACTTCCTAAAGTGGGATTCTCGATGCCAGCCAGACCGAAGTTTGAGCGGCTGCCACCACCATTACATATAGTCATCGACGCGGCGCGGGCCCGAGTTCGGGAATTAATATCTCCAATTTAAGAAAAAATGACCTCACACACTTTTTATATGTGATGTAAAATATCATCTGCTATGTACAGTAAAATTTTGAACTCCCTAAAGTGGGATTCTCGATGCCAGCCAGACCGAAGTTTGAGTGGCTGCCACCACCATTACATACAGTCATCGGCGCGGCGCGGGCCCGAGTTCGGGAATTAATATCTCCAATTTAAGAAAAAATGACCTCACGCACTTTTTATATGTGATGTAAAATATTATCAGCTATGTATAGTAAAATTTTGAACTTCCTAAAGTGGGATTCTCGATGCCTGCCAGACTGAAGTTTGAGCGGCCGCCTCGCCCATTAATACAATCATCGGCGGAGAGCGGACCCGAGTTTTGACATTAATATGCATAGTAAAATTTTGAACCTCCTTAATTATGATTCTCGATCATTAGCAGACTAAAATTTGAGTATCCGATTCGGTCTGTTGCCTACTCTGCTAAATTAGACAGGCATAGTTTGTATTTCCCGCGGGAGCTTTAATATTTATTTTCAGTTGTAGCATAATTCGCGCGTTGTCATTGGTGGACTGATATTGGTTTGCTATACGTACGTATGTTTATATATATCGTTTTCTGGCGCCAGCTTCAGAGACCTATTCTGTGTGGCGATTCGTATTTCGCAAATCGGTTTTGCAATTTTGTATTATCTACTTACTATCTACATTTACCGTTATATTTTGGTAACGTTCGTAGCAACTGATAGTTTTACTCTTTGTACATATTCGATGCATTCACCTTTCTATCATTGGACAAGAAATATGTCGATGGGACTTTAGGGGGCGATTGTCGCATTTCACCATGTTTTTGTCGCATTTTTCCTTGTTTCTGTTAACCGCACTTGTGGTTATCGATTCATGTGAGTTACTTATCTCATAATCATTGAATTGTAGGTATGTGTTATTCCGTAAAATAATTCTTTTCCTTTCTTATAGCTTTTGGTGCCGATTACACGATTTTAATATCGGATAATGGGCCAGTTGTAGTCGGTGCGAATATAACGTTTAAAGCTGAGATATTCACGAGAGAAGGACTGCATCCGAGCGGATTTTTCAAATTTATATGGCAAGACAATGCAATTCCTCAGCACACAGAAACGGTAAGTCTTAAGAAACTGAACGGTCAGGCTATAGAGTTTCAACTGCGTCAATTGTGTTTTTTTTTTGGTGGCTTATACTTCGGCCCAGGATATAGAATTTTGCAGCATCAATTATGAGAACACCATTGACTGATTCGACCGACGCTTTGATTTCATCGTCAGCCACTTAGCCGCAAGGAAATAGCAGTCATTTGCAGATTGCGTATAGGTCACAGCTGCATTCCCGATCAACTCTATAAGATGCACATCCTCCCGTCCCTCCAATGCGATGGCAGTCATTCAGTTTGCACTGCTGACCACCTTTTTTAAATTGTCGAATTAACAGTAATTACTCTAATTTTGTTTCGGACCTTACATACCTCAAAATTCAGCTCCCACTGTGTGTAGTAAATAAAATACAAACGGAGCTGCCATGGAATTCACCGACCAAAAATCGGGCCCATCATATATAATTATTATACTTCTGGGAGGTGAAGGGTGGATTCCGGACTAACGACCGGCGGTGGTAGGTTTAGGACAGCTGTCTTGCCACATGTGAGCGTTCACCTTACCACCCATTCACTCCCCCTTCGAAGCCATAGAATTTGAGATGTAGAAATCGCGGTTTTAGATAATTTTTCTAGAAAGGAGTTGATTATTTTCCTGGAGTTTTGAGATTTCCATTATCTCCCCAAACTACCCGAAATTCCTTGAAATCCTCTGTAAATTTATCTCCCTCAATTACATTTCCCTTTAGTAACAATATTCTATTCCATAATATGACATACCAGTTTCTTTGTTTCCCCCATTGCAAGTTTTGTGTCTGTTTGTTTCAGTACTGTCCCACTAACAGCCAAGTTCCCTATTCTAAAATAAGTAATTACCTGGCAGAAATCAACCTCATTGGGTGAATAGCCAAAAGAAAAGAAGAAGAAACTTTTGTTATTTCTCTTCTCTCCCCTCTCTCCATCTCTTCTAGCCAGGAGAATATATCTGTGGCAATTAGGCAAAACTACATAAGTCGTTTTTTGACCAAAATGAGTTATAATGACCATTTAACAGCGTTTTTTTTACTCTTTCATTGGGAAAAACTACATAACTCGAAGCACAATATAAAAGAAGTTATAGCACCTACTTTCTCACTAGTTATATATTATTCAGGTGAGCAAAACTACATATGTCTAACTTATGTACTTTTTCTTAACTATTGATAGGTAGTCATAGTAGCATAAGTTAATTATCTTTTTATTAATACATATTATTTTAAAATTACACATATAGTTTAAGAGAGCACACATCTTTTATTCCATGTGCCAATTTTAGTCATAAATTTCAAAATGCTCCCCTGAGAAGATGGTATTTCTGACTTATGTAGTTTTGCCTAATTGCCACAGATTTATTATCTGCCCTTATGTTTGGTTTTCTTAGTTTATCTTATTTGTTTCAATGATTTATTTGTGTTTATTATTTGTTTATGATACTGCATGCATTCCACCAGCAATCTGCATGTTTCTAAGGACGGTATGACATCTTTCATTGTGTAATTAAGTTAGCTATTGGTGTCGTCATGAAAGAATACTGCTGCTTTTTGATAGTTATCTCAAATTTATTAATGGTAAGAATCTGAGAAAAACTAAAATTTGCTACCGATTCCCATTCTAACAGTAACCTTAACCCCTAGAGCCCCAATTGACTGATATCGGCCACAACACGAATCAGCGTGACGGCCCCGTTTTAATTTAATTTCAATTTAATTTGTTTTATTTTATAATGTTTTATTATGTTAATATGTTTAATTTTAATTATGGGTACAGTGGTTTTTGGCAGTAATTAATGTTTTGGTGAGACAGTGTCATAATTCATTTTTTTTACTAATTTTTACTAAAATTTTTTGGGACATCGACTTGTCAATCGGCTGAGGGGCCGAGGCATGAAGGGTTAAATGGAAGACCATCGCAGTTGTTCAACATTATAAATGAGACAAACAGATTTTGAAGCACCCTCGTTTTAGCGATGCCGTTTTTACAACTGTCGTTGACTAGGGTAGACTGAAGTGTCACTTGGTAATAGTCTGTGGGAATATTAAGAAGAGGGATTCACGTAGTAGAGTGTTTGGTTTCTATTAAAGTTCATAGTTCTTATTTGTAAGGCCTCTCGGATCATGCGGGTGAAATAGAATTGTTTTCTGGATAGCACAATGTGATTTAAAACTGCATCTAGTGGTTCATTCCGCTATTCAAGATGTGTTTGCAGATCTTTGGTTTTTCTCACTGAACATTTTTAACAGCCTTGATGTATTCGGTGTATTCAACGTAAGCCAATCCATAACTGCATTTGGTTTCATACACACCCGGGGTTTGCAGTGGTATTACATTCTTAACAGGTCCCGGAGGCAGAGCTGTACTTTGGCTCAATTTGAAGATCACATCACATTTATTCAGCATCTTGCTTGTTTGATTCTTCATACTTCACGCGGTTAAATCAATTTTTGTATTATTTATACAAAAAGTTACGATCCTTATTTTATTATATTAAAATGAAATTATTAACCTGATGAGGGCTCGCCTTGTTTTTTCTTTTTTGAATTCTCTTTTCATTCAGTGAACTTAAAAACAATCTTACCAAGATGACTGATGTCGCAGGTCATTTTTTTTTTTTTTACAGATAAAGTCAGATGGTGCAACTTCAACATGGACCATTTCATACCCGAGATCTCTTTATACTTCTGGCCAATATACAGTGAGAGTTGATGTTAAAGATTGGTACATTTGGTGGTATATAGCCGGATCTAATTCCAGCACATTTAATTTAACTAGTAAGTATGCTTATGTAAAGATTGGAGTTAGAGAAGAGGAATGCATGTATAATAATGAGAATAAACATTGAGACATTGCAAAAATGCAGCACACCTTTGAAGTGGCATCATTTCGATGTTATGCATGCATTGAATGTTGAAATTCACAAGGAATGACGTCAAAAACAGACAGACTCCTAAGCATCTGCCTTGGGATAAGGTCCTGTATCGGTTTCTTATGATTATACTGTCTCTAACACTATTCTCCGGAGATTAGATGAAGTTAAAGGGCACAATTTTGGGCTATCTCTAAAACTGTGCTATCTGCTCTAAGCCAACTCCAGAATAACCAAAATGTTGATTCTGTTCAACTCTAAGGATCCGGCAATATCAAAGCAAGTATTAAGAGGTCAAAGTGAATCAAATGATCTATAAACTCGCATAAACTTCCACAAAAAGTTTCTTGCTGAAATCAGCCAGAATGGTACTGGTCTGGGGTATGGTAGTACAACCATGAGCGATGTAGACCTGAAGAATCCCTCTTGCGACAGCAACAGTATGGCTCATGCTAATGGCCTTTAATGCCATAGTGACTGTACAACAGTTGGTGACTTTGGCATTCCTCCTCTAAGGCACTGTAAGGTATCGTTAATATGACTGGATGCCAGAGATGCTGAAATTTTATTTAAATGTCTTCCAGCATACACTTCCCGACCCCAGCAACCTCACTTGCTATTCAGGTGATAGTTATTCAGATGACAGTTCACGTCCCTTTTGTAGCAATACCGCTTGCACAGCTAGACATATTCTAGCTGGCTGTAAGACGGCCTTAGATCAAGGATGATACACTTACCCAGTGGCGGATCCAGGGGGGGGGGGGGCTAGGGGTCTGAAGCCCCCCCCCAAAACATGAATAAATAAAACTTTCAGATTTGTTACTGAACTGTATATTAAAAATCTGTTAGTTCAGTCTAATTTAGTAGGTATACCTAATTTCCTAATGTAGTTGCACTACAGGTTTTTACGAATATTCTGGAATTATTGTTATTTACTGATATAGCTATTAGCGAGACCGACCCTCAGCCCCCCCAAATATAAATCCTGGATCCGCCACTGCTTACCACCATGGCAAAGTCCTTGCTGTTATTTGCAAAGTAATGACCCTCTCAGTGGCTCGTGCCAACAAGGGTCTGACAGTATCCTCCAAACCCCCAATACAGTTTGTGCGGGATGTCTCTAAAGGCAATAAACCTTCCACTACAAAACCTTTCTCAATAATCGAGAGAGAATCGGTCTCTAAGCAGTTTACATTTCCTAAAAGTCTCGAAAGCACAGCCCTCCGCACAAATATAACTCTTTATTCTCTATCTCGAAATAAGGCCCATATTGTAGAATTAACTGTTAGGAATCAAATATCCCAAAAGACTACAAGTACGAATTAAATCAATACAATGATCTCGCAAATGCCGTCACCTGGAACCGCTTCACTGGTCATCTTCAGGCTGTGGAAGTTGGCACTTGTGGCTCGTTAGCCAAATCTCTGTTTCACCTATTCAAAGATCTTGGTCTCTCGAGAAAAATAATCAACTCCTTCATAGAAAAAATATCTAAAACTGCAGTTTCCGCATCTCAAATTCTATGGCTTCGAAAGGGGTCTGAATACACCGTAAGGGGAACACTCACATATGACAAAACAGCTGTCCTTAACCTACCACAGCCGGTTTTTAGTCCGGTTTTTAGTCCACAATAGTTTTGAGGGGCTGACTCCGGTCTGTGAATTCCATGGCAACTCCATTTGTATTTTATTTATTAGGTGTGATGTTTTAGTTCCTTATTTGGTTTCACCAGCATCTATTCTTTCTTTTCAGAGGATTTACACGGTGGAATTAGCCTTCTGCAAAATGGAAAGTTGCGGTCAAACGACTTTGTGGCTGTCAATCAGACGGTGTCGCACGAAATCACCTTATCGCACCCGGACTACGCTTTCTTGAAAGAAAACGCGACTGAAGTGCTAACTTACTGGTTCGTCGACTGCGTCTACCTCGGCGTTTCAACCGATTATTCTCTGAGTTACGATTACACGAAGTCTGACGTCAATCACGAAGTGGAAGCACTCGTGGTTGCGTCTTACGATCCCATCCCGGAACCCACAACCACCACGACCACTACCACCACGACCACTACTACGACCACAACTACCACTACTACAACTACTCCAAAACCTACAACGACATCCACCACAACACCCAAAACCACAACAACACCAAAAAGCGAAACCACTAGTCATTCCATTGCAAAAAGGTCAGTCACGGACGTCGTCGACTACATAAATAACCTCAAAAACACTTATACGAATGCCGGATTGAAATCGCAGGTAACTGCGTTGATGAATGAAACAAAAATGATTCATCCAGGGTTTTCGCCTCTATCGTCATGCATCAATGAGTCGGTGGTGCCGTTCGACAGCAATAAAACCTATGGATATTTCCGACGGAAATTCACAGCTGCAGGTAAAATTTAATTCATTTTACCATTTTCAGAGTTTCGTTGGACATAACATCAGTAAAAAGTCGAATGGGCCTATTGCTTTTTTTTGCAGTTTTGAGTTGGGTATGCCGAATATGCCGCCAGCGAAAGGGCTTCTCTCAAATTATTTTTATTATTAGGTTAATTGACTGTGATGCAGTATAGAAAAATGCTGCAGTGTTTTAAAGTTATCCCAATTTAAAAATAAATATATATTACTTTCTAAAATTATTTTACATTTTACTGACTAATTTGGATATTACTCTATGAATAACTTTGAGTATACAAATTATTGAATATTTCAATTATTAAGGCTTGTATTTTGATTATTTAGCTTCTTATTGGCTATTTTGCTTATTTTTTATTTTATTTTATTTTATTATTGTAAGGAAACATGCAGCTGTTACAATGCATTCGGTACCAAATTATTAAATTTCAACGATAAAGCTAATTACATATTTCCACTTAAACATTCATAATTTAAACAAAATATTTTTTCTCTGTAGAATAAACACACTTAAGTGGGAACTGAGATGGGACGTGTTATAATAAGTAAATAAAATTTTATGTGACTACTTGTTCCATAATATAGTCATACATATTATTTATTACATTATTACGTAATAATAACATTTAAATGCCTTTCAGCATACACTTCCAGACTCCAGTAGGTAACCTCACTCGGAGCTATGCCGAGGATAGTTCATGTCCTCTTTGTAGCAATACCCCTTGCACAGCTAGACATATCCACTGCTCACCCCCCAGAAGTGTAATAACACTATATGATGAGCCCGACTTCGGTCGGTGAATTCCATGGCAGCTCCGTTTGTATTTTATTTTTTAAATGTGTTGGTGAGACAGTGTCATAATTCAATTTTTTTACTAATTTTTACAAAAAATTTTTGGGACATCAACTTGTCAATCGGCTGAGGGACCGAGGACCGAGGTTAAGAAAGGCCCTTTTGACTTTCCACCGATCATAAGCCTACGGGCATACACTGAAATGCTTCTTCTGGTGCTATATCCACTACCTTTGGACTATTACAACTTTATTGGCCCTTGCTCGAAACAAGGATGAGGTAGATTTCTGAAACTATTCCCATAGATTACGGAGCCAAGATGACCCCTTTCGGGATGTTATGTGTTGGTTGTTTGCAGATCTCTACTGTCTTCGAATTTTCCATGTTTCTGCCCAATTGTTTTGAGACATTTTCATAGTAACCTCTGATAGACCCACATTTCGCGTAGGCTTCAATCTTTTTTAACAGCATGCCTGTAAGAGTCCAGCTTTCCAATACATTTAGTAACATAGAGAGCATGTAACATCTTAGAAATCTGATCTTCAGGTTGATGTTTCTCCTCTAACATGTCCTTTTCGTCTTAAAGATTGCAATTCTGGAATTTTCAATGCAGATTTTAATCTTGCTCAGTTGTCGTTCAAATTGAAGCTCAGGTAAATCAAATCATGGTAGTATCTTCTCCAGTGAAATACCATAGTTCCTAGTCAAGCTGTAACTGTAAGTGTGTTTTTATTACAGAATTATTATTATTATTATATCTATTACTATCTCCACTAGCAACTAGAGCCCGTCACCTCAGGAAGTTTTAACGATTAGTCGTTCTATCTCCCTGGAGTAAGCGCAGAAGACTTACGACAGAAACAGTCTAGCTCCGCCATAAACCCGTAAGAGGCCAACGCCTTATCTGGGAGATAGCCAGGTATGTTAACAAGCGGGCCGACACTTGCTCCCTTACTTCCAGTTGCAACCAGATTACTCTGGTCTCCCAACTGGTTACGAGTTCGAGGTCGCTTACGCGGTCCTCTCCCTTACGAAGTGGTGAAACGGTGTATACCGAATCTATTGTGGACCACAGCGTCCTTTGCCCGGCTGTTCACCCAGGATCGGGTAGCCGATGGTCGTTTCAAGAGCAGTCGCCGTAAGGTCCGCAACCACCCCCGCTCTATAGGAAACAGTACTGCTTCCAGACTCCCCTGACTGTTAGTCTTAGGGAGCTAACGGGCCCATGATGAGTTGGCCACGATGATCCATGTGTTCAGGGTCGGTCACACTTACGGGTCAACACCCATCTGACATCGCACGGGGTGCGAACTTGGGTAGGACACTGGGTCAACCAGTCTCCCCTGGGAATCAAACCTCTGGCGCTCCTGGACGGTCTGCGCATCGTGCGGCGCAAGCCAATCGATTGTGCTCTCCGACTAACAGTCGGGGGAGTCTGGGAACTGTATTGTTTCCTATAGAGCGGGGGTGGTTGCGTACCTTACGGCAACTGCTCTTGAATTGACCATTGGCCATCCGATCCCGGTTCAGAGCCGGGCAAAGGACGCCTTGGTCCGCGATAGATTCGGTGTACTCCGTTTCACCGCTTCGTAAGGGAGAGGACCGCACAAGCGACCTCGAACTCGGAACCAATCGAGAGACCGGAGAAATCTGGTCACAATTGGAAGTGAGGGCGCGAGTATCTCGAGTTCTCCGGGTTTATTCCTGGCTAACTCGCGGTAAGGCGTTGGACTCTCACGGGTTGTGGCGTAGCTAGACGTTGGATTGTTATTGTCCAAAGTCTTCTACGCTCACTGCAGGTCGATAGAACGACTAATCGTTAAAACGTCCTGTGGTGACGGGCTCGCCCGTTGTAGTCGACACCGCAAGATGTTAGTCAGAGTGCGCAATCGATTGGCTTATGCCGCACGGTGCGCAGACCATTCAGGAGCGCCAGAAGGTTGAGTCCCAGGGGAAACTAACCATAAGGCCAGAGTCCTACCCGGGCTCGCATGTCATACGTGGAGGCCGTCGGATAGGTGTTGACCCGTGAGTGTGACCAACCCTGAACAGAATGGGTCTTCGTTCTCAAAGTCAATGAAACAACTTATAAACCGCGATTTTACTTTATCTTTTTTTTAGTGCCAGTTTCCAACATTGCGATGGACGGCAACAACTGGCTACAGCACGGCGATATGCTGATGCTGCAGGTGAAGTGCGATGGCCTGGCTCCGTTCCAATACTGCACCAACTACTACCGAGGAATTTACAACGTCACAGGAGAGGAGACGTGCCAGATGGCCATCTCCACGTCCATTTGCGATTTTCCTGTCATGCATTACTTTCCGTATTCTGGTACTAACACTATGCTGTTGATCATCTCGAACCAAGTCAGCAACAATATAACTAGCATGGTTATTAATGTTTATAACGGTGAGTGTTTTATTTTAATTCTTTGATCAATTCAATTTTTACTAGATAATACCATTCGGCCTAAAGTGGGAGCCACCTCATACAGTGGAACCTCTCATAACGAGCATGATTCGTTCCAGACTCTTACTCGATAAGCGAAACACTCAACGAAACAATTTTTCCCATACTTCTTATGAGAGGTGCGAATACTCGTTATGAGGAATTACTACGAATTACTCGTTATGAGAGGTTTCAACTGCTTGATAACATTTCAATTTCAATTAAAAAAAAAACAACTTCATTTTATTGTGATTGTGATGTAGTAGCGTGGAGTTTTACAAATATTCAGAGCCGTACAACAGACTTTTTTGTGCACAGTATTTTAAATATATTTTTTTGTTTTATAAATATTAAAAAAATATTCAAACAATTAAAAAAAAGCATACATTAGAAGCACAAATCACTGAAAGTAAAATTAAATAGGTATTTAAAATCATCTCAGTAATAGTTATTAAAATTAAAGGGAAAATAAATAATAGTATTAATCCAGAATAAAGTTATGATTAGAAATAACTTAAAAAGAAAAACAGTTTCAAAACAGTCTATAATAAAGAGAATTAGAAATAACATTTTCATTAAAAATCAAAATACATTCGATATTAAAATAAAATACATATTTGAACCAGAATGTCAAAATAATTAAATAAATTGTAGTG
This sequence comes from Micropterix aruncella, assembly GCA_944548615.1. NCBI lineage: Eukaryota > Metazoa > Arthropoda > Insecta > Lepidoptera > Micropterigidae > Micropterix > Micropterix aruncella. The sequence continues at coordinate 33,009,325 of OX155964.1, read as the reverse complement.
GCAGAACAATAATTTTGAATTTCGCTCGGTTTGTGTGTCCAACTCTACCGCCAGGCGGACAGCGGAAATGGCGTTATCATATAAGCCGAAAACGAAGAGTAAAAGAAGATGGCGGGGATGAAGACGCGAGCCTATGTGGCGTATCGATCAATTAGTAAAATATTTTTTTTAATCAAGTAAAGAATGCATTTAATTCATCCCCCACAATATAAACAATATAACAATGTCTGCATCGGGTATCAAATTCTGTTGTGGAATAAAATGACTATTCTAAATAGAAATTTCTTTAGTGCTTCACTGAACTGATTATTCGTTTTTGCATTTTTTACGCTTTCGGCTACACATTGTAATGAACACCTGGCAAACCAAAGCCCAGGATAGGGTGGAATTGAAGATAATTCTTGACGAAACCAAGACTCACAATATTTTGTAGTGCTAATGATGATGCTGATTAATAATCCCTCGTAGTATTTAGCTCGATTGATTGATATGAATGCCGCATCTCCTGCCTTTTGCTACGAAATTACATTACATTACATTTTCGTCGTGTCCAATAGACGGCTAAAGACCGCTCTTGGATGTGTCAAAATAATTGTGCTAGGTAGTAAGTCTCGTTACTACTCTTTACTGAACATACATAGGTAGTCAAGAATTAACTACTAGATTGTCAAACTATAAATATAAATAATCAAAATAGAAGCCTAATATTTGAAGTAGTTAGTAATTTTAAAAGATACGTAGTAAAATTATTCATCGTAATATTCAAATTGTCAGTAAAATGTTAAATAATCAAATTAAATCTACGTTATGCATTTTAAACTAAAAGTACATATTTAAGACCATATAAAATAATCAGACAATAAGGCTCTACTTTTTTAACCCGTTGAGTATGAGTCAACCAAATCTGGTCGCGAAACAATTATCCGTTGAGTACGAGTCGACCAAATCTGGTCGCGCATTTTTTTCACTTCTTTGACGTTCTCATATTTATTCATAATTATCTAATTGTTTTACAAAATGATATTTCAATATTCTATATTCGAAATTTCAATGCAATCATTGTGCAGTTGTTCTTTTTATGATTGGTGTAGTAGTTTCGTAGTTATAGTACTTTAAGTCGAGCGCCGTCGATGTCGCCGAAAATCCTGCAGATGTATCCATGAAAATACCCATTTACTCCAAGGGTTAAGTAATTTAAATAGGCAAAATATTTGAAAAATCATAGCCCTCAAATTCGGCCAGATTATAGAAAGGGTGGCCTATCAGCATCTCCTTGATGTTTTTTTTTAATTTTATGTCCTCCAGCTGTTTAAATTTTGTAGGGAGTAGATTATGAAATTTAATGCTAAGATACAAGTAGCTTTTCTGTACTTTAGCCAGTCGTATTCGTGGTACGCATTAAAGGGAGCACAAATTGTGTGTCAAAGCATTGATTATATAGCATATTAGATTGCTCAACGTCGTACTATGATTTGGCAACTAGTCGACTAGGTAGATGTCACACGTATTTCCTAAAAATGATGGATCTTCTCTTATTATGTTCAATACAGTGGCTTTTGTTGTATATCCGTAGTGCTGCGCACTGGACATGGCGCTCTGTACAGGCCTATACGGTATAAAATAATAATAAAATAACCTACGAGTTTTTAAATCACAGCTCTTATTCTTTTAATGCTGTTTACAATAAGATGTCAATTTTTAAATTGGTATACAGGTTTCAATACGTAATAATAATGCAACCTTTATGTTCGGATAGACAATAAAATAAAATACACACAGAACTGCCATGAAATTCACCACCCGGAGTCGGGCCCATCATAATACTTTTTTTTTACGCTACATGAGCGGTGGACTCCGGACTAACGACCGGCTGTGATCGGTTTAGGACAGCTGTCTTGTCACATGGGAGCTAACTGGCCCATGATGGGTTGGCCATGAAGACCCATGTGTTCAGGGTCGGTCACACTCACGGGTCAACACCCATCCGACGGCCTCCTCGCATGGGGTGCGAACCTGGGTAGGACTCTGGCCAGCGAACCAGTTTCCCCTGGGAATCAAACCTCTGGCGCTCCTGGACGGTCTGCGCACCGTGCGGCGCAAGCCAATCGATTGTGCACTCCGACTAACATCTTGCGGTGTCGACTACAACGGGCGAGCCCGTCACCACAGGACGTTTTTACGATTAGTCGTTCTGTCGCTCTGCAGTGAACGTAGAAGACTTTGGACAGTACAATTCTACGTCCAGCTACGTCACAACCCGTGAGAGTCCAACGCCTTACCGCGAGTTAGCCAGGAATCAACCCGGCATGCTCGAGATACTCGCGCCCTCACTTCCAATTGTGACCAGATTTCTCCGGTCTCTCGATTGGTTCCGAGTTCGAGGTCGCTTGCTCTCCCTTACAAAGCGGTGAAACGGAGTGCACCGAATCTTAAGCGGACCAAGGCGTCCTTTGCCCGACTCTGAACCGGGATCGGATGGCCAATGGTCATTTCAAGAGCAGTCGCTGTAAGGTAGACAACTACCCCCGCTCTATAGGAAACAATACAGTTCCCAGACTCCCCCGATTGTTAGTCGTAGAGCACAATCGATTGGCTTGCGCCGCTCGGTGCGCAGACCGTCCAGGAGCGCCAGAGGATTGATTCCCATTGGAGACTGGTTGACCCAGTGTCCTACCCAGGCTCGCACCCCATGCGTGGAGGCCATCGGATGGGTGTTGACCCGTGAGTGTGACCGACCCTGAAACAGAATAGGTCTTCGTGGCCAACTCAGCAAGGGCCCATTAGCTCCCGAACTCCGACTAACAGTCGGGGGAGTCTGGAAGCTGTATTGTTTCCTATAGAGCGGGGGTGGTTGCATACCTTACGGCGACTGCTCTTGAAATGACCATAACCAAAAATTCGATTCTGTGCAATTCCAAAGATCCGGCAATATCGAAGCACGTAATAAGTGGCCGTAGTGATTCAAATGATCTACAAGCCCGCGTAGACTTCCACAAAAAGTTCCTGACTGGAATCAGCCAGAATGGCACTGGTCTGGGGTATGGCAGTACAACCACGAGCGACATGGACTTGAAGAAGTCTCTTTTGCGGGGAGATTACGACAGCAAGAGTATGGCTCATGCTATTGGCCTTCAATGCCAGAATGATTGGACAACAATTGGGGACTTTTGCATTCCGCCTCCAATGCACTGGAAGGTAATGCTCTATGACTGGACGCCAGAGATGCTGAAATTTTATTTGAATGCCTTTCAGCATACACTTCCAGACCCCAGTAACCTCGCTCGTTGGAGCTTTGCCGAGGATAGTTCTTGTCCCCTCTGTAGCAATACCCCTTGCACAGCTAGACACATTCTAGCTGGCTGCAAGGTGGCCTTAGATCAAGGACGGTACACTTACCGCCATGACAAAGTTCTCGCTGTTATTCGCGAGGTAATTAGTCTCTCAGTGGCTCGTGCCAACAAGGGTTTGACAGTATCCTCCAAACCCCCAATACAGTTTGTGCGGGATGGCTCTAAAGGCAAAAAACATTCAACTACAAAACCTTTCTCAATAATCGAGAAAGCTGCAGATTGGATTCTGGAGGTTGATTCGGTCTCTAAGCAGTATAAATTCCCTGAAAGTCTCGGATGCACAGCCCTCCGTCCAGATATAACTCTTTACTCTCTATCTCGGAAGGTGGCTCTTATTGTAGAATTAACTGTTCCATGGGAATCAAATATCCCAAAAGACCACGAGTACAAATTAAATAAATACCATGATCTTGCAAATGCCGTAACCCGGAACGGCTTCACTGTTCACCTTCACGCGGTGGAAGTTGGCGCTCGTGGCCTGCCAGCTAAATCTCTATTTCACCTCTTTAAAGATCTTGGCCTTTCCAGAAAAATAATCAACTCTTTCTTAGAAAAATTATCTAAAACTGCGATTTGCGCATCTCAAATTCTATGGCTTCGAAGGGGGAGTGAATGGGTGGCAAGGTGAACGCTCACATGTGGCAAGACAGCTGTCCTAAACCTACCACAGCCGGTTCGTAAGTCCGGAATCCACTGCTCACCCCCCAGAAGTGTAAAAAAAATAGTATTATGATGGGCCCGACTCCGGTCGGTGAATTCCATGGCAGCTCCGTTTGTATTTATTTATTATTGGCCATCCGATCCCGGTTCAGAGTCGGGCAAAGGACGCCATGGTCCGCGATAGATTCGGTATTCACCGTTTCACCTCTTCGTAAGGGAGAGGACTGCGCAAGCGACCTCGAACTCGGAAGCAATCGAGAGTCCGGAGAAATCTGGACACAATTGGTAGTAAGGGCGCGAGTGTCGCCCGCCAGGTAGCATTCCTGGCTATCTCGCGGTAAGGCGTTGGTCTCTTACTGGTTGTGGCGTAGCTAGACGTCGGATTGTTTTGTCCAAAGTCTTCTACGTTCACTGCAGGTCGATAGAACGACTAATCGTTAAAACTTCCTGTGGTGACGGGCTCGCCCGTTGTAGTCGACACCTCAAGATGTCACATGTGAGCGCTCACCATACCACCCATTCACTTTCCCTTCGATGCTATAGAGTTTGAGATGTATTATGGCATTGAGCAATCTAACAGCCTATATGATTAACGACGAATCCAAGACTCACAATATTTTGTAGCGCTGATGATGATGCTGATGAACTAGTGATTAATATCACCTCGCACTATTAACGTCTTTCCTTTTAAACCACTCTATATCACTTGATTGATAGGAACGCCCCATCTCCTTCCTTTAGCTACAAACATATTTGTAAAAGTATGAGTCTGCTATTTATTTTATTTATTTATTTATTTATTTAAGAATTAATTACTATAAAACATTGATTAGCTTACAAAAATAACAGGAACCGAATGGCAAAACCTTAACCTTTTGCTTATTTGTTTCTGTCACCCAACTGGGACTAGCCCGTTCTAGGGTGGACAGGACTCCAATATTACAATCAAGTTTGCTTGATTGCTTGGTTGCTTACAAATGTACAAGTTTTAGTAAAAAGCTAATGACACTAAATTGCCCTAAAATGTGGTTTTCAGAATAAAATAAAAAATAATAATAATAAAAAAATATTAAAAAATATAATAAATAAAATGCAATTCCATTATTAAATCGGCAATTAATATAATATAAAATTCGATTAAATAATATAAATAAAGTTATATGTGAGAAAAGAAAGAAACAGTCATTAATATTTAATATTATGTTAAGTAATATAGGATTTAATATAAAAATACCTAGTCTAAAAGTATAATTCATTGTCAAAGTCAAATAATTTTTGGTAGTTAGTTCAATGTTAAAAAATACTTAAAAATACTTATTGGATACCTATTTAGCATAAAGTATGTCCAAATATTTACGTTGTTTAATATTTTCAGCAAAAAAGCAACCTCAACTGTCTGTCATCGTGGTTCCAGTAGCCTTCAGTATACTCGCGATTGTCCTCATCATATTTGGCATTGCATACTATATCCAGAATCGAGCAAGGTGAGTTGTTTTTACGTGACTTTAAGATCAAACTTGTCTAAGTAAAATATTTGAGTAATTGAACAAGTTTAATACCAGAATGCAATACATAATATTAGGGTCTTACCTATAGTAATACCCAACTTGTGTTGAGTGAGTTAGGCCCATGGTTTGACGCTAATGACCTGGTACTTAACACTAACAAAACTGATGTTATGTATTATAAATAGGATAGAAAACGAATTTACCGCGTGAAATTTGTAGCACCCGAAGTTTCGGCGACGTTGCAGCCGCCGTTGTCCAGGGTAGACTGAAGAGCTGTCAATCCGTTGTTTTGCGGGTAGGCCGCATACCGCTTCCGCCACTGCGTAGGTTATAACGGTGGTGGGGGGCCGGGCTCGGAGCGCGGGAATTTTGAAAATCCGTCTTGCACACAACACTCACTGTATCCTGTTTTACGTCTTTGCGTTCGGCGTTCGGCGGCGGGAACATTTTAAGAAGAGGGTTCCACGTAGAAGAGAGTTTGTAACCGTCGTCTCTATTGAAGTTCGGGGTTCTTCTTATTTCAATGGCTTCCCGGATCATGCGAGGAAAGTAGAATTGTTCCTTGGATAGCACAATGGGATTTTGAAACTGCATCCGGTGGTTACCTCCGCTATCTAATATATGTTCGCAGATCGCCGATTTTTCTCGCTGAACGTTTTTAACAGCTTTGATGTGTTATGTCAGTCGCGTGGCTATGGGCCGTTTCATTTGTCCAACGTAGGCTAGACCGCAACTGCATTCGACTTTATACACACCCGGGGTTTGCAGTGGTATTACATCCTTTACAGGCCTCAAAAATCGAGCTATATTTTGGGTCAGTTTGAAGATCGTTTTTGATGTTAGGTATTTCAGCCTTAGACCTAACAAAACAGAAATGGGTGTGACGAAACGATATTCTTGGGATTCATGATCGATAACGAGTTGCGATGGCTTCTACATATCAATGCATTATGCGATAAATTTGGAAGAGCGTGCTACGTTCTCTATTGCAAGCTGTATTTCTCAGTTTACCTCCACTACCCATGTGTTATTTTGCTTATGTTAATTCGCTGCTAACGTACGGCGCCTGGAACTGAGTCGATTCGATCTCTAAGCAGTATAAATTCCCTGAAAGTCTCGGATGCACAGCCCTGCCGTTCAGATATAACTCTTTACTCTCTATCTCGGAAGATGGCCCTTATCGTAGAATTAACTGTTCCATGGGAATCAAATATCCCAAAAGACCACGAGTACAATTAAATAAATACCATGATCTCGCAAATGCCGTCATCTGGAACGGCTTCACTGTTCACCTTCACGCGGTGGAAGTAGGCGCTCGTGGCCTGCCAGCTAAATCTCTGTTTCACCTTTTTAAAGATCTTGGTCTCTCCAGGAAAATAATCAACTCCTTCTTGGAAAAATTATATAAAACCGCAATTTCCGCATCTCAAATTCGGCTTCGAAGGGGGGAGTGAATGGGTGGTAAGGTGAACGCTCACATGTAGCAAGACAGCTGTCATAAACCTACCACAGCCGGTCGTTAGTCCGGAATCCACTGCTCACCCCCCAGAAGTGTAATAACACTATATAATGGGCCCGACTTCGGCCGGTGAATTCCATGGCAGCTCCGTTTGTATTTTATTTATTGTTACTTCACTAGTGCCATTGACGAATTAGTGTACTAACAGTTATTTAATAACTCTTTTTGGGAGTGTAAAATGAGAAATGGCAATAATTTTTAGAAAGAAACACCATAATTTTAATTTTTTAACTTATTACTGTATTTGATCGGAGGTGGAATATAGTCACTTTATGTACACCAGCAGAGTGGTTTTATAACATTGGCATTCTCAGGCGCGGATCTACGTCTTATTTGGGGGGGGGGGGGGCAGACAGTGGGGGTTGGTTTCTGTCTATAGATAGTTAAAATAAATTATAGTGTGAATTTAGGGCATCCAATATGCAGAATAGAGATAGGTAATTAAGTAACTAAGGATTATCAAAAGGGAAAAGAAATAATGAATACACTCGTCTGTTTTTATTTTACTTCTAAATGAACAATGAACAAATGATACATAATAGTGCATAACACAGAATTAAATTACAAATTGCAGTTTCCGGTGCAAATCTTTCAATTATCTTCTCTTTGTCTACTGGAATATCATAATGAATATGCAGGAGTGCCAACCCTGTTAACCTATCCTCTGCCATCGTGGATCGTAGCCAGGTTTTTAGTCGCCTCAGAGTTGAAAAACTTCTTTCGGCAGTCGCCACACTTACGGGCAAGGAGGCCATGATAAGGATGAGGCGATGTATGCCAGGGTAGATGACTTTGTTGGCCAGATCTAGAACATCTAGAATATTTTTTGGTTCCGAATAAGCGGGATTATTTCTCTTTTCCCTTCTAAAACTTTCTTTCCAGATCTTGCATTCTCCCAGAACTCCTGCCGCACGAACTCCTAGGAGACTCTTATGTCAGTGTAAAAGTATCAGTGTAGTCGTCAGTGTAGATGTATAATCGTCAGTGTAGGTAGACGATAAAATCTGTAGATTGTAGGTAATCGTCATTCAGGAATTTTTGCCCGCTTTTTGTCAACAATTTTTTTTCAATCCTCGTTGGGGGGGGTCGGTCGCCCCTTCCACCCCCCCCCCCCCCCCCCCATAGATCCGCGCCTGGGAATTCTCTATTGCCTTCGCTTTGGCGCTGATTTACCGAACTATAACCGGTTATAGCTCGCTACATTAGCGCAAAAGCGAAGGCAATAGAGAACCCAAAAGTTGTGCATTTGGGTGTAAACCCATGTCGCAGTTTTGATCCAAATTCTCTCTGGTCAGTGAGACCATGCATGCGACCATGCTGAATATATGCTAGAAATAATCACATTTCTATGTATCACTAACTCCAAAACGTGATAAATTCCAATTACTTATCTACAAGTGAATGAACTTGATTTTCAATGTGAATGCCATTGTCTCGTTTTCTTCATGAAATAGAAAGTTGAATGTTTTGTTATCAGACAACTGATAATACGAGGATGATAATGGATGTGTATTTGTAATATGCAACGTTAGACATTTCATTTGTGGTATATCGTTCTCTATGTGTTTATTAATTGTGCGAATGAATAGTTGTAAGATAAGTCTGGCTACTATAGGTCGACTATGTCAGCTAGATTTTGCTAGAGAAAATACAAGTTGACCGCAGCTGAGAAATATTAGTATACATTATAAAATATGACGGTAGAGGTCCGTGCATATTGCCATTCAAAAATATTTCATGATAAGGTGAATAATGTGTTTGACTCGCGCGCCCCGGGTTTCATACCGTATAGAGAAAGGAGTTCTGGTTATGACTTTTTATCTATTTAACCCTTGGAGTAAATGGGTATTTTCATGGATGCATCTGTCTCTTTTGCAGGATTTTCAGCGACATCGACCTTAAAGTACTATAACTACGAAACTACTACACCAATCATAAAAAGAACAACTGCACAATGATTGCATTGAAATTTCGAATATAGAATATTGAAATATCATTTTGTAAAACAATTAGATAATTATGAATAAATATGAGAACGTCAAAGAAGTGACAAAAACGCGGAATCAGATCTGGTCGTATCATACTCAACGGATAATTGTTTCACAACCAGATTTGGTCGTATCATACTCAAGGGGCTAGATATTAGTTAACAAAGAAACGCAATCGAACCCATTATCTACAAAATACAGTAATTAATAAAAATTAATAGAGTCAAAACGACAAAAAGCATTGTTGTCCAAAGGGGAGATTAATAATATTCCAATCATATAAACAATAACAAGGAAAATAACCAATAGTTGGAAAAATACATTAAATAGTAAAATATTAATAACAACAATGGTAACAATATCAACTAAAGATAATCAGACTTCATTATTTATTAGCTGACATTTATTTACAACCCCTTTCCCTCCCGATGGTAAGCATGTTGAAATAATTATCAAAAACAATGGTCGTATTTAATGAGCATGTAACAAAATCACAGCATCTGGGAGGGTTTATTCCCAATGAGTGTCATTCTCTAGCAATGGCAAACGTTGACAGGCTTCTCTATATGTGCCACACAATTCACCATTATCAATAAGTAGATGTAGAAACGTTCGATATTGCCAGATCGAAGTTTTGGTTATTTTGGAGTTGGCATAAAGTAAAGGGTAGTTTTAGAGCTAGCCCAAACCTGAAACCTGTAAAGTCGGGAGTCAGCCGGTTGCCGGGATTTTAAGCTAACTGTCTTCAGCGCATGGGAGTTAACCCCTTGAGTATGATACGACCAAATCTGGTTCTGAAACAATTATCCGTTGAGTATGATGCGACCAGATCTGGTTCCGCGTTTTTTTCACTTCTTTGACGTTCTCAAATTTATTCATAATTATCTAATTGTTTTACAAAATGATATTTCAATATTCTATATTCGAAATTTCAATGTTGTGCAGTTGTTCTTTTTATGATTGGTGTAGTAGTTTCGTAGTTATAGTACTTTAAGGTCGATGTCGCCGAAAATCCTGCAAAAGAGACAGATGCATCCATGAAAATACCCATTTACTCCAAGGGTTAATGGGCCCTTGTTGAGTTGGCCACGAAGACCCATTCTGTTCAGGGTTGGTCAACGCCTATCCGACGGCCTCCACGCATGTAGTGCGAGCCTGGATAGGACTCTGGCCTTATGGTTAGTTTCCCCTGGGAATCAACCTTCTGGCGCTCCTGGACGGTCTGCGCACCGTGCGGCGTAAGCCAATCGACTGTGCACTCTGACTAACGGGGGAGTCTGGAAGCAGTACTATTTCCTATAGAGCGGAGGTGGTTGCGGACCTTACGGCGACTGCTTTTAAAACGACCACCGGTTATCCGATCCTGGGTGAACAGCCAGGCAAAGGACGCTGTGGTCCGCGATAGATTCGGTGTACACTGTTTCACCGCTTCGTAAGGGAAAGGACCGCGCAAGCGACCTCGAACTCGTAACCAATCGAGAGACTGGAGTAATCTGGTCGCAATTGGAAGTAAGGGGGTGAGTGTAAGCCCGCCGGGTAACACTACTGGCTATCTCGCGGTTAAGGCGTTGGCCTATTATGGGTTTGTGGCGGAGCTAGATGGTGGACTGTTTTGTCCAAGTCTTCTGCGCTCTTATCCAGGGAGATAGAACGACTAATCGGTAAAACTTCCTGAGGTGACGGGCTCGCCCGCTGTAGTCGACAACCCTCATTGTCTTCAGCGCATCCAGATTGGATTTTGGTGAAATCGTGAATTAGAAAGGGCCACGCCAAATGAGAAGTTCACTGCCCAGAAGTTTAATAAAAGTATGCCCGACTTCGGTCTGTGAATTCCATAGTAGCTCCATTTATATTTATTTAATATTTAACCGAATACTATACGGTATTCGGCTCATCACTAATTTAGATGCAACTGCAGGTGTCAGTAGTTTATTTTTGGCAGAACTCAGTTTATTATTCCTTTTTTTTTATATGGAAGTACGGCCTGGCGAGAAAGAGTAGAAATTATATTTTACGGTGGCAACATTGAAGACATAGGTAATATTCTAGACCTGATCGAATTGGGGTTTTTTTTAATATTTATTTATTTATTTAAGAATTAATTACTATAAAACATTGATTAGCTTACAAAATAGCAGGAACCGAATGGCAAAACCTTAACCTTATTTGTTTCTGTCACCCAACTGGGACTAGCCCGTTCTAGGGTGGACAGGACTCTAATATTACAATCAAGTTTGCTTGATTGCTTACAAATGTACAAGTTTTAGTAAAAAGCTAATAACACTAAATTGCCCTAAAATGTGGTCTTCAGAATAAAATAAAAAAAATTAAAAATAATAATAAAAAAATATTAAAAGATAATATAATAAATAAAATGCAATTCCATTATATAATCGGCAATAAATATAATATAAAATTCGATTAAATAATATAAATAAAGTTATATATAGGAAAAGAAAGAAACAGTCATTAATATTTAATATATGTTAAGTAATAAAGGATTTAATATAGAAATACCTAGTCAAAAAAGTACGATTCATTGTCAAAGTCAAATAATTTTTGAATGGTTGATGAGTTAATTTTACTCAATGAAGATATATTACTCACGAACAGGGCTGTTTTACTTTCCCAGTCAAACAACAGTTAGGGAAAGTATTGTGAACTTGCTAAATATTTTTTTTGTTGAGATGAAGACAGAAACATCTGTTTTGATCCCCCCCCCCCTCCCCTTGAGAAGATTAAGAGCATTTCCAGATAGATTGAAGTCTGCCTGTGTGTCTGTGTCTGTGTATTCCTCCACGATTACGCCCAAACGCTTCGTCCGATTGAGCTGTTGAGCTGAAGTTTGGCATGCAGGCATCATTTAATCATGGTAAGAGTTGAAAAGATTATGGTTGAAATTGGTCTACCAGTGGGTGCGCTAGTCATACTTCAGTCTCGAAGTATTGAACTTAAGACCTGAAATTCGGTACACGGATGCTCCTTTGCGCCGAAGCCACATTTGGTTGGAATATCTCATATAAGCGACACAAATAATTTTAAAATTCCACTATATTTAATCGGTCAAAAGCCAGCTTTCGCATGCAAAAAACTGCGCTGCAACTTTTTGGTCAATTTTGTAAATAAATACAGTAGAGTGTCGATTATCCGAACTAATTGGGGGACCAGGGTGTTCGGAAAACCGATTTATTTGGATAATCGAACTGTATAAAAAACTGTATTAATAAAACCATATATGGACATAATAATATGTATTATCTATGTAATCTGTTTTAACTTTTTTTATTTATTACAATAGTAAGTAGTAATCCAGTGAACAAAATAGATATGTGTGTATGTAATACATACCTACGTACATGAAGAGGAACGAATTAACGCTTAAAAAGTCCTTAATTTTGGTCTGTCTGCACTTTTTTCAGTACAGATATCTGATACTGGTCGCTTTCAGTTTGAGCTTCAAACCATCGCAAGATAGTATCTAGATATGTACATAAATGCTTCAGAAGGTGTAGGTATTTTTTCATCCTCATTTTCTGATTTGCTAGTCGATGAGGTGCTGGCGGCGTCAGCATTATCAGTCATGTGGTCTACAATAACGCTGTCCTGCATGATTTGGTACCCTGGATCTGCATCATCAACACTCATCCATTCTTGAACGTCTTCTTCATCACATTCATGGCAATCAAGTTCTGTTTTTAACCAAGAGTCTGCTGCCGCAGCAGTTCGGTTAAGCGGTCGTTCGGTTGACCGACGTTCGGATAATCGACGCTCTACTGTACTAACAATATCTTCTTGTTACCTAGGATTGCCTCTTGTTACCTAGTAAAATTAATTAACCGGGGCCGGCCGACACGGTTATGCCTGGATCTGTCAAACGACGCAAAATGCTTATAGACTGTTGGCGTCCAACGGGTTAAGAAAATACTACATCATATTAAAATATAGCCATTTTAATACCACAGAAATACTCTAGATCTAGCCACCAGGGTAGAAAGGCTGCAAAATGTCTGCATTCGATTCATTTACAACCTAGGAAAATTTTGACCATATTACGGAGTACAGAAGGAGACTTCACTGGCTGACGACCCGAGAAAGGAGAGATACGAAACTCCTAGGTTTGCTCTTCAGAATCCTGAAGGGGGCCGCTCCGAACTATCTTATGAGTAGGTTCAAACCTCTATCTTCTCACGGGCGCCCTCTGAGATCTGAAGACAACTTACTGCTCTCGATCCCTAGTCACAGTAGTGATTTCTTCTCGCACTCCTCTGTACGTGGAGCCGGTCTCTGGAATGCTTTACCCATACGTATAAGGATGGCACCTAGTTTGTTTTGCTTCAAACGCAGGCTCAACGAACACTTGAACCCACGCTCATAAACTTTTCCTTATTTTTCTCTATTTTTTCCTCCTATTGCTTCCCCTGCGTCATTATAGGTTTATTGTTTGTTTTTTCTTAAATTTATTGTTTTGTTTTCCTGCTGAATTTAAATGATTGAAATTTAATTTATTAGTTTATTTTTACCGCATAACATGTTATTCCACTGGGTTAAGGTTAGCTGTAAGATATTGCTTTTAGGCAATAAGCTCGCCTTTTTGTTTAAGCAAATAAAGCGTTTAATTATTATTATTATTATTATTACATTTGCTATCATAATCTTTTGACATATTCACTATCGGGAGGTGGTTGGCAAAGGGGGGGGGGGCTATCTGCTTGCCGGGAAAGTATTGAGGTGATACAACCGATTAAAACAATATATTTTTGCTAATACTCTTTATTATTTATTCCAGGTTCACAGTTGAAGTGGCCGATTTCGATTTTGGCGAGCAATGCGCCGATATGGAATACAAAACATTCACTGAACGACTGCGGGACAGTATCAACAACGCCTTCCGCTTCCGAAATCACCCCGAATCGGATGATGAACCTCACGGCTCATCATCGACGCCTCGCAGACCTTGGTCTAGTCCCGATAAGCACCGATACGGCACTATGACATAATCTAGTGGAATCGACCAGTGTTAGCTAGCAGATATCTGTACATAATAATATTAGCTTATCACGTATTATTAACGTTCCCTTCACACATTTAAGTAATTTTAAGAATTTTTTTCATATTAAAATAAAAAAATATGAGTGAAAAATATCCCAAAGCCAAATCTCATCAATGTTTATTTTTAGTAATTTGTTTTTTATTTTTTTAATTGCTACAAATTGTGTCACATGACTTCACACACAACGTAAACCCTAACCTCAATTAGAAATATGTAGAGATACATTACAGTATTTTTCACTTTGAAATTATTTCAATTATAATGATGAAAAATATAGTGATCTACGTCTGTAATTATAATTTGGCTGTGTTTAATTATTATATTTTTATTATTCTGAAAGATCCTTACCATTAATATGAGTGATAAATATTATAATAAGTATTTACATCTACTGTTTTATTTGACCGACGAACATAAGCATTTTTGGTAAGGTTAAGTTCTCCATACCAGTTGAAAAGCTTTGGAAATCCACGATACGAGCATGGTCTCGGTTACAAAGATCCATGTACGAGAGTATAGTTACGAGAATTTGAAAGAACATGTTATTTGAATCACGGCGAGCTGTGAGCGCTGAATTGAACCGTTCACTTGGTTTCGTTCATTCTTAGCGCGTTCATTTCGTACATTCACGAATGAGTCAGTTATTGTATATCGTCGTCGGCTACGAACGCAACCGATCAGTGATCGTGCAGTGATTGGCCGTTCGTTCTGGCGAATGCCTGCGCCGGCTGGACGATGAGTGGCGCGTTCATTTCGTACGTTCATGAATGAGCTGTCGCCGCGTCATAAAAAATGCCGAATACTTTAGAAACTAACCGTCAACCGATATCATCCATCAACAAGGCACAGGAGGAAGTTAAAATGTATTTAAATGAAGAAACAATACATAGAAATAGTTGTCCTTTACAATAGTGGAGCAGTCGGAAATATATATACCCAAATTTATATCAACTATTTAAATCGATTTGCCATGTAGTAGCGACAAGCGTGTCTTGTGAAAGGGTTTTTTCGAAAGCTGGCTACATTATTTCAGAAAGACGAACTCTTTCCACCAAAAGAGCGGGAGAGTTAATCTTTCTGAACGCTAATTCTTCTAATTACTAATAAATATTAAACAAATATAATGCGCATTTCTGTTATCAGTTATCACATTGACGAAACTTTGTTACTTAACGTTTCACAGTACATTTAAGTACAACTACGAAAATCACGAGTAGCAGTTATCGTGTGATAAAATACCAGTGACATGATCGTCGCGTGATTTAAAATTGAGAATCACGCCCATCACTACAAGAGTAACAGATATGTCGGAAAATAGCTATTGTCGAATTAACTGGTCCATGGGAATCAAATATCCCAAAAGACCACGAGTACAAATTAAATAAATATCATGATCTCGCAAATGCCGTCACCCGGAACGACTTCACTGTTCATCTTCACGCAATAGAAATTGGCGCTCGTGGCCCTCTTTAAAGATCTTGGTCTTTGCAGGAAATTAATCATCTCTTTCCTAGAAAAAATATCTAAAACTGCGCTTTCCGCATCTCAAATTCATACACGCACAAATACATATAAACACTTCATAGTAGGGTTGGTTTTAAGAGATTGTTGTATGACAATAAACCCGCCCATTGTGAAATTTCACAATAAAGAGTATAAACAAACAAACAAAATTCTATGGCTTTATAGAGGGAGGGGGGGTGGTGAATGTGTGGTAAGGTGAACGATCACATGTGGCAAGACAGCTAGCCTAAACCTACCACAGCCTGTCGTTAGTCCGGAATCCACCGCCCACCCCCCAGAAGTGTAAAAAATCAAAAAATTTATGATAAGCCCCACTGCTCGGTGAATTCTATGGCAGCTCCATTTGTATTTTATTTTATTTATCGAATAGCTATGGACATTGAGTATGCTATCAAATAGGAATCTGACCGTCTATCAAGGCGACACCTCCATCACGGGAATCCCTGCTAAGGGCTGTCCACAGGGTGGAGTCATCTCCCCCCTCTTGTGGAGCATCGTTGTAGACGAACTCCTAATAGATCTACAAAACCTAGGCCTCTCTGTCTACGGCTACGCTGATGACGTGGCCATAGTAGTCAGAGGAAACTTCCTATCAATACTTAAGGAGCTCATGGACAAAGCACTTAAGACCACCCAAGACTGGTGCCAGGCCAGAGGTCTATCCGCTAATCCAAGCAAGACTAAGGCCATGATTTTCACCAGAAAATACAAACCCGAACCCGTTGAGTGTCTCAAGCTCTGGGATAAGGAGATAGAATACGCTACAGTAGTTAAATACCTTGGAGTCTATCTAGACCCAAAGCTCAATTGGAAGCACCACCTCGAGTGCAAGAGAACAACCTTCTATGCCTCGTTGTGGACGTGCAAAAGAGTCATGGGAAAAACCTGGGGGTTCAAACCCAGGGTCGCCTTATGGCTCTACAGGGCAGTACTGCTGCCTAGACTAACCTATGCTGCAATAGTCTGGTGGTCCAGGGTGAAAAAGCTTGAGACAGTAAAAATGCTTAAAAGCCTTCAAGGTAACTGGGGCTGCAAGGTAACCTGAGGGCTGCAACTGGCGTCATGAAGACCACCCCAACAGCGGGATTAGAGGTGGCACTCTGCTGCCCGCCTCTGGACAAGCTCATCATCCACTCCGCCAGACTTACAGCATACAGACTGAAGTGTTTGTCAGCATACATCCTGAGCTAAACCTCCTCCACAAAAGCCCATTCACTCTGACCCAGGATCGACTACGGAAAAAAATTTCAGTAGAGAAATCCTATAAAATCCTAATCCCCACCAGGGAAGAATGGAAAAATCCGCAGTGGCTTCAAAGCCACAACGCAGACGCCTGGTTCACCGACGGCTCAGGAACAAATGGACGTTTTGGGGCAGGCGTGTACGGACCCAAAACCAACCACAGAATCAGCATCCCCCTTGGACAATACGCTACGGTTTTCCAAGCCGAGGTACTTGCCATATTAGAATGCATAAAACTACAAAGTCTTGAAGGTCAGTGACCTACTTAGTCTGGTAAGAAGTACCGGGCTACTAGCTGACAATTGACCTAACCACACAGTGGGTAGTTACAAAAGACCTTACAGATCTAGGTGACATCAAGGGCTGGAAACAAGCCCCCCACTCCATCTACTACTACTACTACTACTACTATCGAATAGCTATTATATAGTTGATTATATATTGTATTAGACTGCTCAACTCTTTTGTGGTGAACGGTTTCGTGCAGCTTGGGCCACAAGATCCATATTGTTCTCGGATTGGCTCAACTCACGATTCAGCTCCTATTCAGAAGCCTCCTCTAGTGGAAGGCTACCCCGGGTAAGACTCTCGTGTCTCAGGCCTCAGAGCCGGTGGATCGGTTTCTCCCGGTGGGATTGCATCCAGGCGCCATTGGACGGTTTGCGCACCGGTCGGCGATGCCAATCGGCTGTGCATTCCGACTAATTTCTGAAGGTGTCTGGAGACTATGGAAATACACTGTTTCCTAAGCAGCGGGGGTGGATGTTGACCTGTTGTCATGCCACTCTTGAAATGACCTTGGGCCACTCGATCCCGTGTGGCACTGCGGGCAAAGAACGCCCGGGTCCGCGATAAATTCAAACTGAATTACCGCTGTAATACAACAGGTAGAGGTTGCGTAAGCGACTTCGGACCCGTAACCAGTTGGGAGGACGGAGGTATCCTGAAGGTTAATTCCAGACGGAGATATCCTGCCAAAACTGGGGGTGAGGCTGCCCGGTGCCTCGCCGTAAGGGGTTGGTCTCTAACGGGTTGCTTTTGAACTAGACAGTAGATTGTCTTGTCCCCAAGTCTTCTATGTACGCTCATCCCGCGGCTGAAAGAACGATCTATATCGTTATACCAGCCTGGGGTAACGGGTTTTCCCGTTGTAGTCGACACCGCTATCCTGCTTTCATGTATGGGGAGCTAATGGGTCCTTGTTGAGTTGGCCACGAAGACTCATTTGTTAGGGATCGGTCACACACACGGGTCAACACCAATCAGGCGGCCTCCACGCAATTTACAACAAATTAAATAACCTTGGATAACTCAGGTTTGAGTTGGAATTTAAATTTCAAATAAATTTTAATTCAAGGCCATATTATTCTTTTTTAAGAATCAGCTGTTTAATTGTCTTTCCTTCGCTTGTTTTTACTCAAATATTTTAACTTATAGTTTTCACGCAACCAGAGTAATTTTGAAAATTTGCATTATTTTCAAATATGAGATCCTGTGGCAGTCTTTTCTATTACAGCTTCTTGCAGTCTGACCATACAGTTAATGTAAATGTGTACTGTTAAGAACTGAAAACAATGATGGAGAAGTTTGCGATTAAATAACCGAGCCTGGTCAATCAGTCATTGCCACTATACAATACAATACAATACAATCAACTACTCCAGTAGATAGGCATTCCTAAACTTGGATGTGTCACAAAATTAAATGCCTAAAATTTAATTATTAAAAACATAACTATCATGATAGTTGTCATGGCTGTAATATTATATTCAATATTACCTACTTACAAATAATCAAAATATACTAATGTCATTAAATAGTAAGAAAGAATAATATATTAAAATAGAAATGCAAATTCTGTGTAAAATAATTACCGTAAAATAATTTTATTGTCAATCCAGCAATATGCTTTCGTATTTTTTATACATAAATAGATATATACACTGCTTCTGCATGACAATGTAAAACGATCACAAACGAATTTATTAAAATTTGTACAGGAGAACGTCTGTTGGGTCAACTAGTTACAAATAAAAAAATAAAAAACGTGTGGCACTCGGAGACTGCCGCGGTAAAGCTATTGCATAGTATTTTTAACAACTTGTGCAATTATAATTATTTATTTATTTTATTTTTTCTGATATCAGATAACTGCGCTCTATCGGAAAACGTTGAAATTATTCCGAATCATTTGCTGCTGCTTAGGAATAATTTAAACGTCTTCCGATAGAGCGCCGCGTACGAATTTTTGATTCGATAAAGCAAAAAAACCGGATTATTCGAAAAAAATCGTAGATAAAAAGATAGATAATTAAATTATCTTTAAAATGGTGCAGGTTTCATAATAATACGCCAGATAGTATTTGCGTAGTAGTCGTTTTTTGTGTTCGGTTAGACCTAATTTCACAAATTAATTACACTATGTAATATAAACAAAATCTAAAATATTCAAAGCTAAGAATATTAGGAAAATGTTCTTGTTTAACATATATTTTTTTCGAATCGTAAGCAGTACTCGTTTAGACGTAATTATCAGTTTAAAATCATTAATTTTCGTTAAGAAATTTCTTCATTCGGTCGCCGCGCTGGCCTAGCCCGCGATAAAAGCTATGCAATAGCTTAATATTTAAAATAAATACTATATTTACAAGATTCGAAATATAGCCATGCCATTTAAAACGTTCTGTAAATAAACACAGTAACAATTTCTTTCCCATTAAAATACACAGGGATATCGAGTAGAGAGCTTGCTTATTAACACGCTTTTATTAGGTCGACCTGTATGTAACTATGTAATGGAATCTAAGGTAACTAATTTAATCATCTTCCAATGATTGTAGCGTCATGAAAATTGGCAGCTGTATGTAGTTCTGATGACAATACAATAATATGGTACTGTCGAACTGATCTGATGATGGAGTCGGAAGATATGAACTGGAACTTCATGATGGAACATCTTTGAACTTTGGAATGAACTTTGACCACGATTATGTTTCAAGGTCTGATGATGAAGCCGGAAGATAGGCACTGGCATTCCATGATGGAATATCGTACCTATCATAGCCGTGTGTATGTGAATATCGTATCATAGCCCAAAAGAGTGTTTTTAGTGTTTTTTTTTAAACTATTAATATATTTTTCAGGTTTTTTATATGGTAAATATTTTTGGGTTTATGTCGTCATTTATCTTACTACTTACACGCCGACATTAAAATGAAATAGGTACAGGTAAATATGGGAACAATATTGGTCAGAAGCTAATTTAGCCAGCCTTAAAAATAATTGATGTTTTTGTCAAGTGTCAATGTCACATTATTTTAATAATGATTTGGCATAACAACTCAACTGATATCTCGCGCGAACGTTATCCAGTTGGATGAAATGGCCGATGTTAACTATATAGTTATGTTAAGTCGACTGGACTCGGTAGAAATATGGGCAGTTTTGGATTCCCTACAGCGTTGCTAAGTATATTACCGCTAAATCCGCTAATCCACAGCGTTGCCAAGGAGACCACAAAATCAAAGGGACCCACCCATTGACAAAGTAGTGAGATAGGGGATGTGAGATGTCATTTCTCCGAAACTGTTCCCCAATGCCTTGACTCTAGAAGATTATTATTAAAATTCATTATTATTAATTATTAAAATTCATTTTTGTCATTAAAACGATTATTAAAGATTATTAAAATTAAAATATAATTAAATTTCATTTATGTCATATAATTCCTTATAAATTAGTAGCTTTCTGACTTCAGAATAGAAAACTAATATTTTCTTTTCCCTACATATTAGGTCTTTTAGGTTTTGTGGCAGTTTATTAAAAAAGGACATTCCCACGGGTAGTTAGGGTCTCTGCGTAAAATTTCTAGGTTCGGACGAGGTAATAGTAGATTGTTCCTCGACCTAGTCAAGTGATTATGTACTTCTACAGGTTTCTTAAATTTAGATATGTCTTTAGCTACTAGTTTGATGCACTCATATAAATATAGTGATGGCAGGGTGAGTATATTTTGAAAGCTGTCCATGTTATTTAGAATTCTTATTGCGCGTTTCTGCAGGGGGAAAATATGCTGCCTAAATTCCATGGTACACTGAGCCCAGAATGAGATGCCGTAACGTAGGTGCGACTCAAAGTGGGCGAAATATATGCATCTGGCGTCTCTTTTACTGATAATTTTGCACATCTGACGCAGTAAAAAGCATGCTCTAGAAAGCTTGTCACTCAATATTTCGGAATGCGGGGTCCACCTTAACTTATCGTCTATTACGACAGCCAGGAATTTGTGCGTATCAACATTGCTTATCTTGTGCATCCCAATTTTTAGTGCCGGAATATTCGGAGAAGTCTTTTTGGAACCAGAATGTATCATTGAAATAGTCTTTGAGGCATTTAGAGCAAGGTTATTGCACTCCAACCAGTCGTTTAGTTGCACTAGCTCTTTATTCAATGTGTCAATTACTCGATCTAAATCCTGGTCGGCATAACTTACCTATACTGGTGTCGTCAGCGAATAGAATGACCTCAGAATTAGTAACCGCTGATGGAAGATCGTTCACATAAATTAAAAAAAGAGTTGGTCCTAGTATACTCCCTTGTGGTACCCCAGACCTAACTATACACTTATCAGAAAATACTGGCCTAATTACGCCTCCCTCATTTTCAGTGAGTTGCACTAATTGTCGTCTGTTATATAGGTAACTTTGAAACCGTTTCAGGCCGTTTCCTCGGATTCTGTATCTTTCGAGCTTGTATAATAAACGCTCGTGGTTGACCATGTCGAAAGCCTTCGACAGGTCGCAGAAAACAGTTCCTGAATACAGTTTTCTGTCCGTGTTTTTATACAATGTAGTTACCATAATTTTCAGTGCATCCTTAGTGCTTTTATTTTTTCGGAATCCGAATTGGGCATCTGATAGGATATGTTTTCTTTCCAGGTATTTTATAAGTCTAATATTAACTATTTTCTCTAATATCTTGGACATAACAGGAAGTAAAGCAATTGGCCTGTAATTTCCTATATCAGTTTTCGCATCTATTTTATGTAGAGGTATTATCTTTGCGGTTTTAAACTCTTCAGGGAAAACCCCATCTCTGAGGGAGATATTAAAGATATGGGCTAATTGCCCTGCTATTACTGGGAGAGCCAGTTTTATGGTGGAAATATCTATGCTATCTACCCCTGTTGACTTTTTGTTCTTCATTGATCTTACTATGTTCGTAATCTCAACGGCGTTCGTTGGGCGCATAAAAAAGTTATGGTGGCTATGAGGAATATGTCCCGTTGACGTGCTCGATGTTGCTGCCTGTTGGGACAGTTGAATTGTCTTAGAGAAAAAATGATTGAATGCATTTGCCACGTCGAGTTGGTTAGTAATAATGTCATCATTGTTGTTAAGAATTATGTTGGACGCATTTGTTTTATATTTACCCATTTGTTGATTAAATATTTTCCATAACGCCTTAGAATTGTTTTTCTCTCTCATGATTTCCTTTATAATGTGGCTTTTCTTGGCGTTCCGTATCACTTGTTTGTATAATTTCCCGTAAGCATTTATATAAGCAGCGATGCCGCTATTATGTTTAAATTTATGGATAAGACGAAGTGAACGCCAATTTTTAGAGGATACTTTGATGCCCTTCGTTAGCCAAGATTTATTTCTACGCGTATTTATGATTTTGGTAATCTTTTCTGGAAAGCAATTATTAAAATGTAATTTAAATTTGGTTAGGAAGATATTGAATTTTTCTTCGCTGTTATTTTCGTTGTCTAATTTCAGAAGATTAGTCCAGTCTTCTTTGATAATGTTACTGAGAAATAAATCTTTGCACGGTTTTGAGAAGTTTCGGGTGATTTTATAATACTTTTCTTTTTTACACTTGTTTTCAATGGTAATAAAAATACCTTCATGATCAGAAAGACAAGTGGATATGACTCTTGCTGAAATTGAACTATGAGTTAAATTTGAAAAGACATTGTCTATGAGAGTGCAAGAGTGCGAAGTAATTCTCGTTGCAGAGTAGACATGAAAATTCAAGCCAAAAATATTTAAGATGCTACGTGTATTGCACTTTGCTACAGAGTTGACTAGAAAATCTATATTTATATCAGTGCATATTATTATTTTATTATTTTTAAAATGCTCTAAAAGAGTTGTGAATCTTTTAAGAAATATTTTCAAGTTTCCGTTTGGCGATCGATAGAGTGAGAAAATGTAAATGTTGCTCTTCTTTATCTTGATACCACAGCATTCAAAATGGCGATCCAAACAGAGATCTAAGCACAGTGGTAACGGTTCACTCTCAATATGGTTTTTTACTGGATCATAGTACCTACCGCCCATTTTAAAGATTTTCCTATGTTGATATGCGCCCATATAAAAACCTGGTAAATTTAACGAAGAGTCTTCGTTTTGTTTTCCGCAGTGTTCCACTAAACATACTATATCAACCTGTTCATTTAGTTCCAGTAAAAGTTCGATATCTAATAATTTATTTCTAAGACTGTTGATGTTTTGATAGAAAATTACGAATTCATCACGGCGTTTTATCTGGTGGGATTTGATTTATAGTATGGTAGCGGACGAAAAAGATGTGGTTGCCGCTTATTCATTCTTCCAAGCGGTGCCAGTTTATTTTCCTGTTGAAAAACATTTTTTTCAATATTATCGAATGATTTTCTATTATTGTGTTTGATGCTATTTGGCGTACGTGGTAATTTAGTGTCGTTGTAAGTTAGATATGTGCGTCTGTATTCTGTCATTTGAATAGTATGCATGATTATTTGGCATATGGATTCAATGCATGGTGCTATTTGTGAATCACCTAAATTTTTAATAAACGTAGGTACAATGTTGGAATAGTTTAGCATAACAATCAAAATTTCTATTAATCTCCATTTCTCGAAGATAATTGCTGTACAAAACCTCAGTAAGATAAAGATTTGTATTACATGTTTTTTTAAGGCAGAACGATAGTTCATTCAATAATTTGTAGGGATTTTTATCGTTGCAACCAGCCATTATTATTAGATATCTCTCATAGTCATATTTTTTGTTAGATTTTCGATTTCTTTAACTACGTGTTCAAAATTGGCATCTTCTTTAACATATCCCTGTATGGAATACATCTCTTTATCTAAAAAATTTCTTAGACCCATCGTGATGCCTTTTGCCTGTTGATCCCCTATAATAATTATATTTTTCGGTTTGTCATTACAGTTCCTGGTGCTATATTGGCATTTTTTAGTAGACGGATTTTTTATTGGTGATGCCTCAGCGGAGGAATCTAACCGCTGATTTCCTTCGATTTCAATACTATTTTTATGTATCAGAGAGTTTCTAATAAGAGAATTTTGCTCTGCTAAAGACGATGAAGTAATATTCCCAATTTGACGAGCTTCATCTTTCGTAATTGTTTTATTTTTGTCTCCTTTTAATAAACTTATTGCCATGTTCTTATATTTTAGTGCCCTATTTTAAGATTGTGTTAACTTTTCTTTTAAGTCTCGAATCTCATCATCAAGAACAGAGACCTCGTCATGTGCACTTTGCAATTCAAGTTCTATTAATTCTAGTTTTTCGATAGCTGCAGTATTTTCAGGAGCATTGTCGTCAGACAATGTAAGGTTAGGAGCGCTTGAGTGGCGTGTGAGATTGAATTTACCTATTGTTGAAAGAATAGATTCCGAATCGCAGTCGCTAAAATTACTGGAATTCATTTCCATTGAACTCTGTGTAGTTTCTGTGGTTCTGATTTTATCCGATTTCCTGGCTG
Organism: Micropterix aruncella; assembly: GCA_944548615.1. Lineage (NCBI taxonomy): Eukaryota > Metazoa > Arthropoda > Insecta > Lepidoptera > Micropterigidae > Micropterix > Micropterix aruncella. The sequence continues at coordinate 32,984,708 of OX155964.1, read as the reverse complement.
TACTTGTAGCTTCAGGTTGATCTTTCCGAACTTTTGATGGCTTTGATTTTTTTATCACGTTTTGGATTTTCCTGGTGCATTTTGCTACCCTGGAAACACCGATGCCGAGTACGTTTACACTGCGTTTTACAATTCCTTCTACATCTTCGCTCGTCTTGAGAGGGTCGTCGCAGCTGATGATTACGGCGTGGCGTTCCTCTGCGCGTCTAGTGCTGTACGTTGGTCCCTGGCTGAGAGCCCCGGCATATGAGTGTTTGCTTTCCTCAAATGCCTCTGCCATTTCTTGCAGTTGATCTTGGATCGCAGTTGCCACAGCCGTAGAGGTATTGGTTTCCTCTTTTTGCACCTGGGCCATTTCTTGGACCGTTTTTGTGACCAATGTTTTCGTAGCAGCGTCTTTGGCGTGTCCTTCACGTAGCTCCTCAATACTTTTCGTCAGGGTTTCAATAGCAGTCGTTTGGCGTTCGAGCATAGCCATGACCGCGCTACTGGCGATGTCAATTGGTATACGTTTATGTAATCGGTTAGCGGAGTTTGCATCTTCCAGCAGGGATTGTATGCATTTCGTGATGCCCGTTTTCAACTCGCCTTTTAAGTTTCTTGCCGCGTCCAATAGCTCAAGGGCTTCCGCAGCTATTTGATTCGGAGTTTGGCGGGGAGAAACAGGAGATGAGGTTCTCAAACCCGGCGCGGAAGAGAGACTGTTGGAAGGCGGTTTTAACCCTAGAAAGATAATCATATTTAGTTGTACGTTAAAGATAATCATACGTCAAATTGACTCCATAGGTTTAATTAGCTGTAAAATCAATATTTTTTTATACATTTTAATAAATTAAAAAGATATGTGTTGTATCATGTATTTTTAAATAAAACATCCGATATTTACGAAATTACGTTTACTTTTTATTAAGAAAATTACAACAAAACTCAAACTTCTGAAAAATTAACAAAAAATAGGAACATTATTTTCTTCAGTATAGTTTTTTTTACCTATTACATTAATCAGCCTTTTTATGTTATAATTCAAGTAACATCAGATATTATTGTCCTTAAACTAGATAAATAACTATTGAAACATCACTGAAAACATTTTTGGCACATGTCAACGTTATGCTCTCGGCAAATTATTGCTTTGCATTTTGTGCACGAGGCATTCGCTTTCCTCTTTATTTTGGAAGGGCAATATTTACAATAGGCTCGTTTCTTGGCTGCTGGTACCTCGGGACGCTCTTCTTCTTGATCTTGAGGGTTTTTTGGCACGATAGACGCGATACTGTCCCGTAAATACCTTTTCAAAGTTGGTATATCCAATCGCTTCGTCATATAGGGCGATGTAAGAGCATTACTTAGGTTTTTCATAAATTTATTGCGATTCAGAGCCTTTACTGGCAACGTTGTGGGAGTATATAATATAAGCATTTATGAAGGCAATATTTATCATCCCATAGAAAACGGCCATGGGCCATCTATTTGTCTTTCTACTACATAAAATTATGGAACACATTTGGTCTAGCGTGTCCACCCCGCCTTTGGTTTGATTGTAGAACATAATCATTTCTGGTTTGCCGGTTGTTTCATTGACAGAAGCATCTTCACATCTCTCCTCATAATCGCTCTGGACTTCATCCTCACTTACGTGATCTTCGACTTCACTGTCTGTATCAGCGGATATGGCCTCCTCCTCATTATCTAAAAGTGCAGCCAGAATGCCTTCCTCGTCTAAATTTCTTCTCGTCATTTTACTGAATGTACCTTCAAGCTCTCTATAAAACAAAAACAAATGTCAAAAACAGCAAAAACAAACCGATCCAACAAAAAAACTAACTTATACGCTATATCAAAAATCGTAAAAGTCACGTAAAAGATAATCATACGTCATTTTGACTCCTATGGCGGTAAAATATCGAAATGGCGGGAACTTACCAGTTTGATACGTGCGCCCTTCGCTAGTTCCCGGCAGTGTTGCCAAGTGTTGGGCTTGACTAGTCGCCGATTTCAGCAGAAAAGATAGCCTAAAGTAGCCGTTTTGAAAAAAAAAATTTTTTTTGCTAATAAAAAGGATTGCAGGCCATAGCTATAAATAGAAGAATTGAAATCATTCTAGGCCGTTACAGATATTTTTAAGAAATGATCGAGATTAGTACATAAAAAAAACAAACATTGGATAAAACAAGATTGTATGATAAAATAGAACAAAATTACCCAGATACTACTAAGATTACCATTTTTTATAAAGCTACTATATTTATGAACACGAGACCATGAACCATACATAAATGTACAATGTACTATTACCAATTATGTACCTATAATAATTACATTATTGGAAAAAAACTAATTTTCATAACTAGGTAAGTACTTTAAACTTTTACACAGAAAGTTTGCAAAAATCAATTACATGCTTACAAAAAACAATTACGTAATATTAAACTAAGCCATACCAAATTAAGGTTAACAACGGGAAATTATTTATCTTAAAAACATTACAAGTTACCCATTAATAAACAAGTTCGGCACCATTAATAAACAAAATCGTTGTCGCCGTACAAATTGAAATCGAAAAACTGGTGTAGCCTAAATCGGCGACAGGCGATTTTTGGTATATTTTGGTCGCCGGTGACCCATTGGAGGTAGCCTAAATGGCGACAAATCGCCTAAGTTGGCAACACTGCTGAGATGTCCGGAATGCACATCACCGGATTCACACAATTTAAAAAGTTACAGCAAAATTTCGTCGGCGCGGGAGTAATTTTGACGTAGATTATCTTTCTAGGGTTAAGCCCGTGTTTCTAGCTGATGTTTCTGCCATCGTTCTAGGGCTGAGGTTACTATGGTAACAACATTGTTACATCGATAAAATTCTATTTCAATAGCAGTCGTTTGAAATAGAATTTAACTGACGTTACTATGGTAACAAAATTGTTACATCACTAAAATTATATAACTAAAATCACTAAAATCCTTTAGTTCTTCACCAGTTCTTTACAAAAATCACAAAGATAGTATTGTTGTAAAACACAATTAGTATATCCGGACGCGAAACTATATCGAAATCCGACTAAATGATTTTTTAAGCGGAGCGAAATTTCACCGGAGCAAAATCTCGCACGACTCGCGCTCTGGCAGACTCTCGTAATAAAAGTCGAATCAGTTGTCGTCGGGTAGTGCCGTGGTGCGGTTGTGTTTCGCGCGCCGTCGTGTCCCTCTCGCCGAAGTTTCTGCGTTCGCGTAAGTTCGCGTTGTCACGCCCGTTTTCAAAGTTGGTGACCAAGTTGCAAGTATTGAGATTATACCAGTGAAAAGTTGCGTAAACTGCTGTAAAAGTACGTTAAGCCGTGTGGAAACTGTGTTTTGTTCTATAGCAGTAGCTGGGGAACATTCACTTGAGCGAGCCGGAGCTTCGAGGACTTACCAGGTAAGTTTGTTTGTTTAGTCAGTCTGCTATGATATAAACGGCGATTAAACTCATGAGAATTTTAAAGAAATTATTGCAGCATAGGAATCTTTCTCAGAAATCGAAAAAATAAAGAAATACTACTAAATTCGAGCATTGTAATGCTAAATGTGAAGGAACAAACTGAACGACTTTTATGATATTGCGTCCACAATTGCTTGATTATAAATAACCATTGTTTTTAATTACGCATGTTTCAGAATTTTTCTTTTTCATTGTATTGATTATTATTTATTGTTTGATTATTGATTATTTTGTAAATTTGACTATTTTTAAGTAATCACCTCTGATTACAATTATTTTTTTTCCTTTTAATTAATCAAAGCGGTTTTATCATCCGGTAAATTATGATTTGTAAAATTTGACATGTTCCTCAGTATTGTGAAATGCTTTTATGGAATGAATACATGATGATGATGATGAAAACAGCTTCGGACGCGTAAAATTTCGAGACCAAATTTACATACAAAAAAAAATAATCTAACCTACCGAAAAATAGGTGTTTATGTATTATTTAAAATAAGAAACTTAAACTACCGAAATGTATGGGTTTGGTGCTTTTTGCATGCCTTTATCTCGCTTATTTATTGAGACCGAATAAATATTATTGCAGATTCGGAGTCAGCGAGTTGAATATAGGGTACCCTAGTCTGGTGATGTTAAATAATCAAGAATCTAGAAGAGGTTCCTATTCTGCAATAATACCATTTTTAATTCTCGAGAAACTATTTTGCTGTGTATGCTCAAGATTATAGACCAAAATTTGTTATTTATGCAATTTAGCAGAAATCTTCTACATTGAAGATGTTTGTCACTCTACTATATTCATTCCTCTGATTCCGAAGAAATCTTTGCTCTAACTCCATAAATAATTGAGATACAGGCGTTTAAAAAAGCGTCAAAAACCTGTATTTAGTTAGGTTAGTTAGTGTTTTTAAAAACAATTCATATGGCAATAGGTTATGTTAGTTTTTTATAGCTTCGTAAACCACTATTTGGCGGTAGGTTAAGATATTTTTTTTCAAAACCCTTTAAACCCCTTTTAGGTGGTAGATTGTTACTCTTTTAAAAAAACTTCATAAACCCCTATTTGGTATTATAAATAGGATAGAAAACGAATTTACCGCGTGAAATTTGTAGGACCCGACGTTTCGGTGACGTTGCAGCCGCCGTTGTCAAGGGTAAACTGAAGAGCTGTCAGTCCGTTGTTTTGCGGGTAGGCCGCAAACCGCTGCCGCCACTGCGTAGGTTATAACGGTGGTGGGGGGCCGGGCTCGGAGCGCGGGAATTTTTAAAATCCGTCTTGCACACAACACTCACTGTATCCTGTTTTACGTCTTTGCGTTCGGCGTTCGGCGGCGGGAACATTTTAAGAAGAGGGTTCCACGTAGAAGAGAGTTTGTAGCCGTCATCTCTGTTGAAGTTCGGAGTTCTTCTTATTTCAATGGCTTCCCGGATCATGCGAGGAAAGTAGAATTGTTCCTTCGATAGAACAATGGGATTTTGAAACTGCATCCAGTGGTTACTTCCGCTATCCAATATATGTTCGCAGATCGCCGATTTTTCTCGCTGAACGTTTTTAACAGCTTTGATGTGTTCTGTCAGTCGCGTGGCTATGGGCCGTTTCGTTTGTCCAACGTAGGCTAGACCGCAGCTGCATTCGACTTTATACACACCCGGGGTTTGCAGTGGTATTACATCCTTTACAGGCCTCAAAAATCGAGCTATATTTTGGGTCGGTTTGAAGATCGTTTTTATATCGAATCTGTTTAGCATCTTACTTATTCGATCTGTCACGCCCTTGACGTATGGTAAGAATGCTCTTGATCTGCTCGGTTTTTGAGTTTCGTCCGTATTAGATCGTGTGCGTGTCTCGTGATATTTTCCGTATCCATTTTTCCTAAGGACATCATTGACATGTTCCATCTCCTTCGGAAAATGCTCAGTGTCGCATAGATCGCGTGCTCGATTCACGAGCGACGTTTGCACTGAACGTAGATGGTAGGGATGATGGTGTGAGCTTGCATGCAAATATCTGTCCGTATGTGTGGGCTTCCGATATACCGTATGTCCGAGAGTATTGTCACTTCTCCTCGTCACTTTGACATCCAAAAATGGTAAGGAGCCGTCCTTCTCTACTTCATAGGTGAAACTGATTTTTGGGTGTATGGAGTTTAGATGACCCAGGAATTCTTTCACCGTTTGAATGTTGCCTTTCAGGATGCAGAAGGTATCATCCACGTAGCGAAGCCAGACAACGTCACCGAAACGTCGGGTCCTACAAATTTCACGCGGTAAATTCGTTTTCTATCCTATTTATAATGTCAAACAACCGCGATAGTCTTCGATCCCTATTTGGTAGTTTAAGTTGTTTAAGTTGTTTTTTTAAAGAGCTCCATAGACCCCTATTTGGCAGTAGGAACTTTATACATACATCCTGAGTACTTCCAGGTCTAATTTCTTCGAAGTTAAAGCATTCTTGATAAGGCGGAATAGGTACACAGGGAAGAAGAAGAATATTGGAGAAAGGAGAATATTTTCGCCACCTCCCACCCCCAATTATAGCAGTTTATTAAAGATATGGCAGTTAGCTGAACTGCATAAATTCACAAATAACATCTAAGTACCTACTTACTTTAGTATTTTCCAGACGATATAATAAAAAATAATTCGAAATGATATTTATTGTAGAAAGTACGTTTTTGAATAGTACCTATCTATATTTCTTATGAGATTATTAAAATAAAAAATAGAATAATAAGGACACATCATAATTTAATATTACAATTATATATTACTAATAAATACGTGTATGTAAATGCAAATTTATGTAAATAATACAAGTAGGTAAATGTATATATTTATATATAAATGACAATAATATATGTATAATGTTTAATATTAAATAAACATGTAAAATATTACCATAGTTTTTAATTGCAGTATAAAATTACGTGCGCATCTTAATTTAAAAGAAAAAATCTACCCTACTACGGGCATTAACCTAGTTGGGTAGTTTTTACGACATAATTTTTATGCTACTTTCTCTTAAATAAAGTATTATTATTATTATTATTTACGTCGATTGGAATACTAGCAGATCCTTGAGTCTTAGAAGTAGTCTTTAGGTAGGCTATTAGTACCCCTGCAGCATTAACAGTTGGAATTATGAGAATGTTGAATTTTCGTTAGGACTGAATACGTTTGCGAAGTTTCATGAGAATCGGATAAATATACTTACCTAGTTAAAAAAAATCAGTTGCAATATTTGACTAAATATGAAATGTATAGCTAGCGAGAGAATTATTTTTAAAACACAAGGAAAATAAATTTAATAAGTATTTCACAGAATAAAGAAAAAATACATTAATGTGTGTTAAAGCTGTGAGAAAGCTTGCAAAATACATGTACCGAAATATATCAACAATCTGTGTAGAAAATTGTACGTCCCAGATTTGCTAAAGAGACCAAGATTTGCTAAAATATAATAATATAAATAGCTGATTCTGAAGATATTGGGAATAATTTTAACATTTATTTCCCGAATGTCGCAAAAAATATTCAGTGTAAAATGATCACGAACAGCGCTTTAGATTATCGAAGTTAATCCGTAAGCAACCGAACAGTAACAAAACTGATTTTCTGTTGAGGATGAGCATTAAAGTTTCAAATATCGTAAAGTCTTTCCTCAGATGGAATATCCATGAAATGCAACGATTATTTGAAACATTCCCTAATGCGTGGTTATAAATTGCTTTCTAGAAAACGAAGTTTTTCCCGAGCTTCTAAAGATATCTAAAGTTGTACCACTATTTCAAAAAGCAAAGAATTAGAGGCCAGCATACAGTTCATTCATTCATTGAATACTTCCAAATATCACAATCATAATATTTTGTATTTAATTTTATTACTAACCACTATTAACTTAATAACTCTTTACTTAATTACTTCATTAATTATAAAAATAATGTATGGACCTGAAGATAATTAACAGCAGTAAACCAACCAGCACGCAGTATATAAACCATATAACATACATAATAATATAATACAAAATTTAAATGTTACCATTAAAAAAGATGTGTCTGTCTGTGGAAAACAAAACCAAGAAAACTATCGAGATAGAAAAGAGATCTGGTGCTGCGCGCGCTAGCATAATATTTTAAACAATTCATTAGTTTATGGCACATATCATCACTTACGGCAATACTAATACAATAGACGCATAACATAATAAGCATTGTATAATGATATGTTTGTAAGTAAATATATTAATGGCTGGTTTACTTCAGCTATTTTCACAGCTTGATGTCGTATGGCATCTTGCTGTGGGGTCATGCTGCTGACGCTGATAAAATATTTATACTACAGAAACGAGCCATCCGCGCTATTTATAAATTAGGTGCTAGACAGTCGTTACGCGGAAAATTTAAAGAAATCAATATTTTGACACTTGCATCTCATTACATCTATGAAAACTTAATGTATGTGCATAAAAAAAAGAACTGTTTTTGAAAAACTCTAATAGGCATGGTGTCAATATTAGAAATAAAAATAAACTTGCTGACCATAAAAGTCGACTCTCCAAAACCACAAAATCATTTAAAGGGCAATGTATACGCTTCTACAATAAAGTAAAAACGTAATAAAAAAAACCCGTAATAAAAATAATCATAAATGCAATAGTTTCTTACTGTAACGGCAGTCGTGTTTATTATTCTTTTTAATATGTTTACTTCTTATCAAGTTTTATATGTTTCATTTTGATTCTATATGTGCGCGCATATGAACAAACCATTGCCATACCTAGTCTTCCTTAGTACAGGATATGACCTAGTTAGGCAGATTCTACAATTAAAACAATGTAAGTGTATTTTTTAATGAATAAAATGATTTGAATATTATTTGAATTTGAGATAGTAAAATTTGCTGGGGCCTAAGGATTGAATGTACAGTGTGTACAGTCTGGCTTGTGTGTTGTCTATACTGGATGCGTGTATTCTATATTAATGTCAGATATACGGAAAAGTTATTACAATACAGTACAATACAATCAATTACTCCAGTAAATAGGCATTCTTACACTTGGATGCGTCACAAAATTAAATGCCAAAAATTTAATTATTAAAAACATAACTATCATTATAGTTGTCAGGGCTGTAATATTTTATTTAATATTACCTACATATACTAATGTGATTTAAGAGTCAGGGAGAATAATATATTAAAATAGAAATGCAAATTCTATATAGATAATCAAAGAAAATTTATTTTATTGCAAATTCAGCAATATGCCTTTGTATTTTAAAAAAAATGAATACCTAGATGTTATAATAAATTATATGAAAATTAAAATGTCAGCTATCATAATACCATTATGTTTAAAACTTTACACATTTCATTAATCATCACCATGGAAAATAAAATCCCTATTTTCAAACTCCCTTATACCATAAATTGGGTTTCTTACCAAATTATTCATAATTATCTTTTTAAATTGGTCCTCTTCAAGGCTTTTCATTTGCTCTGGAATCTTATTATAGTAGGACTAATTTTGGTGACTAAAACTGTATCGCACTTTGCCAAGTCCCTGTCGGTTTATGTGGAGATTGTATTTACTCCTCGTATCGTGATGATGAAAATCACTATTCACCGGAACTTTTCTTAGGTGTCTACGAGTGTACATAATATTTTGGTAGATGTAAGAAGAAAGTAGAGTCATGATTCCTGATTCTACAAATAGCGGCTTACAAGAACTTCTTGGTAAGACTCTATATAAACTGCGTACCGCTCTTTTCTGGAGGAAAAAAAATCTTTTTAAATTTGGTGCCATTCCCCAAAAGAGTAGGCCATACGTTATTATGGAGTGAAAATATGCCAAATAAACGTATTTAGCTGCTTCAAAACCGTATTAACAAATAGATAATAAAAAGTGCAAATTGATTAAATGTTCTTATGATTTATTATATTAAATTTATTATTATTATTATTTATGTTAATCAATTATTATATATTAATAAATTTATATTTTTATTATAATATTATTAATATTATATCTATTTTATGTTCTTATATTTACAAAATTTTAAGACAATATTTTGTGTGGATCATCACCAGCGATGGAATTTAAGATTTAAGATTTCTTCTGTAACGGCAAGCTTACCACCTTCGTATTTTATTATAAAATTGTCACTTATCATTCCCCGAAATGGAGATAATTTGCAGCTCGGTGGATATTACGCGGCTTTCAGCGTTGCTCCGAAAGAAAAATTATTCCATTACCGCGCCATTTGACTGAGAGATCTCCGAGAAAAATGAAAATGTAAATTTACCTCGTTTAGCTTGCGTCAGCGATGCGATGTGTGCGCTCGACATTTCTAGTTTTGCATAAAAATGGTTAACAGAGTATGTAGGTAGGTAATGAATGGGTTTAATATTATACACTTAAGCTTTTAATTAATACACAGTTAACCATTCAATGTTTCGCTTAGAGGTTTGGAGAAATGAGCCTGGATAAGAATTAAAATATGTATTTTAATAGAGCACTTCGATCATATAACCTAAACTTTCAATGTTTGGATATTTTTAATTTATCTTCAAATATTTGCTTCGAAGAAATTAGAAATACGATAAACAGCCTTCGGGTTTGATTGGTATTTATTTCTTCGTCCGTTAGGTACGTAGGCTGTGGTAATGGTTACTACACTATAACAATGCTTTATAGCCAGTATAATATTTTCTATAAAAGTTCATATATATATATTAACATTATAAATACATTGTTATGTATATAATATATATTTATATTAACTATAGTTTTACATTTTATTATTACCTTATCGTATTATTTATATTAATTTATTATTTGTGCACGTATATGTATGTATATATGTATGTATGTTATATATCATCATATATCTTTAATACATCTACATAACTTATAATGTGGCTTCCCTATCCCTTTCCTCTTACTTAAACCTTTTTTTTCATGGCTTCTTGCGCTGTAACAAAAGATTTTGTTTAATTGTGAAAACTTTTTATTGGCCTTAGATTCGTATAATAAAACGCTGTAAGTTTTCGATAAAATAAAATAAAATAAAATAAATAAAATATTTTTGCAAACTATCACGTACATGAATAAATGCTGTGACAAAAATGTACCTATTTATATACTAGTGATTAATATATGCCAAAAAGCACCTAACAGAAATTAAACTAACGATGACATTCACTCTCATCAAACCTAGCTCCCTTTTATTTCCTCGCAGTCTTTCCTATATTTATTTAGAAGCCGACTTGAAACCACCCTCCGAAACGTAGGGTCCCTTTATTGTATAGCCTCGGAGCTACGTATATATAATGTCGTTGTCCATACGCCGTATTCATTTTTATCTCCGGTTGTCTGTATCGATTTCTAGTCTCATGTCCGTAATACCGAAGTTAGGATGTCGCAGTCCTGTCATTTTTCTGGAAGCACGTCACAACCGATTTAAAGTGTAACTGTCGAATGTCCATTACGTTGAAATCTGTGAATGAAATGTCGGATGGGAAATGTGACGGTTTTATGTCACTATTTATAAACATTTGATGAAAACTTCGCCTCGTGTATCGTTTGACGGATATTACTCTTTTAACATGCTAGTATCAATCTCTCAATTAATTTGATATGGCAAAACGCGGCGTTAATCTTGAAAACGAGCCTCTTCCGCGACGGATGAAAGTTGATAGTTGGCATTCAGATCGTGTTTGAGTATATTTTACGTTTTCTTCTGCGATTACATAACCAAAAATAACTTCGCGAAAAAACCGGCTGCCATTCTCAACCGTAGAGTGACATTAAAAAACGCAGCTCACCTCATTCGCTCATGAGTAAAGAGTTATAATAAGACAATGCATTAGTGAAAAACTTATCGAGCCATCGGTAGCGTGTGTTATTAGTCGTTATTACCGTATTCAAAGAGCGAATCAGCGCTTAAGTTTGTTGTAAAAAAAATGTTATTGTGTGATTATTACGTCATGATGATATGCTATGAAGTATGAATGAGTTACCGCTGTGATACATTCATAAATCGCATTTGGTAACATATTATACATCATCATCATATTATTACTAAAAAAAATATTCTTACTATTTAAAATATGTTTGCTGTAATATCGGCGCAATGTTAATTATAATCTGAACGTTAAAAAAAAACACTAAAAACACGCTTTTATAAATGCACGTGAAAACCAAAAAATCCGGCTTCATCATCAGACCTTAAACTTAATCGTGGTCAAAGTTCATTACAAGACCTTTCTAACAAGTCCAAACACGGCTATGATACGATATTCCATCATGGAATGCCAGTGCCTATCTTCCGGCTTCATCATCAGACCTTGAAACCTAATCGTGGTCAAAGTTCATTCCAAGACTTTTCTAACAAGTCCAAACATAGCTATGATACGATGTTCCGTCATGAAGTTCCAGTTCATATCTTCCGACTCCATCATCAGATCAGTTCGACAGTACCATATTATTGCATTGTCATCAGAACTACATATAGCTGCCCATTTTCATGATGCTACGATCTTTGGAAGATGGCTAAATTAGTTACCTTAGATTCCATTACATACAGTTCGACCTAATAAAATCGTGTTAAAAATAATGAATGGCATATTTGACTGCATTGACCACAGGTGGGTGAGATCAATGTTACCACTCCAATGGGAAACACGCGCAAATTTAACCTTTTCGACTGCCACGTTTTAAAACAAATTCATCCAGAAATGGAGTACTCACGGCTGCTCTAAGCGTTATGACACCCATTCAAATAGTACAGATATTTTCAATAAATCCATAAGCACTTTTTAATATTCCTTAAATGAACCCCTAGCCAATACAAGAAACTGACTATTTTTAGCAATTTTACACATGATTATTACTATTATTATACTTTATATGTGCTATTATTACTATTATATGCATTTACACCCCTCACCCACACACTCAACATACTCACGCCTAAACACAAGTAGTAGTAAAATTTTAGGTATTGTAGTTATATTAAGTACTAGCTGACCCATGCCCACTTCGTTGGGCGGTAAAACTTTTTACCTGTGATGAAATTATGAGTGTGGATCGGTTAGTACTGAGTGCTATGATTTATTTCCTGACTGCCAAAAGAAGGGTTATATTTTTACTGCATATGTATGTATGTATTTGCATGCGAATTTGACTATAATACCGTTATTTGTGTGTGTCTTCTTGGGAGTGTCTTATTTTTTTATTTTATTTTATTTTATTTTTATTCCAACAAAAGAGAAATTTATTATTTTATTATTATTTAATTATTTGTGAGCGTATTATCTCTTTAACTATTTATGCAGTAAAAGGGAAATTTTATGCAGTAAAAGAAAAAGTCTTTTGTTTTAAACACTTGAGACGGTTAATTTACTTATTTTTACAAGAGTTAATAATTGTTGATAATATGGCCAATAAATATGACCTAACGATTTAAATTATTTTTTTAATATAAAATACTACTTTTTGTGACTTAAATATAAAAGTTAGACATATGCTGTCGCTGACTTTTTTGTAGGCATTATCAAGCTCTACAACTTTTCTCTAAAAATTAATCAATATATCTCTCATCGTTAAGGTAGCGTTAGTTAGAAACGTTTTCGTTCGACCGCTTATTCTCCGACTTACTTTGCAAATCCGACTACCACGGAAAAGTCTTTTCGGGTAGTCGGATTCGGATTAATATATAGCCTATGACACTCACAGATAACGTGGCTTTCTATTGGTAAAAGAATTTTCAAAATCGGGTTAGTAGACCCAGAGATTACTTCCTACAAAGTCACAAACTTTACCTCTTTATAATATTAGTATAGATAAGTAGTTCAATGTAATTTCTTTGATTTTATTGAAATCCGTAATCGGTTTTATTTTTAATTAATGTTTATTTTTATAATGATATTTACTCTGTAATATTGTGTGATTTCGTAAACAAAGAATTCAATTGAATAAACAGGGTAAAACGAATATACCGCGTGAAGTTTGTAACATCCGATGTTTCGGCGATGTTGGCAGTGTGTATAAAACCCCGGGTATGTATACAATCGAATGCAGCTGTGGTTTTTAGCCTACGTTGGGCAAACGAAACGGCCCATAGCCACTCGACTGATAGGACACGTCAAAGCTGTAAAAACGTTCAAGAAAAAACCGGCGATCTGCGAACACATGTTGGATTTCAGAGCGAACAACTGCGTGCAGTTTCGAAATCCCATTGTGCTATTCAAAGTACAATTTTATTTTTCCCACATGATCCAGGAAGCTATTGAAATAAGAAGAACCCTGAATTTTAATAGAGACGACGGTTACAAACTCTATACTATGTGGAACCCTCTCAATAAAGTGTTTTCAATGGCCATCGCCGAGCGCAAAGACGTAACGCGAGATACAGCGAGTGTTATTAGTCTAGTCGAAATATCGAAAAAGAGCTCTTCTTTTTACCACGCTTTTATTAGGTCGACCTGTATGTAACTATGTAATGGAATCCAAGGTAACTAATTAAACCATCTTGCAAGGATCGTAGCGTCATGAAAATTGGCAGCTGTATGTAGTTCTGATGACAATACAATAATATGGTACTGTCGAACTGATCTGATGATGGAGTCGGAAGATATGAACTGGAACTTCATGATGGAACATCGTATCATAGCTGTGTTTGGACTTGTTAGAAGTCTTGGAATGAACTTTGACCACGATTAGGTTTCAAGGTCTGATGATGTGGTTTTTACGTGCATTTATAAAAGCGTGTTTTTAGTGTTTTTTTTTAAAAACTATTAATTTATTACTTTTAGAATCAAATCATGTAACTTTTGGGCAATCGATATTTTCTCCCTATTTCAACCATGCTAAATCCGAAATTGCCGGTTGCCCAAGTGAAATCCTAACCGGAAGTGAGATATCCAAAATGGCGTTCAATATGGCGCCGAAATCCGAAATCGGCGATGTAAAGCCCTCCTTTGACATAGGAACGTGTCCAAAATGTTTAGATGTATGTTTTCGAGCATGGGGAACTTAAAAATACACGGCAAAAAACATTGGAAAAACTTCACGAGGTAAATTCGTTTTATCCTATTTATAATGTCAAACAACCGCGGTAGTTTTCGATTTCATATTATCATCATAATTATTGCGGCCTTTGTATAGTCCATTTCTGGATATAATAATATCCTTCCTTCAATGTCTTCCATTCTGACCGATTTGAGCCCTCATCCAGTCTCGTCCTCCGTGTCCTCTAGCATAATTTATCCAGCGAAACTCGTTCTCATATACAGACGTTGACTCCATTCGAGCATTTATTGGTCCTGTAATGGACCTCAAGTCCATTACATGCGATCAACAAATGCATCGATTTCCAGTGAAATCCACAGACTCAATTCAGCTATTATTTTGACTCGTGCAGCTATGATTCAGCACGATGAAACAATACTTTTACTCGGAATATTTTGGATTGCATCATTTCACGGCCTATATTAACCGGCGAAAAAGCAACCAAATTATCATTCTCCGAGTGATCACCTTCCCCCAAGGTTGCGACGGCATATTCGGCACTCTCTCTCACGAGTTAGGTCAACGAATCCGGCTCCTTGGTTTCCTTTCCTCATTCTCCCTGAGTCTCGAAGCATCAGTCTGTAATCCCACAGACTCGAGCCGTGCCCAGTACAAGATACTAGGAGCACACATACAATCCTCATCCGTAAATCCTCGTAACCACAGTCGCGTATCTATACACTCGCGTCAACGTAAACTATTCGGCAAGCGTTATAGCTGGCAATATTCAAACCTTCGATCAATAAATTCCTTTTACTTCACATCAAAACCGCCTTTCAATACGGAGATAACTCGTAAGTTGACACCACCACCTCATACCGAACAACCTGGAGTCTTGTGAGGGGTGGTCCCTCACAGTCCTCTAGTTTTATTGGGACGCCAAAAACTGCCCAGGCTTAGGAAATCCGCCTCTCGATCTCCGCCGTTTGGTTTCTGCCACCCAGCAGGATTTTGTGGCCTAGTTAAATACATTGGCTTACAACTTCTACTGGTAAATAGAACTGGTCTATTTATAGGTTTGTCATGATATATTTTTTTTTACTTTTACCTACCGGCCTACCAACCGACCGCGACGAGGAGGTAAAGTATTGTGAACGCGCAATTTTTTTTCCAGATGATGACGGATATATAGATACATTTTTAGCCCCCGGAAACGATTAAGGCTATTTCCAGACTGAAGTCTGTCTGTGAGTCTGTCTATCAAAGGGTGTGTGTGTGCGTGTATTCCTCCACGATAGCGCCTAAACTCTTCATCCGATTCAGCTGAACTTTGGCAAGCTGGCATCATTAGGTCGAGAAATGATTGTGGTTGAAATCGGTCCACTAGAGGGCGCGCTAGTCATTCTTCATTCTCGAAATATTGGACATAGAGACTTGAAATTCGGTACACAGATGCCTTGTTAAACCGAAATCACGTTGTGAAATTTGTTGGTTACTTAGAGTATCTCGTATACAAGCGACAAAAATAATATTTAAAGTCCGTCATATTTAACAAAATTACTACATCATTTTTGAAAATATATAATTTTAATGCCACGAAAATTATTACAAATATAGGTACTACGAATTGGCGCGCAGGGGGTTTCGTTGGAGCGGAGAGGGGAAGGGGTTGTCTACTTGCAGTCTTGAGGGACACAACCGATTTTTTAAATGAGTAATAAACCAATTGATAGGAATTCCTACACTTGGTAGAGCCTAAATAAACGAAAAATACTACTAGAATAAGTATATATGTGCATGTATGTACCTACTTTATAAGGAATATTAATACGATGGTTGAACATTCAAGCGCAGATTTTGTAGATTATAAATAAAAAAAAATAAACATATTTTCAACGAAAATTCTTCGATAATTTCACAAATTATCGTATAGACAACAGTACTTACGTATAATCAATCTGAATTATTTAATAATTTCACAAATTATCATTTGAAGATTAATAAAAATAAGTTAAAAATACATTTTAAAAAATTTAATTTTTTAAATATATCCAATAAAATAAAATTGGTTTTGGCAACAAAAAAAAAATAACAAAAGTATAAATAATAATATTTTTACATTTTTTTTTGCGAAGCAGATAAGATTACATTCGTGTAGATTTTATCACCTCACTAGATTGTATATCTATTTTGAGGTGATAGTATCTTTATAGACATAGTGTCTTCACTTTTTCTTTTTTTCATTCATTCATTCCGATCGCTCATTCATTCACTCATTAAATAGTATTACATTATTTATTTTATTTTATTTATTTTTTATTTAAAACATACAGCATAAAAAATAACGTATAAGCATAATATATAACAGTAGTAAAGCCAATGATGTTTTAAATTATTTGCTATATAAGGATTACAAAGTATGCTAAACAATACAATACAAAGAAAACCAAAAAGAATTTAAAACTAACAGTTAAAATCGCTATGTGCGAGTGTATGGGTGTTGGTATGTGTTTGTGTGATGGAGAGCGTGTATGTGTGCGTGTGTGTGTGTATGTTTTTATGTGTGTGTGCGTGTATGTATGTGTGTGTGGGTGTGTGTATCTCTAGTGCGAATATCTTGTGAGGGCTTGTATGTGCATGCTAATTTAATCCGATCTGATAATCAGCTTTTCACGTACCTCCTTAACAAAGGATCGACTAAATTGTTAAAATAAGAATAATCTTAATAGTCAGTCGCCAAAAGTCAGATTAAAAATTCACTAGGATTAAATAGTCAGTAATAGAATGAATAATGAAAAAGATAGTCAAGAAAGTGAAGAGAACTGAAAAAAATCGATATTGTCAAAATCCTAAATGCCATAAATAAAGTTTTTAATTAAAACACACTGTACCTTATTCATAACGTGAACCTTCCCAAGGCCTCTGATGCATGATAATATTTTATTGTAAAATAATTTAGATTGACAAAGACAGCTATTTCGAGTGTTGCTCAGTCGTACTTTGAATTAGCGTAAGTCCTTTTTCTTTCGCGTAAAATGCGATTGAATATTTGAGTTAATTGAAGTAGTCATCTCAACCTTTCATCTCAACTTTGATGTCAGCTCTTTTCAGCGAGGGAATGGTGTCCAGTCCATTTCTATTCCCGCTTCATTCAAAATGATGTAAAAGCCGTGTTGCCAAGCAGATAGGGAGTGTAGCAGTCGATTGAGTTTTGACTCGTCGTAATGGCTGAAGCGGAGAGTTCGAATGGAACCGGATGCAAATATTTAAAAGTGCAGAAGCCGGTGAGCGGCGGCGAAGTTTTCCTCCGACGACCGCCCTGCGCTCGCCCGCTTTATAATAGTCCAGGAGCTCGCTGCCACATTTATAATAACTCGTATCGTTATTCCAATTCCGTCGATAACCGTAGATTTCATCGGGGAAGTGTAAGAATTTAGGTGGTAGTAAAATAAAATAAATAAAGCAATCTTAATACTTCATAAAATTAGTCAAATAACAATTATGCTATTGTTAACAATTAGAATTTGGAGAATATTCGCAAGGAGCTGAGGATAGGAGAGAATGGGATGAGATGTAGGATAACTAAGAATTTAGGGATATGAAATGCTTCTTCAGGCACACTTGAAAAGTAGAAATTGTAGTTGCGTTTCTGATATTTCACGGGAGCTGTTTCCATAGTTTAGCTGCATGAACGGTGAAGAAATATGTAAAAAAAGAAGAATTGTGACTAGGATTTCTACTATTCTGACTGACTGGAGTGTAGAGCTTTGGGGAGCTAATAGGCCCTGTTGCAGTTTGGCCACTAAGACCCATGTGTTCAGGGTCGGTCATACTCACGAGTCAACGCCCATCCAGAGCCCTCCACGTAGAAGTGCGAGCCAGGGTAGAACTTTGGCCTTCGGGCCAGATTCCCCTAGGAGTCAACCTTCGGGCGCTCCTGGACGGTTTGCGGACCGTGCGGCGTCAGCCAATCGATTGTGCATTCTGACCGACAGCCGGGGGAGTCTGGAAATAGTTTTGTCTCCTATAGAGTGGGGGTAGTTCTTTACCTAACGGCAACTGCTTTTGAAACGACTAATCGGCTACCCGATGCCGGGTGAAGAGCCGGGTAAAGGATGCCGTGGTCCGCGATAGATTTGATAGACACCGTATCACCGCTTCTAAAGGGAGAGGACCGCGCAAGCGACCTCGAACCTGTAACCAGTCGAGAGACCAGAGTAATCTGGTTGCAACTGGAAGTAAGGGCGCGAGTGTCGGCCCGCTGGGTAATTAACTTTGTTATCCTATTTTTGTATAATTAATATAACTTAATATAACTCTATTATATTTTTATATTTTCAAATAGTATGTATGTTGATTATATTTTAACATTCAACCAATTACCAATTCATTTTGTTGTTATATGTTGTTTTGACAATGAATTGTTCTTTATTTTATATTAATTTTTATATTTCTTAACATATAATAAATATTACTTATTGACTTTTTTTGATTTTTTATTATAGGTTTATCTTACTCTTTACTTTAGTTTTATGTAAATTCTTTGATTGTCTCGCTCTGTTTGATTGTTTTTTTTTGAGTATCATATTTTAGGGCAATTTATTTTTATGAGCATTTTATTAAAACTTTTACAAAATTTATTGTAAAATTAGAGTCCTGTCCATCTTAGAACGGGCTAGTCCCAGTTGGGTGACAGAATCAAATAAGCAAAAGGTTAAGATTTTGGCATTCGGTTCCTATTATTTTTATAAGCAAAAACAATGTTTTATAGTAATTAATTCTAAAATAAATAAAAATCTCGCGGTGAGGCGTTGGCTTCTTACGGGCGTGTGGCGTACCTAGACGGTGGACTGTTTTTGTCCAAAGTCTTCTACGCTCAGCTCACGGGAGACCAATATAAACGATCCAATATAAACTTCCTGAGGTGACAGGTTCGCCCCTTGTAGTCGGCAACTCTAGTTGGAACGGAGTGTCTTCCACACTATACTGACCGGAACGGAGTGGAAGACTATGACTTCCTAAGTGATTGAATTTTTCGGTTGGGTAGGAGGTAGCAGTTAGATTGTTGAGAATGTTATACATAAACGATGATGACGATGGTTTTTGTTGAATTAAAAGTTTTTGTATTGAATAATAAACGAGACGAAAAAGTGCTACATTTTGATAAATATTTGAAAAAAATCGGTTGAGTCACCCCAAGACTTTTACGGTAAGCAGTCAAGGACTAATTTCATCGGAATGTTAATCTCATAAATAAAATCGATTAGCGCCCTCTCTCGGCCAGCGGACGAACCCGTTAAACTCGGCTAAGTATCACTGCGACGCCTCAGGCAGCACGGTTCGTTTTTCGGCTGGTCTCGGGCGGCTCGGCGTAATATTTGATTAAAATATATGGCGGAGTTTAAATATTATGATTGCAGCTTGTATACGAGATATTCTCCTCAACAAAGTTCTTGGGATTCGTAATCGATAATGAGTTACGATGGCACCTACATATTGATGCTTTATGTGATAAATTGGGAAAAGCGTGCTATGCACTCTATCGCATCGCTTTATTTCTCAATTTATCCGCGCTGCGCATGTGTTACTTTGCATACGTTCATTAACTGCTAACGTACGGCGCGGAGTAGTTATGGGGGCGAGCAGCCGGCAGGCAGAGGGCTTTCGTTTTGCAGAAGTGTGCAGTCCGCACAATAGCGCGTGTGGCGCTTGATACGCCAGCTAGGCCTCTGTTTAGAGATCTCTGCATCATGACGCTGCCGTCCATTTATATAATGGAAGTAGCGCTGTTCGTTCGCAGAAATCTAGCCGATTATTATGTGAATGGTGTGCATCATCACTATCCAACAAGATCCCGTAGCATGCTACGTTCGGTAAGTCATGCATTATCCAAGTCGGAGAGGCTAGCCTTTATCGCCGGCCCAGCGGTTTACAACAAACTCAGCGAGCACATTAGGCAGGCGCAATCTCTTGACGTATTTAAGAGACGCCTAGATACCTTACAGATAAGGCGTTTTACTCACTGAAGGAATATTACTCGAGTGAAGTCTAAAAGTATTTAATGATTTGCATTTTGTCTTGTATTTCTTCTTTATACATTATTCTTGTGTTTTTGTCTCCGTTTTGTTTTGTTTATTTTATCATTTCTTTACGATAAAAAAATGTTTCTTTGCTAATATGTATGAATGTTTGCTAATCTGTATCTGACTTGTATACCAGTATACTAATAAAATGAATATGAATATGAATATGAATATTCCAACCGAAATTTCACAATGTGATTTCGGCCTAACAAGGCACATGTGTACTATTTCAAGTCTACACGTCCAATATTTTGAGATTGATATATTACTACTGCGCCCCCTGGTAGATCGATTTCAATTACAATCTTTTCAACTCTTCCAATGACAAAATGATGCCTGCATACTAAATTTCAGCTCAATCGGATTAAGAGTTTGGGCGTAATCGTGGTGGAACACACAGACACACAGAGAGACTTCAATCTGGAAATGGTCTTAATCGTCTCAGGGGGGCTTAAAATGGATATTGTCGTCTTCATATCGAAACAGTATTTTAACACGTTCGCAATATTCTTCCTCTTGGTCGGTTGGTGGGCCGGGAAAGTAAAAATGGTGCCAGATATTGATATTGTTATTAATTGCTTCATAGAAAATATTTTCGCTAGGCTTATGGGAAATTATAATAAAGGAACAGGAAACATACATACCTACAAGCATCCTAAACACATAACACCTTTTTTTTTTGGGGCAGCCGTGAAAAAGAAAGCTGCAGTGGGCTCTCCGACTATTAACGCCCTATGGCTTGCCAGGGCGCGCTTTTCCTTTTTTTATTTTTTGGGGGTATGAGCTCTATTGGAGGTATGAGCACATATCGATTCACGATATGAGCTCTGGTCGGCGCGTCGCAACGCTGTCAATATCAAAAGGTTCTTATATATGAGATTGCCGTTATATGAAAGAAAATTAAGATTGTATGAAAAATATGTATTTAATTATTCGAATATTGACCCATATTATCTAGGTCAGTGATTTTCAACTTGATTTAAAACGCGACCTCCCTTTTTGTTAAAAAAAACAATCGGTTGTCTGTAAAGTCGGTTTACTGACGATTGTTGAACGAGACAACGTCATAAGAAAATACTGATGGAATGGTTGCATTTGAAGCAGTTTCATTTAAGATTTTGATATTGTTTATTACAAACACCCAAAAATATATGCTTTTATAC
The DNA here is from genome assembly GCA_944548615.1 of Micropterix aruncella. Taxonomy (NCBI): domain Eukaryota; kingdom Metazoa; phylum Arthropoda; class Insecta; order Lepidoptera; family Micropterigidae; genus Micropterix; species Micropterix aruncella. Next base: position 32,962,967 of record OX155964.1, on the reverse strand, counting down.
TCACCGATTTGACTACAACATGTAAATGTATAGCAGTATAATTGTATAATTGTTTATTGTTTAAAGTTTATTGTTTTTTTTAATTTGAAAGTTTGAAATATCAAACTGTTAAATAACGGTTTGAGAAGCGTTTGAGCACGCGGCGCCATCTAGCGGTAGGTAATACGTCGTAAATAAACAATATTAGCGAATTTTACCAACCGCTAGATAGCGCATCGTAATGATCATACTTTTTAATTTTTTTTTAATAAAAGTTACTTCGTTGTACCTATATCAAGAATACATATAAAATGACGTCAAGAATGTAAATCAATCTAGTGATTTTCAATCGTACTGTTTTAGACTGAGGTTAGTAAATAATTCTTGTCGCAACCGGCAGATGGCAGCATTTATATTGAATAATAAATATAATAAATGGAACGCCTCAGAGCGAGGTAACGCCGCATGAGTCATGTTTTTTCGTGCGTGCAGCAGGCTCCATCAATTTATAAGACGTCTTTTTTAATTTATGTCACGTCAAAAAACTTTTGCGACCCCCTTAGACTGTAACTTAGATCTCTAGACCCCCCCCCCCGTAGTCTTTATTACAGCTGTAACTGTAAGCATTCAATGAATATTTTTTTGTAAAAACAATGGCAAAACCACATTAATTTTAACCGTTTTTCACTTTGAAAGCTGTACTTACCTGTTTCCATCTTAGATTAACATATTCTAAAAGAAATAGCTTAAATCACATAATAAATATGTTTCTCTTCAAAAGCTGTAAATGTTTGCGTATTATACAATTAGGATTTTGTTATATTTCGATTTTTATTTTAAGATAGCCAGCGACTCTCGGGAGTCTCTTAGCGACCTGCCAAGGGGCCGCGACCCACTGGTTGTGAAACACTGATTTAGGTAATATCGCCATTTTAATAGGATTTGGCACCACTCTTTTATAGCAACGAGGTTTCGTAATAAATTTACCACTTACATGAAAACCAGCTCCAATGGTCATTTATTTAAAATCAAAATAAAATAGTATTAATTATTTAATAATTCAGTATATATATAATATTAGTATGCTTTAATACATAATCATATAAAGCTAATTACCGCGCATTAGAATTCGTCGGCTGTTAAAAATTGATTATTGAATATTAATTAGATATGAAATATTAATTGGACAAATAGAGTTGTCAACTACAACGGGCGAACCCGTCACCTCAGGAAGTTTTAACGATTGTTCGTTCTATCTCCCGTGAAGTGAGCGCAGAAGACTTGGACAAAATAGTCCACTGTCAAGCTCCGCCACATGCCCGTAAGAGGCCAGCGACTTATCCGCGAGATAACCAGGTATGTTACCCAGCGGGCTTACACACTCACGCCATTAATTCCAATTGCGACCAGATTACTCCGGTCTGTCGATTGGTTACGAGTTCGAGGTCGCTTGCACGGTCCTCTCCCTTATGAAGCGGTGAAACGGTGTATACCGAATCTATCGCGGACCACGGCATCCTTTCCCTGCTCTTCACCTAGGATCGTACTGCTGTCTGGAAGCAGTACTGAAACAGTACTGCTTTCAGACTTCCCCGACTGTTAGTCAGAGTGCGCAATCGATTGGATTACGCCGCACGGTGCGCAGACCGTCCAGGAGCATCAGCAGGTTGATTCCTAAGGAAACTAGCCCTAAGGCCAGAGTCCTGCCCGGGCTCGCACTTCATGCGTGGAGGCCGCCGGATGGGTGTTGAACCGTGAGTGTGACCAACCCTGAATAGAATGGGTCTTCGTTTGTTTGTTGGTTTCTACTCTTTATTGTGAAATTTCACAATTGGCGGGTTTATTATCATACGACAATCTCCTGCAACCGACCCTACTATAAAGTGTTTGATCGATCGACGGAATTGAAATAGTACGTATTTAAAATTATCTCAATTATCAACATCAAAAAATAATATAAAAATAAATAATAAATTATTATATAAAATTATGTTAGAAAACAACTTAAAAATAAAAGCAGTTTCAAAATAGTCAATAACCAAGACAATTAGCAATAAATTTGTTAATAAATAATAATAATAAAAAAGACGAAGAAATAAAAATACAAGAATAAAGATGTCTTAAAAATCAAAATATAAAATCTAATATCAAAAGCAATACATATTATAATTAAAAAAGAATGGCAAACAAACAATAACGAATTGTATCTTTATATTTAATAGGAAAAAGTACAGTTACTTTTACTAAGATAAAATTGTTGCTGAAAAAGAGGAAGGCAAGGAAAAAGCTGGCAGCACTATCTGTGTGTAGGTCGAGCACGCGTCGCGGCGCGTAGATAAAAATACGGCCTCTTTTTAATTTAACTTTGGCAAATTGTTGGGACTGTGAGCCAAGTTGTTGGCCAGACTTATGGCAACGCGGCGCGGCGCGGCGCTTCGTCGGTAATCAAGTTAATCCGCCATTATTGGCCCAGCTGGTGTAATGATGATTGGATTTGAGAGTTTCATTGTTGCCGCGGATCCTTCGGGAACCAATCAATAAATTGGATATGTTTCCTTCTCCCTCTGCCGCTGCGATCGCGATGTTATTTTAACAGCTTTCGTCCTTCCTTCATATAAAGAAAAAACCTTATAGATGCGACGCACAGAGACTTAAGAAGAAAGAGTTTAAGAAGACGGAGATTATAGACTTAAGAAGAAAGTTGCATTATATCTGGTGAGCCTTCCCAAAGACGGTTTGAAATGACGTAGGAAGTCGCGGGGTAATGGGAGACGACACTATGCATGCGAAAGAGAGAATTAAATGGCCGGATTTCTCCGTCATCTCGACTGGTTACGGATCCGAAATCGCTAACGCAGTCCCTACTTATATTTGGTTCACCGGTAATTCAGTTTGAGTTAATCGCGGACCATGGTGTCTTTTACATTCTCTGAAATTACGATCGGTTGGCCAATTTGTTCGTGGCTGACAACAGGCCAGTATCCACCTCCGCTGATTAGTGAACATGAACCATAAATAAATCATTTGCAGATTCCTCCAGTTATAATCCGGAGTGCACAGTCGATTGGCTGACACGGAATGGTGCGCAAACTGCACAAGAGTGGCCAAAGGTCACCTCCCAGGGGAGGCTGGTCCACCTTGCATACACCTTGAGGCACTCAGTCACAGGAATCGTAAGATGTATCCGTGGATACAATTACTATTTAGTACGTCTGGAGCGGGGGCAGTGCAGGAAGGAGAAATTTGGATTTTTGGCGCTGTCAAAGAAAGCGGCCTCTTCGCTATTAAGCGAGATTTCGGCGATCTGAACCCCCCCCCCCCCCCCCAGAAGCGACGTCAACGTAATGTCACATAGGTGTGACACTGTGGAAGTGAGCGAGTGGAGCTAATGGGCCCTTGCTGAGTTGGCCACGAAGACCCATTCTGTTTCAGGGTCGGTCACACTCACGGGTCAACACCCATCCGATGGCCTCCACGCATGGGGTGCGGAGCCTGGGTAGGACACTGGGTCAACCAGTCTCCCCTGGGAATCAATCCTCTGGCGCTCCTGGACGGTCTGCGCACCGAGCGGCGCAAGCCAATCGATTGTGCTCTCCGACTAACAATCGGGGGAGTCTGGGAACTGTATTGTTTCCTATAGAGCGGGGGTAGTTGTCTACCTTACGGCGACTGCTCTTGAAATGACCATTGGCCATCCGATCCCGGTTCAGAGTCGGGCAAAGGACGCCTTGGTCCGCGATAGATTCAGTTCACTCCGTTTCACCGCTTCGTAAGGGAGAGGACCGCGCAAGCGACCTCGAACTCGGAACCAATCGAGAGACCGGAGAAATCTGGTCAAAATTGGTAGTTAGGGCGCGAGTTCCGCCCGCCAGGTTACATACCTGGCTACTCGCGGTAAGGCGTTGGACTCTAACGGGTTGTGGCGTAGCTTGACGGTGGATTGTTATGTCCCAAGTCTTCTACGCTCACTGCACGGTCGATAGAACGAACAATCGTTAAAACGTCCTGCGGTGACGGGTTCGCCCGTTGTGGTTGACAACTCAATATGTGGAAGTGAGCGGTCGCAGCACGTCCAGCGTGACGCGACGGCCAGTGGAAAAATGGCAGAACTGGCAGTTCGAAATTACCTAGTTATTCAATGGCGACATATGAATGCCTAACAATGGCAAAGGCTATAGGCGATTAGTATATAAAGAGAGAAAACGGGTGCCTTCGATCATAAGTATGCCATGTCTATCTAGAGCAAGTATGCCACACCGTACGGGGTACTGCTGCTCAAAGGCTGCTAATACACTTATCGGTTATCGGTGAAGGCCTTCTTCTTCCTCTCCTCTCAGTCACTTAAAAGCAGTCGTTTTTTGTCAGATTTCTTTAGATGTAACCATAAATGACAGAAAGAGAACTACTGAACCAAAAGAAAAAGCCTTCTTTCATACTTTGCGGATAGACGGAAAAGAGACGGCGAAATGTCGTCTGCAGCCTGATATCATACTACTATCATTTACATATTTATTTTTTTATTTTATTTATTTATTGTTTTTTAATTTTATTTATTTAAATCCAAAATAAAAATTTACAATGTTGACATAAATAATATAGTGTAAAAAAGAGCAAATACTTAATCATTGTTTGCGAAGCAAAGAAAGTATAGATTTGATAGATTTTATCAGCTCCACTAGACTACAGTCTGTTCTGGAGTGATACCAGTCTTATATAAAAAAAATAGCATCGAGTATTGCAGTTGTACTGTTGATACCATTAACACCAAAATAACAGAAATTGATCAAGCAATTAAAAGAGTTGGAATCTGCGAAGAAGAAATATTAGGTGTTAAAGCTAAATTAAAAAACCTTGAGGAGTCGGAAAATGCCAGAAACCAAGCAGGGTTAATGAACGATGTAGAGATCAGTGGGGTGCCACACACGGATAAGGAGAATCTTTACGCCATGATACTCTTCGTCGTCGTCTTCGTCTTCAACGGATGATCAAATTATGGCTCTGGACCAACTCCGAAAGGATCTATGCACACAGTTTCAGAAGTCGCATAATGACGTTATGCAAAAACTGGACGCCCTTGTAAATAAGGTCAATCAGGTAAATAACGACCACGAAGAAATCATGAAAAGCATTAAATTTCTAAATGAAAACTATGATGACATGAGGACTAGAATCAAGGTGTGTGAATCGTTAACACCCAAGATAGGAATCCTGGAAAAACAAAATGCCGATCTACGTCATAAACTGGAATTCCTCGAATACAAGATGGACGAGAAAGACCAGAAGATAAATGAAACAAAAGTGGAAATTAGAGGAATACCTGCTCTTCAACAACACAATCATCGTTTGATCGTAACGCAAATTGCGTCAAAAATCGGATTAGAAATACAAGAATGCGATTTAATTTCGACATCACTGCTGGAGGCCCGTGGATCGGGAATAGAGAGTGGCACTAATAGCGGCCCACATCCAACAAATCAAACGCTAATCGCTTCATTCAAGTCATCCCGTATAAGAAATGATTTTTTAGATGCATCTAAGAAATATAACAAGGCGAAACGATCAAATGATCAAAAAATAAACACCCACGATATTGGTATATCCGTTAAGCATCCTATATACATTCAAGAAGCTCTTACTCCTCTACGGCGCTATATACATCTACAGGCGAGGAAATTAAGTAGAAATAAAAATTACAAATATATTTGGCTAAAGAATGGAATCACTATGGTAAAGAAAGACGAAGATAGCCGCGTACTGATGATCAAATATTTAACTTCTCTTGAAAATATTTTGTGAAGGGGGTATGCCCGTACTACAGGTAGTTATGGTTCTTTATTTTTAGCCACTATTGATACACTTATATGTCTATGGCGTTCACTAATTTTATTTTTATTTTTATTATTAATTAGTAACTTCCTATACTGCAACCAAGTAATTTTAACGATCAATTATTTTAATATCATATTTTTATATATTTGCTATTACTTCACCATGAAAATCAACTCTTTTTGTATCGCTAGCTTATATTACAATTATAAAATATTTATATTATTTCATCTCTCTGTAATTGTCACCATTAATTTGGCTACATTATTAGACTGTTTAACTGTGATAAGTTTAATTATAACTACACACTGCCTTTATATATATATTTTTATTATAATGTCAGACTTTTTCACATTTTTATTTATATTGGGATATTTTACAAACTTTTCAATATTGAATTATTATAAAACTATTTATTTAAACGCGATTTGCGATAATTCCGGTAGTATTTACATCTGCTTAATTTGTAATAACATATCATACTTTTACGACAATTATAAAATAAATTATGGTATTTTAACTATATTAATAATCATTATGTCTGTATATTTATTACATTTAATTTTTTTAATTTTGTATATGATTTGCCAATATTGTAACCTACCTGTATGTTTATTATGTTTATTATATTTATTAATTTTAATGTTTACTAATTTTTGCCCTTATGGCAAACTATGTGTATGTTTATTATTCTTAGTATATTTAGTAAACATAATGTTGACGATTATCAGCCGAAATGGCGACTTCGTTGTATTCTTATTTTGTTTATCCTATTCAGGAACTTTAATGCAGACTATTATTTGCAATTATTATAACCTCTATGTATGTTTATTATATTTAGTAATAGTGACTATTATTTTCCAGTACTGTACTCTGTTTGTTTTCAAATCCGATAATTTTACAATGATATACGCTACCAATATTGAGGATAAAGTCTTGCAAAGTCTCAAAAGACAGACAAAACTCGCTCTAACTAACAACGCTTATTGCTGCTACAGGCGCGGCTAACCTCGATGAATATCTAATACCTTACTCCCCAGCGACGCAGCAGTTACCCACCTGGGAATGCCAAAAGGTGCTGCAAGGCCAAGGTATTAAAATACTTAACCTTAATATTAGAAGTATCAACAAAAATTTTGATAAACTAATCATACTACTAACTTTGCTTGATACCGAGTTTGATTTAATCATCCTGACGGAATGCTGGATAAAGAAAAATATTCCCACTCAACAACTTGATAATTATGTTATGCATTACACTCTACATAATCAAAATCAAAACGACGGCGTTGTCATTTTTTCGAATAAGAAAAACAATGTTAAAATTGAAGAAATAAAAATAACCACAGCAAATTGTCTGAAGGCTACTTTAAATGATAAAAATACAGTATTTGCCATTTATATCATAGTAAGAAATGAAATTCAGATTTGTATGGCTAAAAAACTGCAGAATCTATGTCCGACAGAAAGAAGGTACAAATATTATTCCTATTCTAGGCGAGCAAGACTTAAAGCTAATTCACTAACAAACAACATAAATATGCCTCTCCTTAAGACAATAGCTGGAGTGTTCTGTTATTACCAATTATGCGTATTTTTTTATTTATTAGATGTTATTTCATCAAATTGTATTTATTATAAACAAAAGTATGTTTTTATTTATATTAGAATGTATTATATATATGTAAATTTATTCACTGATGTTATTATTTCTATCTATCTATCTATCTATCTATCTATTATTTTCTTAATATTAAATATTATTATGAAACATTTTTATTTATTAAGAATAACATTTAAAAATATATATTTACACCTAGAGAACATTAATTACCAGGCGGTCGTCAACATGTCAATAAATTCATTAATAGAGTATAATAATATCAACATCTGTAACCGTAAACTACTAATGCTTCTTTTGTTAGTTAACCCAACTCATATATTTACTTCACCAGCAGTAAAATACGTATATTATGAGTAGTTTATTAGAAGACATTACGGATACTACATTTGTCTCTACTGTAAGGGTAAGCTCGCCGTTTGAGTGCAGGAACACTTTTGATAAGAATTATTTACTAAAAATGATAGCTATGAATATAAGAAGTATCCGAAAAAATTTTGATGAACTCTGTATTTTATTACATGATCTCTCATTAAGTCTAGATATAATCATTTTATCCGAGTGTTGGTTACAAAATAATGAACAGATACCGAATATCCCTGGGTACGAATGTTTCAAAACAGTAAATAATAAAAATAAATCTGATGGTATTGTTGTGTATGCCAAGAGTGAGGTTAATGCAACTGCACATGAATTGAACATCGAGGAAGCAACAGGCTTATGCATACAATTTAGCAATTTCAACATCTTTGCCCTTTACAGATCGCCATCCAGGCAAAATACTGCTGGCTTTTTGAACTCGCTATACACGACGATACATGATTACATAGCTTCCAATATTCATACGCAAAACTACATCTTGGCAGGTGATATTAACATATCAACTATGGGACACAAACACTCTCAATCAGATGATTATGAAACGATTTTATCAGAGCTAGGATTTTTGTCAACTATAAATATTGCAACGAGAGAGACAGACCAGGTTAAAACATGTTTGGACCACATTTACGTTCGTTCAACGTACAAACCGACCTCAGCCGTTATAAATACGTCAATAACCGACCACTACTGTACATTATTGGGACTGGAAGGTAGACGTCAGGAAAAACAGCGACAAAACTCAGAAGTGAAAATCATAGACTATCATAAATTATTATTAGACTTGAATTCTGAAACTTGGACGAGCATATATAAAACAGTAGATGCAAACAATGCACTTGACAATTTTGTTTATATATTTAGAGATCACATAAACAATAACACCTACGTTAAACAGGTTAAGAGAAAATACAAACGACTTAAACCATGGATAACAGACGGACTGATAAATTGTATCAGGAGACGCGACAAACTTCACCAACAGACACGCAGATTTCCACAGAACGAAGTACTATACACATATTACAAGAAATACAGAAAAATATGCACCGACATATTAAGAAGGTCAAAAGAGACATATTATCGACAGAAAATAGAACAAAACAATTACAACCCTAAAACAGTATGGTCAGTAGTGAAAGAACTTAGCAACGTAGAGCAAAACAGGACATCGATTGGCGAAATAAATTTGAATGGCGTAAAGTACACTGACAAAACTGTCATAGCGAATACGGTTAACAGTTACTTTGTGAACGTGGGAAAGAGACTAGCGATGAAGTTTAAATTAGATAAATTGACTGCACCGGATGCAATGGGATCTAACACAACGCTAAAGACAGCACAAAAATTTCGACTCTCGAAACTAACAGAGTTGGACGTATTGACACTAATCAAGGAACTGAAGACTGACACAGCAAGTGGTCCCGATCATATAAGTGCAAAAATGTTGAAAATTGCAGCTAAGGAAATCGCACCACCACTTGTGCATATCTTCAATTGCAGTATCGAACATGGTTTATTTCCAAATCACCTTAAGGAAGCCAATGTGTTGCCGCTCTTCAAAGGGGGTAATAAAACGGAATTGACAAACTACAGACCAATATCTCTACTTAACTCACTTAGCAAAATTATAGAACGACACGTAAAGAAACAACTGACTGACTACCTGGAAACCAATTCACTACTATCGGCAGGACAATACGGCTTTAGGTCAAACATGGGCACCCAAGACGCTATATTAAAAGTGACAAAATTTATTTCAAAAAATGTTGACAGTAACCGAAAATGCCTTGGAGTGTTCCTTGATTTGGCCAAAGCCTTTGACACAGTACATCACATAAAACTATTAGACAAACTACGGCAGATTGGTATACGAGACATAGAACTGGACTGGTTCCGAAGTTATATTACAGGACGAACACAACGAGTGAAACTAAATGACACAATAATAAGTAACTGGATGAATATTGACTACGGCGTTCCTCAAGGGAGTACATTAGGACCAATATTGTTTTTGATTTACATAGATGACCTTTGTAGGCAGGAAATACCAGGTGTTATTGCATCTTTTGCCGATGACACAGTGCTTTTGTTTGAGAGTAGCACCTGGGAGTCTGTATTTGTAAAGGCAAAGAAAGGACTCAATCAGACACATGACTGGCTAAATGAACATCTACTGACGCTTAACATAGAAAAAACGAAATACATGACCTTTAGCATAGATGGGCGGAATCAACCGGGACTAGAAAAACATCTACTATTACACAACTGTGATGGGACAAACTGCATGTGCCAACCGCTGGAACGCACGTCATGTATAAAATACTTAGGTATCCTGATAGACGGCTTCCTGAGATGGCATAAGCAAGTTGACCAGACTGCGACACGACTTAGAAAACTAATTTACATATTTAAAAATATTAGAAATATACTTAGCCCATCTATGCTTAAAACGACTTACTACGCACTAGCGCAATGAATCATTACATACGGACAGATTGGATGGGGTGGAGCGGCTAAATCAATCCTTGACCCGGCAATAAAGGCCCAGAAAGCCCTTATTAGGGTTATTAATAGAAGACCGCTCCGTTTCCCATCCGACCAATTATTCATAGACTTCAACGTAATGGACATTCGACAGTTGTACATAAGAGCGGTCTTGATGTACTTCCAGAGGAATGACAGGACTGCGACTATTAAACTTCGGGACCACGGACATGACACTAGAAATCGATACAGACAACGGGAGTTAAAAATGAACACGACGTACGGACAAAGACATTACACATTTCTAGCTCCAAAGCTTTACAATATACTGACAATGGACGTTCAAACGACCGACGTACCTTACGCTACGTTTAGAAGAGTGGTGGCAACTTGGCTTTTAAATAAATCTAGGGAAGACTGTGAAAAATTATTAAGGTCTCAGGTGTGATCGTGATATATATTTATTTATATTTTATATATTATAACTCTATTTTATATACCTACTATCATATTATATGTATGAATTTATATATAATATTACTATATATATGTTATATGGTATATATAATATATATAATTTATTAATATATATCTATATATGGTATACATATTTATATGTGTTTATATCAAATATATAAAAAAAATTATTATTATTCCATATAACTTAGTAGATTGTCATAAATTTTAATTTAGTTTATAATTTTATTGATGTTTTTAAATTTAACTTTAAATTTTAAATTATACTCAAGTATTAGATAAGACTTGCCCTCTCGTCTCAAAAGAATTCATCGATGTTAGTACCACCTCAACACAGGTTCATACCTAGTGAGGTGGTAAACCGTCATGTCAAAAGATGAATTTCCTTTCTAAGCTAGGTATAATATATACACTTATTATAAACTGTTTTTTTTTGTTAGAATAAGGATTTTCTTTGTAATTTGTATCTTGAATTATGGAAATAAATAAATAAATAAATAAATAAATAAATAAATAAATAAATAAATATTTGTTACATAGTACAAGTACACATTTTTATAAATTTTCGGTTAAAATAATGAAAATTTTTAGCAACATAGTTAGAAAATTTGAAGAAAAAGACAAAAGGGGTAATAATAAAAGGATAAAAGGTAATTACTGATAAATAAAAGGCATTATAATAAATATATATATTTATATACAAATACATATAAATATATATATATATATACATATATATATATATATATATATACACATACACACACATACATATATACAAAACGTATCTACCTATATTCAATATATAATTTATATATACTTACATAATAATATATAAATAAACAAAAATAAATAACTGCAAAAACTTTTATATTTTTATTATTTTAAGAAACAATTTCCATGAGCTGCCTTTTGCATTCGCCTCTACTTTTTGCACGTAACCATTTTGTGACCTCAGCTTTGAAAGCGGTACTGGTTCTCAGCTTCTGCCCTTCGGTGAGTGTCGCAAGGAATGCATCATACATCCGAGGGGCCAGAAACAAATAATGCCTCTGGGCAAACCTTGTGTTCGTCCGAGTTTGCTTCTGGGTTTGCTTTTTTCTTGTGTCGTGTTTGTGATCTCGGCTGGAATGCCAAACTGTGTCGCGGATTTTTTTTAATTTAGGAATTAAATACTATAAAACATTGATTTTGCTTACAAAAATAACAGGAACCGAACGGAAAAACTTTATTTTTTATTTTTTAAATCAGTTGATAGGATTTCCTACATTTAGTTATATCAAAATTAACAAAAATTACAACATAATATGTAAATATATACCTAAATTATAAGGTATAAGGTATGAACGTTGGTATTACAAGGTATGAAACACACACTTCTAAAGCGGTTTAAGCGTTTAGAAGTTATGGTGAATAAAGAAACGGAAAATACATAGATGAACCCTGCACACATTACACTCCTTTTTTGTTGGGCAGTCGTGTAAAAAGAGACTTGTCAAACAATTTTTTACCCGATTGAAGTCAATCATTCGTATGAAGACCATTTAACGTAGTTAATTATTCAAATAAATTGCACCTAACGAGCTTGTTAATACCTATCGTTCTTAGTTATATACTTTTCATGCAACATATCAGTAGCTACTACAAATATTTATAAATATCTATAAATATTTATTATATATCTATAAATATCTATAAACATCAATAAATATCTGTATCTATATATCCAGTATACGACCTATCTATATCTTTATTTATATTTATATACATATACACATACCATCGTTTAACTCCTTCTTCCTAATCACTTCCAATTCCCTACCTCTCCCATCGGTTTTCTATATTAATTTCATATTTTTGATATGAACTTAGTTTATTTTACAATTAATTTTTAAGTGTAATATGCTAAAATCCAAATGTGTAATATGCGGAAATCTGTTACTTTCGTAGGAAACGATTATCGGCGTAATGTTTTTCTTTTTCTCTACATTATGTTTCTTCACGCGTATGTCAATTGTATGCCCTGTATGTTTCCAGAAATAAAATAAAAAATAAATAAATCTGAAATTGACCTATCCACCTATTTATTTCACTGTGTGATTCGCTCGGAAGTCTTTTGGGAAAGTTACTTTACAAATTCGCTTATAACGCTCGCCCTCTGCTGTATTTTTTACGAAGGGTGTATTCCTCACCCATCGCTTCTTCTTAATATTCGCTCTGAAAAGTTTTTAAAAAAATATGCTAACAAGAAAACTTGTTATCAAATGGAATATGGTTATAACGAGCCGATATATACAATGACGGTTATATATATTACACGACTGTATTAACATTTAAACACTCAAAATATGAGTGATAAAAATAAAAACTAAAATAAAATAATTGGCAATGAAAGTTAAAAAGGTATCAGCATTGTTTTAATATAGAGATTAATAGGAAGGTAGCCCACTTGGTTACCTTCCTAGTGCCTCGCCGTGAGTCGTTGGACTCTAGTGTGTTCGTGGCTTTGCTGGATGGTAGATTTGCATCTTCCCAAAGTTTTCTACGCTCACCCCACGGGAGACAGAACGATTATTATCGTTAAAACTTCCTGAGGTGACAGGTTCACCCGTTGAAATCGACATCTCAAAATCCAACTAGACTAGGGGGCGGAAAATCCGTCTAAATCTAGTAGGCAGAGCGCGAAGCTACTGGGACTCTTTACCAGTGCCTCGCGGTTTGAGGTTGGTCTCTACTAAATTGTGGCGGACCTAAATCACTAGATCATCTTTATTTTAAAGTCTCTGTAACCTATTTTAGGGCAACAAGAAGACAACAGTCGTTATATTATAATATTCTGATATGGCGGGCGGACCTGCAGCAATGGGCATAGGTACTTCAAAAACCGCCCAATAGCAAGAGAACCTATCTATTAAACTAGTGGCCTTATATTTAAGGATAAGCGCTTTCATGCCTAGGTATAGTGATATATACTATACACTAGTGATGGTGATTACATGCGTTTAAACAGTTTCATATCCTAAACCTATATCAATCTATCATTCAAAACTAAACATGCATAACGGTATCAGTTTATGAACTTGTCGACAACTTATCGTCAATTGCCTTATCAAATGCAAACTACCGTACTATTACCGTTGATTTTGCGCCAATGATATAGTACGTTCGAAATAATATATCTGAGATATTGTACACGCATTTGAGATTCGTCGAGCCATGTCAAACTTCGGCCGACATTGCATATTCATGAACGGAACGAACTGAGAGATTCGAAAACACTGCTAGGAAGACGGGACTACCATCCAAAGCCGCCGATTGGAAGAATTGTCAAAAAGTATTCAACAGAATGAAAATATATTCAAAAAGAATCGAAAAGTATTGGAACGAAAGAGGCGATCGACAAGACGTCGTATCAAAGGATGATTCTCTCATTAAGAAGATGAGGAAATTAAAAGAAGGGGGTTTCAAGACGAGCTCATGGGTATCTACCTCATCCAGACGGAGCTCACTTTAAGAAACACAGTACAATACAAAACAATTAATTCTACTCCAGTAGGTATACATGCCTACACTTGAATGAGTCATTGCGTCTAATATTCTCAGTAACGTAAATAACTATGGGAAATTAACTATCGTGATAGTTGTGACTATATACATAAATTTGAGTAATTTATAGTCATTATGAGAATCATCAATAATTAGAAATAAATAGATCAATATTTATGACCATAGTTATCCTAGTAATAATATAATAGGCATGAAAATTTATAACCGTATACTAAGAATAACAAAAATTTAGGTTAATGGTCAGATCCAGCAATCTAGCCTTCATCGATAAAAATAAAAATAACTCCTTTTGGAAAATCTCAACTATCAGGATATTTTTCATTATATAACAGTATATTACTCTTGGAATACGAGTATGGATTCAGCATTATCGAAATCTCTTATGTCATATATTGGATTTTTGATTAAACTATGGACTATTAATTTTTTGAATTGGTTCTCTCCAAGACTTCTGATATCTATATCTTTCGTTAGTCAACTATCTATATCTTCTTTTGCACTTCTAGGTTTTTTGATATGTAAATCTAACCACTTCAATGCTATTCGGGTTATGGTCACGTTTTACAAGTCGATTGTTAGAAGACGCATGGAAACGAATGCAGCTATTTGGAATCCGCATGAAAATACCTATATCCTTATGATGGAACAGGTAGATACAGATGCATTTTTTGACATTTTTATACTTAATTTTGTATCCGACTTCGATTTTTGTATCCGACTTCATTTATCACAGACATTGTTGGCTATATTTTTTTCTGTTTTGGAAGAGAAATGCTGACCATGTTCTATATATTTAAACTAATTCAAGGTAAAACTGATAACCCTAGCTTGCTAGCTAATGTGTTTCCCAATGGCTTCGCAGGCTAGGTTGGTGATAGCCTTCGTTGTCCTACCTTGGTCGGCCCAACTTTCGGTTCAACCCCCATTCGGTAGCTTCCTTGAAGAGGGACTTAACCTGCTAGTTCGGAACCGGGCGGTTTGCGTACCAGACTTTGTCAGCGATGCTTACGCAATCCGGCGAATAACAGGGGGAGTCTGGAGACGTACGTTTCTTAAGAAGCGGGGGGGGGGGGGTAGCTGTTGACCTGGCGTCGCCTATCCTTAGAAATGATCCGTTGGCTACCGGATCCCGAGTGAGCTTGACGTACAAAGGGCGCAGCGAATCCGCGATAAATGCGATCTTTAAATTACCGCTAAGGTCAAGCAGTGGCTGCGCAAGCGACCTCAAATCAGTGAAAAGACTGAAGGTTTGAGAAATTGGTCAAAATATGATCGTGTCTTAAATCAGCGTGTCTGCGTTCACCCCATGGGCGACAAAATGATATGATATCGTTATTACTTCCCTGGGTGACGGGTTCGCCCGTAGTAGGTTGCAATTCTCAATGCTAGCTGAAGTGGATCTTTTTGTGCCAAATAATTATCTTCGACATCTTTTTATGAAGCTGCTCTCGAGCATCTCGTGAGTTGGAACTTGTTGGCGCGTGCTTTGCTACCCTTGAAAGACGCTAACTCGATGACAATGGATTTAGATGTTTCTACCATTAGCCATCATCGGTTTAAATGACAGACGATTTTAAATTTATTCTTGACAGCTAGTGTTTTAATGCGATATTTGATTTTGTATATTTATTACTAGATATATTTTTGTCCAAATCCAATTCACTTCGATGTCAAATTTCTTTATTAAATCTATAAAAGGTATTTGTTTTTAATTATTTAGACACCCTAACTACGCCTTGCCTGTACTAAGGTGGATTTAATGGATATGTATGCAGTGTGGTTTACGTAATTTGCGTCATCATACAACATAATACTATTCTTCTTCTTCTTTCAGTGCCTCTCCGCTATTGGGGGTGCCTATCAGCTCTTCGTATGCGTTTCGGTTCTGTGCCAAGAGAAATAGGTTTTCTACGCTGGCTATTCCAGTCTATTTTCCGATGTTCCTCAGCCACGAATTTCTTCTTCTTCCATTATATTACTATATAGATTTGAAAATTCGTGCCTTATTCTAGTACTTATATATGTTATTAGTGTTTTCGTTTCTTGACGACCCATAGTCAAATGTGCCTTTGCTAGGTTTTTCTTTACTCCCTGACTAGTCCTAGATTTCAGTCTAGCAGAAAAAAACGATATTTATTTTGTTAAACAGTCGAGGAGCAATGTAAGAAAAGTATTTCTGTAAAAAACTTGTTCTCATTTTTGGCATTAAGTGCTGTCTGCTGTTACTCGTCTAACTTTATGGTGCATCGAATAATGGAATATAATGATGATTCTTAAGATCATAATAGTGCATTAGGATTGCCTTAGCGTATATCTGACGAACGTCTAGCACTTTAAATTTTATATGAGGATAGGAAGCTTTCTCATGACGATAGCAGCACTCAGAAGGATACCGGAAGGGCTTTTCGTGGATTACTCTTAATAGAGACTTTGGACCTTAATAATAAGATCGTAATAAGATGATAATAAGAGTATAGAAAGCCTCAATAATAGGATAATAATGTTACATTAGATATTATCTAATTTTCTTTACGATTAAGTGAATAAACAAACAATTAAATATATATAAATCACTGAATGTAGTAATATAACAGCAATAAACTACGCAACTATCGCTGATTAGGGGAAGAGTTGATAATCCTAGCATGCTAGCGAAGGTTTGTCTTTTTGTCCCGGACAATTATAATCGTGCTCGCACTCATAATCTATTTGGGGAGCCGTCCTCGCGCACCAACCTAAGTCGATGGAGTCTGCTTACACGAGCTTTGCGGCACATAACTGCGCTATGTTCGACAGCGCCAGACTTTGATATTTTTACAGCGAGCCCGCATCTCTTCAAGGTGTTTGCATTGCGCTACTTGTTTATGTCAGAATAATATAAACTGTTTTCACTCTTTATGTACTGTAAGTTTGTAAGTTTTTCTATTCTTAATGCCTGTATTTGTATTTAACGCTTATTTAAACATGTTATGTATGTAGTTGTAAGAATTCTATTATTTTTTTTATATTTAAGTGTATATTGCATATCAACGCATTGGTATAAACTGTAATGTTGATTTGTTATGAAATAAACAAATAAATAAATAAATAAATAAATAAATAAATCATGTATGTATACATTCGACGCGTAAAACATTCGACGCGCTAGCATATGTCTTTTGTGGCTAAAAAAAGCACAGTGCTATTGCACTCCATCTTAAATATTATTTTTCATCGCTTCGCTAGAGTCAATTCGGTTAGGTTATGTAATATGCTTAACGGTGGAAGATCGCTAACGGGTGCTAATTGTTCGCTCGGTTGCGCCTTGGCGAATCAAGAGCCGAGGCTACGAACCCGACGCGACGCGCGACTTGTCGAGTGGGCTCTTTATGCATAAAGCCGATGAGATTTGCCTGGAAGGGTCGGCTCTTTGGTTCCTCTAGCGACATCGCTGCGCCATATGTTATAAAACATTGAACTTCTGAATATAGAACGCTCTGAAAGAGTGTGTGTGTCAGGGAGAAGTGCGAGATGGCCTCCACGCATAAAGTGCGAGCCTGGGTAGGACTCTGCCCTTATGGTCAGTTTCCCCTAGGAATCAACTTTCTGGCGCTCCTGGACGGTCTGCGCGCCGTGCGGCGTAAGCCAATCGACTGTGCACTCTGACTAACAGTCGGGGGAGTCTGGAAGCAGTATTGTTTCCTATAGAGCGGGGGTGGTTGCGGACCTTACGGTGACTGCTCTTGAAACGACCATCGGCTACCCGATCCTGAGTGAACAGCCGGGCAAAGGACGCTGTGGTCCGCGATAGATTCGGTAAACACCGTTTCACCGCTTCGTAAGGGAGAGGACCGCGCAAGCGACCTCGAACTCGTTACCAATCGAGAGACCGGAGTAATCTGGTCACAATTGGAAGTAAGGGCGTGAGTGTAGGCCCGCCGGGTAACACTCCTGGCTATCTCGCGGTTAAGGCGTTGGCCTCTTACGGGCTTGTGGTGTAGCTAGACGGTGGACTGTTTTGTCCTCAAGTCTTCTGCGCTCACTCCAGGGAGATAGAACGACTAATCGTTAAAACTTCCTGAGGTGACGGGCTCGCCCGCTGTAGTCGGCAACCCTAGTTGTGTGTGTCAGGGAGAGTATAAGACTGATAATAATACAACCTTCTTACTGATGCTGCAGCACTGTATAGCCTTCAGGCGTAATTCGTAAGTCATTATTACAGGTACGAAATTTTCGTTTTTACGAAATATATGCAAGTAAATGCTATTTTTAAAGTAAATGCGAAAAATGCAAGATCCTTTTTTTAAATTTGTTTCACAAGGTCTCTTTTTTTTACATTTACTAGGGAACATAATACCTAATTCAAATTCAAATGATTTTAAATTTTCCCGTGGTATAGTAAGCTCACAGGTTAGTAAGCTCGAGCTTAGTAAGCTCCACAAGAGGATAGTGATTAGATTTTGAATTAGTGACAAAGATATCTGATAATTTGAATCTTCAATATCTCATTAGTAGAATGCCAAGGAAGACCTGTTGCGTTAGCATTTTTACACGACTGCCTACCAAAAAAGGAGTGAAATGTGTTCAGGGTTCATCTATGTATGTTTCTTGTTTCTTTATTCCACCATAACTGCTAAACGCTTGAACCCATTTAGTAGGATGTGATATTGTTAGATTTGTTATGTCACCCTATGGAAAGCTTTTTTTGAGTTTGACACGGGCTTTCATCCAGTAAAAGATTAAGTTCTTCATCTATAAATTGTTTTACTGCTTTTGGACTTGGATCGTCCTCGAGACTAAAATTGCCACCACAGAATCTTGTAAACCACTTTTTTATTGTTGAATGACACACATACTGTTCACCCAAAGCTGAAAAACTCAATTCTATAGCTTCAGCAGCATTTTTATCATTTAAACGCAGAATAGAATCGTAAACGTTGCTTATCGACATCCATTTATTAAAATTTATACACATAGAACCACAGCGTATAAACGACTGAGACTTATGTCATAAATACAGCAATGACTAAGCTACACATATCTAAAATGGCGGCCGATTTAGATGCGTTCAAGTAGGTATATTTCAATGCAACCAACTTCAGAGCCGAGTTTCTACTTGCACACCTAATAGTACTGAAATTGTATGGGGTCCTAATGTGATGGCCACTCACTGAAGATATTTCTCAATCGTGCCACAGTTTTCTCAGTCACATCAGTCGTGCCACATATTCGGACAGACACGTACTTATCAATAATTAACTGTTGATAGTTACATCGAACACGTGATCGCACGTACGATAATCAACTATCACTAGTTCGCTTTTCACCCACATAATTCCGCGTTTAGAAAGGTGGAAGATAGAAGGTCGAACGATGCAAGCGGGACCAGTTTCATTTGTTTACGATGCCCCGCTGCGTAAATAAGGTGTGCGTACGCGACGCCATGACATTTTTACGGCGACGATAAATAAAATTCGACGTAACCATTCACGAGCCCGCGCGCCACTTCCGAGGGTAGTTCCAACCATAAAATCCACCATTGCTATTTGCCTTCGGCGTTTCTTCCTTATCTTGCTCTACATGTATTTAGTAAAGCTGGAAGATACCATCATTTTCTGGCGACACAATCTTTGTGCACGACTGCCCAACAAATAAATTAATAGTTTAAAAAAACACTAAAAACACGCTTTCATAAATACACGTAAAAACCAAAAAAAAAACGACTATTGTATCAAAACAACGACATATTATCTGTAAACGTATCTTTGCAAAACCATAATAAACTATGAAAATATCGTTGTTACAAGACCTTTCTAACAAGTCCAAACACGGCTGTGATACGATATTCCATCATGGAATGCCAGTGCCAGTCTTCCGGCTTCATCATCAGACTTCGAAACCTAATTGTGATCAAAGTTCATTCCAAGACTTTTCTAACAAGTCCAAACACAGCTATTATTCGATGTTCTATCATGAAGTTCCAGTTCATATCTTCCGACTCCATCATCAGATCAGTTCGACAGTACCATATTATTGTATTGTCATCAGCTGCCAGCTGTCATATTATTGTATTGTCATCACATACAGCTGCCAATTTTCATGACGCTACGATCCTTGGAAGATGGTTAAATTAGTTACCTTAGATTCCATTACATAGTTAGTTACATACAGGTCGACCTAATAAAAACGTGTTAAAAAAGAGTGTAATGTGTTCAGGGTAAATCTATGTATGTTTTCCATTTCTTTTTTTCACCATCACTTTTAAACACTTATTTAGAAGTCGGGTGATATTGTTAGAATTGTTATGTCATTCTAAGTATCATAGGTACCTTTACTGTCGAGGAGTCGAAGGAGTTGCCTAAATGTCCAAATGTCCAAAAGTAAATAAATATATCGTATCCAGTGTTAAATGAAAGGTCTCATTGTATGTTAATGGTGTGTATATGACTCAACCATAGTATGTTAATGGTGTGTATATGACTTAATTATAAAGTTATTGTAAATTAATAAATAAATAAAAAAATAAAATTGAGTACATTTCGGAAACATACATCTGTTTCTATGGATACATACATATACCACAAATATTTGATTAAAAAACCGTAGAAATAATATTTTTTAATACAATATTTCACATTGCGTAGTATACATACAATTACGTAGTTTTACAATTTTATAAAATCTTGGATTGGAATAAATTCGTAAGAACTAAAAACGTTTCTTTAAGCATCGGTAATATTTTGTAAAGTGTAATAATTAAATACTTTTATAATTTATTTTGCTAAATTAATATTACAAATATTTCTCTTCGTTACCGGCCAACCGGATCAATTCCTGACGGCTGCGAAGAGGAAGAACGAAAAAGAAACTAAACTGTCAAAAGATGAATGTCAACACGCACTGCGTAACATGGCGATTTATATTAAAGAAGCTGCTTTCTCCTCATCCCCTGGGTAGGTTTCCTTATTATCCGTATTATATCCGTCTTTATGCATTTATCGGCTTTATTTCTGAGTCATTAAAGCCTGCCATTGAATAAGCCTCCGGTATATATTAGTATGCTTGCACACACCTTCTACAGAGAAATTTCTTTGTAGAAGGTGTGTAAGGCTTCAAAATTTTTGCGTGGAATTACTGGCTTCCGAAAGGTTATGTGAGAGCAAGGGGTTGCGGCACGTACCCTATTTCACTCGGGAAGACTAAGCGATTCAAACAATCCGACACACTGCTGAATGAATGAATGAAAATCTCTTTATTGCACAATAAAAATAAGGTACACTGGCGGACTTATTACACTACAACAATATCTTCCAGTCAACCAACATGCTGGTTTGAAAAGAAGAGTAGGCAACAAAATCATAGCTTAAAGTGAAATTTCAAATTATAGCATATAATATACATTGTGTATCTAAAGTAAAAAGTAAATATATAAATAAATTTTTGAGTTGGACATATTCATATGCATACATATTTTGATATATTAACAAATAAATAAATAAATAGATAAGTAAATAAATAAACTGCCAGCATAAGGTAAGGAAAGGTTAGAATTTATGATTCATATTTATTGTGAAAGGAGGTGCTTTTTCAATGATTGCTTAAAGGTGAACAGCGAGCTAGCGCCTCGAATAGTTAAAGGAAGCTGATTCCACAGTCGAGCTGCATGTACGGAGAAGGAGTAGGAAAAAAAAGTGGTATTGTGTTTTGGGATACGTAGGATATTATTCTGCTAAATCGGTTTAAGCGTTTAGAAGTTATGGTGGAATAAAAAAAACAGAAAGCATACATAGATGAATCCTGAGCACATACCACTCTTTTTTGGTGGGCAGTCATAGACATAGGCGTTATATTGATCCCTGTGGAACTCAAATTTTACGAATGTATCCCGCATTTTTTATAATAATAATAATAAACCGCAATTTTTCATGTATTAAACACTCTCTCAATCACAGCACGTCACTCATACGTAAGCGTCTCTGTATACATTAATACAATAAATAATAAATTGTTGTAAATACTAATGTTTGTGTTTCTCTACTCTCTCTTGTCCGCTGAGGTATAAATCGACGTAAGATTGGAAGCCTGGTTTCCGCACAGCATCAGAAAGAGAAATCCTGACGACTGTATCCAGTTAATGTCCACTTTTTGTAACCTATATTTGAAGTATGAAACAATTGCTTATAGAGCTTTACCTTGTGTGCGCAATTAGGTTTTTCAAACAAACAAACAAACAATTTATTTAATCATTTAGAACCGAGCTGTCAGAGAAAAAAATACGTGATTATGTAACCAAACTATTCCTCTGCTGGATCTATTTCAGAACTGATGCGCCATAATGCTGGTATTGTTTATATTTCTTTGCTAATCTCTCGAAAACGTAATATTTCCCCGTGTCTTCGATCGTTGAAATCTCAACAGCGAAGAGCGTCGACGACAAAACGTTTACTTGCGGACGTCGTCACGGCGACGGCTGGCAGATTAAAAATTCATCTCGCATGCGTTATTCATAAGCTGGATAGAAATTTTAATTTAGCCCGTCGCGAACTTAATTCGCTACATTCAACCACCCCCCCCCCCCTCACCGGTGTACTTTATTAACTAGCAGAATTGGTAAAGTGGAGTTGGAAGTTAAAAGTAATTTCCATTTACAAATCAGATGGCTACTCTACTGGGATAAAGCGAGTGCTTAAAGTTTTTTCGCATTTGGTATCCTACTATTGGTGGTTTTCAGGGTCTTTGGAGGGTTTTTAAAGAATCTAGGTCGAAGATCAGCAATATTTTAGAACAAAAGAGTGTAGTAGTATTTTTTTTACAAATATTTACATTTCAAAGAGCAACATTTATATGAACAATACCTACGTACTCCCAAATTTGAAATTTTAAATGTCAGCATATTTTGAAATTTTCTCAATAATTAATCTTATTTAAATAATAAATTTAGTGAATATCTGCATCCAAACTTTTCTCTGGTTGTAACGGTCTCGGTTCCATCGGGTTCAGAAGAGGGAGGAAGAGAGAGTGCACCTGTGGTCGCGCGCCCACCTGTGCACTATAATATAGCCTGCGCACTTGACTGCTTCCGAACAATGGACTCTGAGAAGACTAAAAAGACCTATGGCGATGAAGTCACTAGAATACAAAGAAGTCACTAGAATCTACATTGCAGTCGCTGTGGCCGAACAGGGCTATATACCTATATACCTATATACCAAAACCAATACCTTCTAGATTATAGAAAATCGCGTTTCTCGATCTCAAAGAGTAGTAAGCCACCAAGCTTGAATGTCTACAAAACGTCTGCATTCAATATATACATTGACTCGGAAAATTTGACCACATCACGGAGTTCATAGAGAAGCTGCACTGGCTGCTGACCCAGGAGAAAAGAGACATGAGAGTTCTCTGTCTGCTTTTCAGGATGCTGGAGGGCGTCTGTCCCGATTACCTTACCGGCGAATTAACGGTTCATGGACGCCTTCTGAGATTTGAATATAATCTGCTATTCTCTATCCTAGGTCTCAGCAGTAAATTATTTTCATTCTGTTTCACCATGCATGAAGCTCGTCTTCGGAATGCTCTGCCGAAAAATGTGAGAACCGCGCCGCGTATAACATGCTTTAAAAACACACAGTGAAAATTTGAAATCTTTCACATAATTCCCCTTTCTCTTTCTTTTCCCATTCTCCTCCTTTTTAAACATTTGCGTCCTTGCAGGCTTTAGTTCATTTTGGTTGGCACAATGAGGCTCACAAAGAGTTTTTTTTGTATTTATCAAACTCCTTATAAGTTACTAACTACCCACAAACAATGTTCGCAAATCAGTACAATTTAGCTCTAGAATACTATAGAAGTTTCTTTTGCTTAAAACAATTTATTAGTATTATTATTATTATGTTAGTATTAAAGAGTGATGTTTATTATGTTAGTATTAATTTAACAAGAGTAAGAGTCAAACATGAATCGAGAATTTTCGTGAAAGGGGATAAAATAGGTTGTTTCGGCGGACGATTAGAGGTTTGATTTGATAGAATCGAATTGTGCAAACCAGAGTCGAGTTCTTGAAAATGAAATCCTGTAAATCCTGCCAACATCCTGACTGCTGCCATTTGGTTCAATAGCTGTTATTATCGGATGTTGCGCAGTGGCGCTTATATTTATTTACGAAAAGAATGGAACTAAATGCTACATTGCTTACATGCCCGTCTTTATCGGCATTTTTTTTATTTAATTAATTAATTTGACGCATTTACAAAGTATATGTCTAATAATAATATTCATATCAATTTATATTTATTTACATTTATTCATATCAATTAAAAAAATAAACACGCCTGATGTGAGCATAAGCATAAGTGTCAGAACTCGTTCCAAGGCAGCAAGATCTTTAGTTTTGTATGTACATATATTCGGTAAGTTAAAAAACATTTATACCACCATAACCATTAAATTATAACTAATAATCACTACAGGAAATAATCAAAATAGAATACGGAAAATAGATAATCGTGTTAAATGAAATAAAATTTTGAAAAATAACCAATTAATGAATAGTAACCAAATTTAAATACATAAAAAAAACAGACGAGAAAATTAAAATATTTCCTATTAAAAACTGTTCGGATTTATTAATTTGTCGATGTTTCAACCAGGTTTCAATTTTAGCTTTGAAAGAAGACAGCAAAATGCAATTTAATTCAATATGCTAGTAGAATAATTATTCTACTAGCATATTGAATATCCTGGGGGTTATATACACAAAATGCTTCAATGCCTTAATAAGTTGATCAAATAATTTTAATCAATTTCATGTTTCTACTTGAACGCGACCTACCACAAAGTGTTGCCAAATTAAAATCTGTAGGTTGGTTTTGGACGATCGCAGCCCATTATTAACGTAAATCGCTGCATCCGGCCATTTATCGCGGCTTTGGAGCTTTTAATTTCGCCCGATTTTAATATACGGGCGTCGCGGCGTCGGTGGCAGACAAACCGACCGAAAATCGCCGGGAAAACGCATTCATTATGGTCCGATTATACGCTCATAATGCACGGGAAATTATTAATGCTGTCGTAAATACAGGGTTTTAAAGTTTATCAGTGTATGCTTGCGGAGGATGCGCCAGATGTTGATCGACGTAGGTATATCGCGCTCAGATGTTCAGATGTTCAGGATTCATCTATGTATGTTTACCGTTTCTTTATTTCACCATAACTTTTAAATGCTTAAACCGATTTAAAAGTATGTGGTACTGTTAGAATCGCTATGACCAAATCTCCAAATGTCAATAAATTAACATAAATATATCGTGCTTCGTGTCAAATGAAAGGACTAATTGAGTAAATTCCGAAAATACATATGTATCTACAGAATGAGTTTAATGAGTGAATCAGTACGAACAAATAAGCAACTTTGACAACAAATTATTAAATCAAATAATATAATATAATATTTTAAAATTACATTTTATTCCAAATTATTTACAATAGTTCGAGAATGGGTCAGCCGTTTTACTTGACCTTGCTAATGGATCGAGGTCGTTAAACTCGGCGGCATTGAATGGCGTTTAATAACATAATAGTCGCGAAGCAAGGCCACAGATGGCGCTGCGCTGTTATATCTGAACAGATATATTTGGAATATTTGACACATTTACCATCACATATGGGATCCTTTTTTAAAACAGAATAGACATCATAAATAAAACAGTGCCATACATATACCGAATAGATGAAAAACAGTTTTTCAAATTATATTTTACTATTGCTATCTATCGGTTATTCACGCGACTATTGTGATTGTAAGCTCATTGAAAGTAATCCTTCGAACAGCTAGTTGGCAATCTGTGTTTTTTATTGATTTATTCTGAATTGCTGGTTTTTTAACTATTACATTACATTACATTTTGGTCGTATCCAATTGACCGCTAAAAACCGCTCTTGCACGTGTCAAAATAATTGTGTTAGGTAGTAAGTCTCGTTACTACTCTTTACAGAACATACATAGGTAGTCAAGAATTTACCCACTAGATTGTCAAACTATAAATATAAATATAAATAATCAAAATAGAAGCCTAATATTTGAAATAGTCAATAATTCAAAAAGATAAGTAGTAATTTTTTTCTTCGTAATATTAAAATTGTCAGTAAAATGTTAAATAATCAAATTAAATCTACGCCACACATTTCAAAACTAAAAGTACAAATATAATACCAAATAAAATAACCAAGCAATAAGGCTTTTCTTTTTTAAGTCATTTAAATGGGCACAATATTTGAAAATTCAAGGCCCTCAAATTCTGCCAGATCATAAAAAGGGTGGCCTATCAACATCTCGTTGATGTTTTTTTTCAATTTTACGCTCTCCAGCTGTTTGACAGTGGTAAGGAGTATATTATAGAAATGCTTAGGTATAATGCCAAGGTATAAGTAGCTTTTCTGTACTTTAGCTAGTCGTATTCGAGGTACGCATAAAAGGGACTTACCTGCGAGTGAATGTCTGCATTAATTAGGTACATGTTTGTTTATACTCTTTATTGTGAAAATGTCACAATGGGCGGGTTTAATGTCATAATGACAATCTTTTACAACCAACCCTACTATGACGTGTTATATGTATGTGTGCGTGTAACATGTGTGTAAGTGTGTGTCTTGCTATTGCATTCGATCGACAGAATTGAAAATGCAATTCTGTTAATTTGATCCCAACGGAAAATGGTGACCCAGCCGGGAATCGAACCCAGGAACTTACAATGTAAGATCAGGCGACCTAACCACTATACCACCGGGCCGTACAAATAAAACAGGGCCATGTTAGGCCCTGTTTTATTTGTAATGTCTATTCCATTTTGTAAATGGTTCAATAAGTGGCGGTAAATGTCTCAAATATTTAAAATACATCGATCAGAACGACTATTGTGTAGTTGAACGACCTTCCTGAAAGCCGCCGACCTGAACGACCTCTTGCCAATGACTGTCAAATAACAGCTGATCAGTTCTCAAACTCTTCTAAATTCAACGCTACATTCGCTACAATATACGCATTGGCTACATTAACGTAATTTGTGATAGGTAGAAAAATGAACTACCCACACGCCTAAAGGAATAAAGACTTATGAAAATTTTGCGATCAACTTCATTTATGTGAGGATGTCAGGATACGCTCTCCGCGATAATTATGCCCAGATATTATCAAAGTTATGGATGGAAGGATTACCTTTGTGTTTGTCTATAAGATAGACCTACTTACAATGACAATAGTAGAAAAAAGATAGGTAGATGGAATTCACCCTGCTCAAATTATGAAAAGCGACGTGCATAAAATATGGCACGAAAGGTTGGTCAGGCGAGCGAAACCACAGTGCCGCATAACGAAATTCAATACTAAACCGTTAGGGCTTAGGCATCACGGCTTGGAGTAACACGCATGGCTACTCGTCGGGGGGGGGGGGGGGGGGGGGGGGGGGGGGGGTCAGGAACCACTCAGCGATAGGCAGCACAATTAGTAAATATAATATATAAAATAAATTAAGCAGTACTAGTGGATATACTGAGTAGAAACCACATTAATTATGCAGTTGTGACCAATAACGGGCGAACTTGTCCCCCCAGGAAGGGATTACGATATTGATCGTTATTTCAACCGTGAGGTGAACGTAAACGAGACTTTAAAGCAAAACAGTCCACCGCTTACCTACGCCAACATGCCCGTGAAAGTTCAACGTTTTAACGCGTGGCACTGGGAAGTGGACCCAGCGGGCAGCCTCGCGCTCTTACTACCAGATTTGGCAGGATTTCTCCATCCTTCCGTCTAGTCAAGGATCCGAAGTCGCTTGCGCGGCCTCTACCTGATGCTAGCTATAATTCAGTTCGAATTTATCGAGGATCATGCCATCCTTTGCCCGGATTTCATGCGGGATCGGTGGCCAACAGGTCGTTTCAAGAGTAGCTAATATTAACACTTGGGAATTAAACCCACGGCGGCATATTTTCAACCCTTGAAAATTTGTTTGTCGGGGGTGTTAGTACATGTATACTAATATATATCAAAATAATTGCAAAATTGCATAATTACAGAAAACGGCCACAAGCGAATTGTCACAACAGGAAAACCACCGATCGGTGGTATTGGCATTCCAGCGGTTAAGTCAACAACCACTCCCGCTGCTTAAGAAACGTATAAGATCATTTCTAATCCCCCCTCCCCCCCGGAGTGCACAGTCGGTTAGCTGACGTCGCACGATGCGCAAAACCGCCTAACAGCGCCCGAAGGACATGCCCCATAGGAAACCGACCCATCTTGCCACGGTGTCCCTAACGGGGTAGACCCTCATTCAAGGAGACTACTGAATAGGAGCTGAACAGTGAGTTGAACCAACCCCTTAACAGAAAAATCGTAACAGGAAAAAACTGACTCATTTCCATGTACATCTATCTTCGAGGGGACTACCGGAACCAATAAACGAGCGGGTCTTAGTGGCCAACTGCACTGGAGCCATTACTTCCAAACCACATCAACTATCAAGTTGAAAGTTTAACACTATAATTCCCCTCTATAAACATTAATGTATCTCTGTAAGCTTCTATATAAATTATAAGAGTTTCCCGCCTTCCGCTGTTGTTTATTGCGCAGGGGCTTCTTTTATTAAACCTGCAAAGAGGCGTAAAAGTGAAACTGCATTTATCGTACTCCTAGGAACACGGTTGGTAATAAATCTCTTGTAGACTTTCACTAAATCACGAGAGAAATTATTGTGTTATTTTATTTAAGCGAGTAATTCACATCCGCATGTAATTTATAAACGACCAACTCGAATTCAAGTATGTGTATTCAAGAAAATAGTAATAAATGTATTTTTCTATAAATGGAATTTTCCATTTCGCATGCGGTTTATTGAAAGATTGACGACAACTGTAATAATACTAAAGGAGAATCGGTGGTTTTACGTATTTACTATATAATTACTTTCATCGTTTTATCGATGTCGTAAACTGCATCGAATACTATAAATACGGATCAATAGAGTACTTTCATATTACACGAAGCAACAGTCATTGAAAAACAGTATCTATAAAAGTAGCTACCTATTTATTATAATCTTTTACCCTTCTGACGACCTGTTTGTTGAGGCACAATTGCTTGATTTGAGGCAGTTGCATTGCCTCAAAGCAATACTTCGTCTCAAGAACGAATATTGTGTTTCTTCGGAAAATAGTGAGAGATCAGGTCGTTACAAGGGAGATTTTGAAGTGCCGAAACGTGTAACGTCTTTTGGATAACGTCACCACAGCTTTCTTGCTCCAAGAATGGTTAATATCATGAGTAGAAAGGACATATTTTGAATTAGCAAAAAACAACGAAAATATCAACTTACATTATGGTTAATAAACCTTGGTAGGAGAGAGACAGAGAAAACATTTATCACAATAAAAAAAATGTATATTTTAAAAATAAAGTTTTTTTTTATATACACATTATATACACATATTTACCTTATTTAAGTACTTAATATATACGTCTTTTTACTAATTATTATATATTATTAGTTATTATTATAAATTATTATTTATTATTACTATTATATATTATTATTTAATATTATAAATTATTATTGAGTATTACTTATTTATAGTTGTAATATTATTTTTTTGTTGTGTGAATTACTTTTTAATTTAATTCAGATTTTTTATTTTTATTTTGGAAGTTATGTAGTTTATAATCATTTGTATGAGTGTTCTCCTTAGGACAGGCTCTGCCTAGTTAGGAGCAGCACAAACTATGTTAAGTGCTAACGGTGTATTTTTTTTGTGGACAAATAAATAAATAAAATTTTGTGGATTATTTTTAACATTTTTATATACTGTTATTTGTGCTCTTAGCTCTTAGTATGAACTCTCTTTCCTTGTAGAAATCCTTTAGTACATTGAAAAGGTAAATACAATGATAGAAATGTTAAAGTTTTCAGTCGTTTAAAAGTATTTTTACACGACTCGTCCCATTTCAAATTTGCTATAATACGTATTGTTTTTTTTGCAGTTGGAATAGAGGTCCTCTGTGGCACGCATAACAATTTCCCTGAGTACTAATAGCATAACTTAAAATACATTCAAAATAGCTAAGTTAGACATTTCTAGTATTTTATATATTTCTACTATTAAATGTATATATATCAATCTACTTAATATAAAATATTACTTTTGTTTATTACATGATACGTACATAACGAAAAGATAGCGCAAGTTACGTAAACCACACTACGTATACTTTCATAAACATTAAGCCTACCTGAGTACAGGTGAGGGATAGTTAGGATGAGTTTGTAACTAAAATAAACAAATAAATAAATAACTTTATACATAATGTCCCAGGAGTCGACGTCAAGCCGGAAAAGGTTGATTGTGCAAGTCATACTAGTTATCAGAAAAATATTAAAAAACTAAGTTCAATATTAAAAAAAACGAGAAAATCAACAACCTGTGTTGGTGTTTTCACTCCCGTTATTTTTTATTAAATCTTCATTTCTTGCCTAAAGTGATATTTTCTTTCAAGCTGGAGCAGTCAGCTTTAAATTTTAAGCAACAATTTACAGAAGCACTATTCAGGATTACATAATAAAAATAAAATTGTAAAAAAGTTAAGATTTTTAGTAACGGGAGTTAAAACACCATCACAGGATGTTGATTTTCTCGTTCTTTTGCCTATATTTTTAAAAATATGTAGCTCAGATTTTTAAAAATATTTTTCTGATTACTAGTATTTTTATTTATTTATTTATTAATTTACAATAACTTTATAATTATGTCATATACACACCATTAACATACTATGGTTGAGTTGGGAGAGATTGAGCACATCCTATGGTGAAAATGTCTATCCGCATTCCTAACTAGGTCAGAGACCCGTATCTAGGGATGCTGCTTTTTGTTTAAAGGTATCGACATTGATTTTAATCGATGGTATCGATGTATGACCTGCCTTATCATCCGTTTCCGGCTTGACGTCGACTTCTGGGACATCTGTAGATTCAATAAAGAAATTTGAATTTGTTTTATAATCCGGTAAAGATACAGGGTCACTCCGTACAGAATTTGAACCATGAAATCGTCTTTCAAATTAGTGGCGTAACTAAAGTGTGATGATATTCTTTCGATAAATGCAAACTTTAAATGGCTCTGTCGTAAAATTTATTCAATGGCTCGTTAGTCACTTTGCCTTTCAACAGCCGATATTAAACATTATAAGCTTTATATCAATAAACCTTTCTATTCGCTTCAATAAACCTTTCTAATGGTTCCATGCAGCTTGCGCCTCAAAGCCAGCTTGTTTAGGGGCTGTTACAACTCATGGTTTAGCCCCCATTAAATCAGCTTTTCGAAAAGATGAATTGAACGAAAGAATTAGAATGCATCTGACCCTCTCACTCCTTTATAAAGTCCTAAATAGTCCCATAGCACCTCCTTACCTTAAAGACCATGGTGTTCCACTCAGGTCAAGTCAGGACAACACCATAGCAATTCCACTACATAAGGCTTCTTTATTCACCAACTCATTTAGCGTCCACTCTGCTCGACTTTGGAACCAGCTTCCGCATGCTATTTGTCATGCAACATCGTTGCCCTGCTTCAAGGCGTTACTAAAAGAACATTTTCTTCCTCAAAATATCAACTAAGAACCAACCCTCCCCCCTCCCCCCCTCTTCCCGTTTCCGTTGGGTGGTTGATTGGATACTCATAAGAACTTTGCAAAATCTATAATTTTATATAAGTAGGTATTTTTTAAAAATTTATTTGTATTTCCTATGTATCTATCTAATATTATAATATATATTATATTATTATAATTTGTTTTTTTAATGTATGTATGTATATGTATGTATGTATGGATCTATGTATATATGTGTGTATATGTTTATGTATGTGAGCTGTATTGTTACTTTTATTTAATTTTACAACGGTTGGCTGTAAGAAATCGCAAAACGATAAGCCCGCCGTTTGTATGTTAGTCTAAGTTAAAATAGAATTAAGGTTTTCTTTACCAATGTAATTATTTGTTTTAGTACAGTAAAGGGGTATCTAGAAACATTCCTAAGGCAGTGAGGTAGATGTTGACCTGATATTATCTACCTTTGAGATGGCTCATTAGCCACCCGACCCTGTTGAAAGCGGTCAAAGGGCGCCATGGGTTGTATTTACTTACATTTGGTAAAGGTATTGATTATATGGTATTAGATTGCTCAACGTCATAATACGCTTTGGCAACCCTTCTGCGCCGTAGACATGCAGGTGACGCTGATAGCATTGTACGACAAAATTTATTTGGCCATTTATAATAATTTTATTTTATTCGGGAAATACTAAATCAAAATATAACAAACCCTAATCATGTATATGTTTCCACCTATTAAACGGTCATATAGTACGTTATCTATACTAATATTATAAAGAGGTAAAGTTTGTGAGGTTGTAGGAAGTAATCTCTGGATCTACTAAACCGATTTTGAAAATTCTTAAACTAATAGAAAGCCACGTTATTTGTGAGTGTCATAGGCTATATATTAATCCGAAAACTGAAAAGACGCGTAAAGTGCGAGCCTGGGTAGGACTCTGGCCTTATGGTTAGTTTCACCTGGGAATCAACCTTCTGGCGCTCCTGGACGGTCTGCGAACCTTGCGGCGTACGCTAATCGACTGTGCACTCTGACTAACATCTTGCGGTGTCGACTACAACGGGCGAGCCCGTCACCACAGGACGTTTTAACGATTAGTCGTTCTGTCGCCCTGCAGTGAACGTAGAAGACTTTGGACAGTACAATCCTACGTCCAGCTACGTCACAACCCGTGAGAGTCCAACGCCTTACCGCGAGTGAGCCAGGAATAAACCCGGCGGGCTCGAGATACTCGCGCCCTCACTTCCAATTGTGACCAGATTTCTCCGGTCTCTCGATTGGTTCCGAGTTCGAGGTCGCTTGCGCGGTCCTCACCCTTACGAAGCGGTGAAACGGTGTGCACCGAATCTATCGCGGACCAAGGCGTCCTTTGCCCGACTCTGAACCGGGATCGGATGGCCAATGGTCATTTCAAGAGCAGTCGCCGTAAGGTAGGCAACCACCCCCGCTCTATAGGAAACAATACAGTTCCCAGACTCCCCCGACTGTTAGTCGGAGAGCACAATCGATTGGCTTGCGCCGCTCGGTGCGCAGACCGTCCAGGAGCGCCAGAGGTTTGATTCCCAGGGGAGACTGGTTGACCCAGTGTCCTACCCAGGTTCGCACCCCATGCGTGGAGGCCATCGGATGGGTGTTGACCCGTGAGTGTGAACACATGGGTCATCGTGGCCACCTCATCATGGGCCCGTTAGCTCCCAAAACTCTGACTAACAGTTAGAGTTTCAAGGCGATAGGTGAGGGCAGCAAACCCCGCCCACCGCCCGGGCAGTTATAACGACGAGGGTCGTCTTGTCTGCCCGGGATGTCGTGCTACGACAACCCTGCGCGTACCAGAAGGGTAGAACGCGTAGGGGGTGAAATAGGGTAAACCACCCCCCCCGTACCGCCCCGAGAACCCATTTATTTATAATAATAAAAGAATTTACAAAGAAAAAATTTACAAAATAATACTAAATTTACCATATTCACAAAATAAAATAATAAAACAACAAATAACAAATTTAGGGCCGGTAAGCGGGGTAGAGGACGCTCCAGAAACGATGATGGTGGAGGCGCACGGTCAGTGGGCAGGTCTCGGAGCAGCCACGGGGGGGAGGAATCCCTGGATCCTGCAAAGAACGAAACGCCCTTCGGGGCGGCAAAGAGACGGACACAAAGACGGGCACTTCGGGCTGGAAGTAGCCGCCGAATCACGCCACCAAGGAAGAGGGTACCCCCTGGGGGGTATCCCGAGGCCTCATGCTTTCCCAAGAAGCCACCCAGTACTCCACAAACTCGCCAAACGACTGGAAGCAGCTCCTACAACTGACCAGATCCGGGTACCAAATCGGAGAGCGCCCAACGCACGCGCCCACTGCATCCATCAATTTCTCCCGTGCAGCCGCTAGAATTGGGCAAAACCAAATTACGTGTTCCGCAGTTTGGCGACCATACCCACAGGCGCATCGGGGGTCATCGGCAAGTCCAAAGTCAAATAGTTTGGCTCTGAACTCTCCGTGGCCCCCAACCAGCTGCGTGGTATGGTGGTCGAACCGCAGAAACGAATTTGCCATCCGCACTGCGACGGACGGGAAAAAGCAATGGGTGAGGCGGCCCGTACCCCCGGCGTCCCATCTAGCCTGCCAGACACGCAAGGACTCCACCCGAATCAGGCGGGCAAACTCACCAGCTCGGTGCGCCACCGGGTCGATCGACAGGCCATGAAGGACTACCGGCTCGCCCCGGCGGTACCGCGACAACGCTCCACGCTCCAGAATCTCCAGGTCAATCGGCAGAACGCCAGCGATGACGGGTAACGCAAGAGTGGACGTCGTTCTGTACGCCCCGGTCAGGGCCACGAGAGGGATGCGCTGTCCGCGCAGCAGCGCGACACGCGTCGCCTCAGGAACAGCAGACTCCGTCCAGGCGCGTGCGGCATAAGTCGCACGCGGGACGAAGACGCCCTTATAGATAGTCATGACCGCCGGGAAACGAATTCCCCAGTCGGCCCGACTCACTCCGCGGAGCGCAAAGAATAGATCCCGGGATTTTTCGGCTGTAATCTTTGCGTGCGAAAGAAAGGAAAGGGAAGCCGTAAGCGTCACCCCCAGGTATCGAACGGTGGCCGGGAAGGATACCGGGCGACCGTTCATCCTGATGACAGGGTTCCGCTTAAGATGTCCCTTCAGGAGAAGCGCCTGAGTTTTCGTCGGAGAGAAGGTGAGTCTGTTTCGCTGACCCCATCCGAGGATCAGGTCCAGCGAGTCAGCCACCCTTCTCTCGACCTCTGCGCGACTCCTGCCGCCCACCAGGAGAAGAGCGTCGTCTGCATAAGCGCTGACGGTGCACCCCTCCGGGTAAGGTAGACCGAGGAAATCATCAAAGAGAATGTTCCAAAGGCTAGGACCCAACACTGACCCCTGTGGACAGCCCATGGTCGGGGTTTTGGTGACTCTGACTAACAGTCGGGGGAGTCTGGAAGCAGTACTGTTTCCTATAGAGCGGGGGTGGTTGCGGACCTTACGGCGACTGCTCTTGAAACGACCATCGGCTACCCGATCCTGGGTGAACAGCCGGGCAAAGGACGCTGTGGTCCGCGATAGATTCGGTAAACACCGTTTCACCGCTTCGTAAGGGAGAGGACCGCGCAAGCGACCTCGAACTCGTAACCAATCGAGAGACTGGAGTAATCTGGTCACAATTGGAAGTAAGGGCGTGAGTGTAGGCCCGCCGGGTAACACTCCTGGCTATCTCGCGGTTAAGGCGTTGGCCTCTTACGGGCTTGTGGCGTAGCTAGATGGTGGACTGTTTCTGCGCTCTGAAGTCTTCTGCGCTCACTCCAGGGAGATAGAACGACTTATCGTTAAAACTTTCCGAGGTGACGGGCTCGCCCGCTGTAGTCGACAACCCTAGTTGTAAACTAGATAGAAATTCTTAATTGCACATATTAAGAAGAAACTTACATCAGGCGGACTTATTGCTTAAATTACAATCTCTTACAGCCAACCTTCGTGGGGTGTAGTAATGTAGGTGCCAATAAAGTAAAAGTTAAAAAACGGAACCAAATAATTAACAAAAAATAATCAATTGACACAAAGACCATTTAAAATATATATATATATATATATATATATATATATATATATATATATATATATATATATATATATATATATATATATATATATATATATATATATATATATATATATATATATATATATATATATATATATATATATATATATATATATATATATATATATATATATATATAT
This sequence comes from Micropterix aruncella, assembly GCA_944548615.1. NCBI lineage: Eukaryota > Metazoa > Arthropoda > Insecta > Lepidoptera > Micropterigidae > Micropterix > Micropterix aruncella. The sequence goes on along the minus strand of OX155964.1, from coordinate 32,926,731 downwards.
ATATATATATATATATATATATATATAGGACTTGGAGAATATTTGCAAGGAACGAAGGATAGAAGAGGATGCGATCAGAAGTAGGATAACTAGGAATTTAGGGACATAAAATGCTTTTTCAAGGACACTTGAAAAGCAGAAACCGTTGGTGCGTTTCTGATATTTGACTGTATTATAAGTAAGTATTTCTTTTCAAAGACCTTTCAAATAAAATAACATTTCAAAAACACTTCACATAAAATTACATTTCCAAATACATAAAAAAACATAAAAAACTATTAAAAGTCTAAATAGTAAAATATAAGCGTAATTAGACAGTGGACTTGGTTGTCCCTATCTCTGCGTTCACCCCGCGGTAGAATGAATGATCTAATATAGTTATAGCTTCCTGGGGTGGCGGGTTCGCCCGGACCCGCTTGGTCATTTAAATAACTTTTTTTCTTGCCGTAATTTCCATACCGATATTTCTGATCCCATAGAACAGAGAAATCTAGGCGTTTCATTTAAACTCCGAACCCCATATTTATTTTAGGTTTTTCTTTCGTGTATACATATTTGGTCACTTCGGACCGGATACTTGCACAAACACTATATATTCGCTACGCCTGGTAACCCCAAAGTGACACAATTGAAGCTAATATTCGCTTAAAGTTTTAGCAATGATATACTACTAAGGCACACGACGAAATAGTCTCATTCGATATGACAATATTATGCATTTATATATAGTTTATGTCCTGTTGATTTCATGTTTTGCCGACGCTGCGCTTTGCGTCCTTTATTCCATTAGCTCTCGTCGCATTTCGCTTTTAATTCGTAGCCCAAACAGCTGGTCAGTGATTAAGCAAAACCAAAGATGGCTCGTCTATTATTTATTTATTTTTATTTAAATATCATATCCAGTTGGTAGACATTCCTACTTTTGGTATAGTCAGAAACAGATATAGCGATTGTATTAGCTACTAGCTGACCCGTGTCCACTTCGTTGGGCGGTAAAACTTTTTATTTGTGATGAAATTATGAGTGTGGTTCGGTTAGTACTGAGTGCTATGATTTATTTCCTGACTGCCAAAAGAAGGGTTATATTTTTACTGCATATGTATCTATGTATTTGCATGCCAATTTGACTATATTACCGCTATTTGTGAGTGTCGTCTTGTGAGTGTCTTATTTGTGAATGTCTTATCTCTTTAACCATTTATGCAGTAAAAGGGAAATTATATGCAGTAATAGGGAAAATTCTTTTGTTTTAAATCATTGTGACGATAAATTTACTTATTTTGATATGAATTCATAATTGTTGATAATATGACCCATAAATGTGACGATTTAAATTATTTTTTTATTTAAAATACTACTTTTTGTGACTTAAATATAAAAGTTAGACATATGCTGTCGCTGACTTTTTTGTAGGCATTATCAAGCTCTACAACTTTTCTCTAGAACTTAATCATATATCTCTCATCGTTAAGGCAGCGTTAGTTAGAAACGTTTGCGTTCGACCGTTTTTTATCCGACTTACTTTGCAAATTTGACTACCACGTAAATGTCTTTCTATTTTTCGGATTAATATATAACCTATGACACTCACAAATAACGTGGCTTTCTATTGGTAAAAGAATTGTCAAAATCGGTTCAGTAGATCCAGAGATTACTTCCTACAACCTCACAAACTTTACCTCTTTATAATATTAGTATAGATTATACATTTAAAATTTCAATTCATGTGATATACATAGATGCATGATACGACTGAGTTGATCTCCCTTGAGTGTAATAAAATACATTTTATGAAAATGAAATGTAAAATTATCTAGTAGTCTTTTATTACTATTGTTTGATATTTGCTAAAATTTGTACCTAATATCACTTTTATTTTGTATCACGTTAGGGTGGGTCGTCAGTATAGCGAATATATAGTGTTTGTTTAATTATTCGGTCCGAAGTAACCAAATATGTAGGTATATGCGAAAGAAAAATCGAAATATGAGTTTTGGAATTCATGCGAACGCCTTGCCGGAGAGATGCGATAAATAAGAATACAACAATTCACAATCAAACTTGCCGTTATCGACAAATATTAAATTAAATATTTAATCATATGAAATCTTTCATTTTTGAATCTCTAAGGTAGTTTTATTATCTATTCACAATGGGCATCATGACAGGCCAGAACTAATTTTACATGACTGCCCAAAAGGAGTGTTATGTGTTCAGGACTCATCTATGTATGTTTTCCGTTTCTTTATTCAACCATAAATTCTAAATACTTGAACCGATTTAGAAGTTTTGTCCTCCCGAGTGTCATAGGGTACCTAAACTGTCACTAAAAACACTAAAAACACGCTTTTGGGCTATGATGCGATATTCACATACACACGGCTATGATACGATATTCCATCATGGAATGCCAGTGCCTATCTTCCGGCTTCATCATCAGACCTTGAAACCTAATCGTGGTCAAAGTTCATTCCAAGACTTTTCTAACAAGTCCAAACACAGCTATGATACGATGTTCCATCATAAAGTTCCAGTTCATTTCTTCCGACTTCATCATCAGATCAGTTCGACAGTACCATATTATTGTATTGTCATCAGAACTACATACAGCTGCCAATTTTCATGACGCTACGATCCTTGGAAGATGGTTAAATTAGTTACCTTAGATTCCATTACATAGTTACATACAGGTCGACCTAATAAAAGCGTGTTCAAAATACTTGTCTAGATGTCCAAATGTCAATACATTAACATAAATATGTCTTGTATAGTGTCAAATGAGAGGTCTGATTGAGTACATACCATACACCACAATTATTTTATAATAAAACTGTAATAAAAATACTTATAAATACAATAGTTCACTTTATGTAACATCAGTCGTGTTTTTTAATATATTGACTTGTTGCATTGACAATAACTTACTTCAGGAAGTTGTTTCACGACACGAATAGGTGGCATAGTTATTCGACCCATTCGTGGTCCTATCTTTTTATTTTCTTAATGCAGTCGACCCATTCGTTACTAAATTACCGAAGCATACCGCTCATGATGTTTGCGCGCGACGCGCATCCAAAATGGCCGGCCATTTTTGCCTATCACTGATTCACCTATTTTTAATTGAGGCGAACTGTAATTTATAGCTTCTATGCATTTCACTGAGAGTCGTCGTGCATTTTAAATCTGTTAACACGATTTTATCGCAGGGAAATTCTGTTTTGAATTCTGCCGAAATACTGAGTGACAAGCTTTCTAGAGCATGCTTTTTACTGCGTTAGATGTGCAAAATTATCAGTAAAACAGACGCCAGATGCATATATTTCGCCTACGTTACGGCATCTCATTCTGGGCTCAGTGTACCATGGAATTTAGGCAGCATATTTTCTCCCTGCAGAAACGCGCAATAAGAATTCTAAATAACATGGACAGCTTTCAATCGTGTCGTGGATCATTCAGGAATCAAAATATACTCACCCTGCCATCACTATATTTATTTGAGTGCATCAAACTAGTAGCTAAAGACATATCTAAATTTATGAAACCTGTAGAAGTACATAATCACTTGACTAGGTCGAGGAACAATCTACTATTACCTCGTCCGAACCTAGAAATTTTACGCAGAGACCCTAACTACGTGGGAATGTCCTTTTTTAATAAACTGCCACAAAACCTAAAAGACCTAATATGTAGGGAAAAGAAAATATTAGTTTTCTATTCGGAAGTCAGAAAACTACTAATTTATAAGGAATTATATGACATAAATGAATTTTAATTATATTTTAATTTTAATAATCTTTAATAATCGTTTTAATGACAAAAATGAATTTTAATAATTAATAATAATGAATTTTAATAATAATCCAATAAGTAATATTGGAGTCCTGTCCACCCTAGAACGGGCTAGTCCTAGTTGGGTGACAGAAACAAATAAGCAAAAGGTTAAGGTTTTGCCATTCGGTTCCTGTTATTTTTGTAAGCTAATCAATGTTTTATAGTAATTAATTCTTAAATAAATGAATAAATAAAGAAATCTTCTAGACTATAAATACCACTTGTTCAAGTATGCGTATATAATCTAACAAACATGACTTCCATCTATATTTTTTATCTACAAATTGAACTCTGTCTCTATCGTTATTAATTTATATCTGTATATGACATGTATAATTTACGAAGTGAACTTTAGAACTGAACGGAAATGAATTTACGAAGGAATTAAATTGTAAATAATATTAAATGTACCTAACACCTAGTTTTAATTTCGACAATCTGTAAAGATTTTTTTGAAATAAATGAATTGAATTGAATTGAATTGAATACTAAATTGGGATAAATTGCACAAAAATAATTATTACACGGTAATGAAATCTTCTATTTTTCTTTGAAAAAACTTGTTTTTGTATGGCGCTATCTGTATGCCGTTTATGCTGCTTGCCGTTGTATGCTACTCGCTATCTGTAATAAGGTTTTATTTGCAATAGAGGACCGGCGAGTTGTATCAGATATGTCGTTTCTACATAAAATTGTTCATACTGGGTTAGACAGTCCATACCTCCTGAGTAGGGTGAGCATACGAGCGCCTTCCCGACTCGCACGTGCTCACTCAACTTTTTACGTACCAAGGTTCAACACAAACTATGGTTCCAATTCGTTATTGCCGCGCGTTATGCATGCATACAATGTATGCTTTAACGATATTGACATATTTAACCATCAGAATAGTCGATCCTTTGTTAAGGAGGTACGTGAAAGGCCGATTATCAGATCGGATTGAATTAGCATGCACAAGCACTCACAAGCACATTCGCACTACAGATACACACACCCACACACACATACATACACGCACACACACATACAAACACACACACATACACACACCCACACATACACGCTCTCCATCACACAAACACACACCAACATCCATACACTCGCACATAGCGATTTTAACTGTTACTTTTAAATTATTTTTGGTTTTCTTTGTATTGTATTGTTTAGCATATTTTGTAATCCTTATATAGCAAATACTTTAAAACATCATTGGCTTTACTACTGGTATATATTATGCTTATACGTATTTTTTTTTATGCTGTATGTTTTTAACATAAATAAAATAAATAAATAAATGAATTACGGTTTTAAATTATATTGTTTATTTGATTGTCAAAAGTAATAATCATAATTAAACATAACAGATATTTATTTACTAAAGAATGACTCCGATATTTTTCTCATGACTTTATTTTCTTTTTTCTTTCTTACTCTTTTATTTTTCTTTCTAATAACTTCCATTTTCCCATTCTTTTAGCTAAGTCTACTCTATTTGACTTACCCTATTTAATGTAATTCTTTATTAAATTCTAATGCCGATTTTATAATGGAACTGCGATTGCTTTTTTTGAGGCCCACGTTTTAAGGCAATTTAGTATTATAGGCATTTTACCACAATGTTTAAATAATTTATTGTTATATAGAGCACTGCCGACCCTACAGTAATGCTGACACCACCATATAATAAATAAATACAAACGGAGCTGCCATGGAATTCACCGACCGGAGTCGGGCCCATCATAATACTATTTTATTACACTTCTGGGGGGTGAGCAGTGGATTCCGGACTTACGAACCGGCTGTGGTAGGTTTAGGACAGCTGTCTTGCCACATGTGAGCGTTCACCTTGCCACCCATTCACTCCCCCTTCGAAGCCAAGGGGGAGTGAATGGGTGAACCTCCCCCTTCACTTTTAAGTAATAAACGAACCATGACACAACGATCCTCCAAAACAATTTGTCCACCTTTTCAACTATTTCTTCAGGTACTGCCATCGTAGGGCGACCTCGAGCGTGGGTCATTGTTAGTTGACGTTCTTCCACGCCTAAACGCCTTGGAATATGGGTGGGGGGTGGGGGTGGGGGGGGGGGGGGGGGGGGGGGGGGGGTGGGGGGGGGGTGGGGGGGGGGGAGATCAAGCCCTAATGTATGTCGAAAATCCTAAATTACTCGCTCCGTACATTTTTGAAGCAAGAGATTTAATTACCGCGCGAAATTATTTCTTTTCCATTTTCGCCAATACGCTATGATAAAATGCAAAGAAAATGCAAAGAATTAAAAATATACAGAAAATACATTATGTTTTATAGAACATAATATATTATCTGTAGTTCATGGAATACAAATGTATGTACGTGTATGTGATGTATGTATGTATACAAATGCATGTAATACAATGCTGTACCTGCCAGTATTTATTTTTATATGATTTTAAAGTTTTGTAACTCATTATCACTTTTTTTTGAACGTCGAAGCAGCTGGTAAGCTGTGACAACAGTCCAAAAATGAACATGTTCTATGTCATGTGAACTAAAATATGTATACAATCAAGGAGCATAAGAATCCTCGAGAATTTGCTCTTTCCGATATTATAAAACGGACATTTATTTCTTCTTCTTCTGTGCCTTTCCATTACTGGAGGTTGGCCGTTAGCTCTGAATTTTTTTTCGGTCTTGCGCCATCCGGAAGAGCTGTTCCGTACATGACATTTATGACATTTTTTTCCGTACATGATCATGACATGACATTTATTTATTTATTTCAAATATTATTCAGGAGCCTTGCAGACTAATCCAATTCGACCTCGAATATTAACTTTAGAGTGTACGAGCTCATAATAGCTGATTTACATAAGTAAGCTAATACTGACATAAAAAACCTCACGCCCCCTCCTCCCCGCGCCAAACCCTTTACTCCCTAATCCCCTCCCCATCGCGATAACTTTTCTTTTCCCCCGGCTAGTATTTCCGTGGTATTAAAATGGTTATTTTCCAATATGATGTAGTGTTTTCTTAAATACGGTTTTTTTGTGTTGCTTATATAAGAGATATTCCAAACAAATTTTGTTCCGTGTGGTCACTCACAATGTGGTTTCGTCCCAACAACGCATCTGTGTACAGAATGTCAACTCTCTAAGGCCAATAGTCTAGCGCGCCCCATGCGTTTCACCGCTTTCAACCACTATCATTCAACTCTTGCCGTGACCAAATGATGCATGCATGCCACGTTTGGGAGCTATTCTGCCTTCGTAAATGAAAACACAGTACTTCAATTACTGTGCTTATACAAGTTTGGTTCTTTAAAATCACGAGTTGGAGTACTATAAGGCAAATTTTTCGGTTTGTCTGTCGATAGATAGTTACCGAGATACCTTAGATAAAAACACAGTATTTAAAAAAAACAGAATATTTTAAATATGAAACACAGTATGTATACATTTTTAAGTTAAAATACAGTAACCTATTATTTACTGTGATGTTTTTTAAAACTTATAAGCATTTAAGAAATATTTTTGTTTGGTTACAACACGGCTTCTTCAGATACTGTGGTTTTAGGTAAAATTTTGTTTAAAGTTAATTTATTAATACACGAATTAATCACAGTAATCTCAATTACTGTGTTTAAGGTGCCTGCAGTTTTTTATTTATTAAAAAAAAACATAGCTTTAACACAGTAAGTACATACCTACTGGCTTTTAAAGAGCTTAAAAACAGCATCTTTACTTACTAGGATTTGATTTAAGTAATAAACATTACTTTTATGAAGCTTAAACCCAGTATGTGTAAAGTTACTGTCTTGCGATTTCCCTAGTTCTATTATTTTTACATGGTTAGAACACAGTAATGGGTAAAATTTACCTATAACACAGTAACCACTCAGTTACGGTGTTATAGCTTAAAAATATAATATTTATTAAAATTATTTTCCTAATTTAAAACACAATATCTAATTTAATTATTTAAACAATTATAATTTAATATATATTTTTATGCAGAATTGAAGTTCTAACTATTTTTTAACATTAAAGATTAAAATAAATAATCTATATTGATTACTTTGTTCATGAAAACAAATATTTAACAACTGAACTTTGACCGCGTTTTTCTCTAAACGTCTTTTTTCAAGTTACTGTGTTTTTATTTACGACGTCAGTATATAGAGGAATACACACACACACACACACCCATACCCTCACACACACACACACACACACACATACACACCCTCCCACGCGCACACACACACACACTGATGCACACAAAAACTTAAATCTGGTCTTAATCGTCTCAAGGGGGGGGGGGGGGAGGAGGGTCAAAATCTTGTTTTTTTAGCTCGTTCACAATACTTTCCCGTGGGCCGGGAAAGTAATATAAAAAAATAATCATTCTATGATAAAAATGTAAAAACCTAAGTGGAAAAATTTAATTTATGATAAAAATGTGATAATGAGATAGCGGAGAGTTGCATTTTTAGCTGCCAAGGTTGTGTATGGCACCAGAATAGGAACGCTTAAGACAGTAGAAATTAATGCTTTTCTCTTATTTTATAATTTGCCGCGATACCACGAACAATCTAATTGTTTCAATACGGATAAACGCAATATAAAATCGAAGACTAGCAGCTGTGAAATATAATAATAGCGACACTTAACATTCGGAGGTACTAAAGACAACAATGAAATTTCACGCCTACAGGGAATCGACGGTTGCGTCAACGTAAAGATACACAAACTCTCAAAGCAGCATTATTCAACAAACTCAACGAATCATTTCAATGCTAAAATGTAGGCCTCATTATGAATTAAGAACCGTCTTAATAAAATATTTTATCATTGTACTATGAAAGAGTATCCAAGACACTATTCTTGTAGGACTCCCAAAACAGTATTTCAATATTCTGGTGTTATGTTTCCTATTGCTGGTTACTTGTTTTATATTTTTATATAACCTGGTCATTCTATTTAATTACTATCAGGGTTGGTACCGAATGCTTCATTTTCATTTATTGAAAATGTTTTTATTTGTATGGTAAGCCCGCATTTCGTGATCCTTCATCTGTTGGCGCATTAAAATTTGATAAAACTTGCGCCAATCGACAGGCCCGCCCGTTTTGTTTGTCTGTTTGAATTGCTCAACGCGACAGCGACCGTCCGAGTTGCTCCATTCAACTAACTGCCTATTATAACAGATATCTGCCAAGGCATATATCATGATTGGAGTTTTGATTCTATAATTTGGCCGTTAATGATATGTCATACTACGGCGATATTGGAGGTTGAATACGAGAGTATAATTAATAGGTGGATAACGAAATCTGGCGGAGCGTAGAAAATGAATTTAAGATCTCGGAAACCAGTTTTACATAATTTAATCTAAAAAAAGGAAATGCATTAAATTCATTCTTCTCAATCTGAAACAGGTTGAAACGACCTTAACATTAAAAAATGGTTGACTATAATTCGCAGATTTAGCGTTTTTTTGGGAATACCTATAGACTCTGAAATACAATAATAATAATTTCTTTATGGTGAACTGTAAATAGGTCGTACAAAATGGACAGGTACTATTTGATTTGCTTCACAGTTGACCTATAAGGTGTACAATATTTTACATTTTTACATTACATTTTCGTCGTGTCCAATTGACGGCTAAAGACCACTCTTGGACGTGTCAAAATAATTGGGTTAGGTAGTAAGTTTCGTTACTACTCTTTACTGAACATACATAGGTACTAAATTGTCAAACTATAAATATAAATAATCAAAATAGAAGCCTAATATTCCTAAAGATACGTAGTGAAATTAGTCATCGTAATATCCAAATTGTCAGTAAAATGTTAAATAATCAAATGAAATCTACGTTATGAATTTTAAACTAAAAGTACAGATATAAGACCATATAAAATAATCAAACAATAAGGCTCTACTTTTTTAAGTAATTTAAATGGGCACAATATTTAAAAAATCATGACCCTCAAATTCGGCCAGATTATAGAAAGGGTGGCCTATCAGAATCTCCTTGATGTTTTTTTTAAATTTTATGTCCTCCAGCTGTTTAAATTTTATAGGGAGTAGATTATAGAATTTATTTTACTATAATTGAATATATTTTCACTCGCAAGTTGAAGAAAAACAAATCTGTAAAGTATTAACGCTTAGATGTATTAATAAGAATAACAATTATAATCAGAACTATTATTTAGAAATTATTATAGTAAATTTCCGTTACTATATATTAAGTAAAATGTCAGTTTGTGTTTAAATTATAATGTTTTCGTGGAATTATTAGGTTATCTGCGGTTTGTCAAATTTATAGCTAGAATGAAATATAAATGTTTAAAATTTAACATGTCTGAGGGAGAATTACAATAACAATATGTCATAATATTTATTTGTCATTATCGTTTAAAAAGTCATTCACGCTGTAATAACATTTATTTTTGAGCCAGTGCTTTAATATCTGTTTGAATCCTGGTTGTTGCATTGATTTGATGTTTGTCTGGAATAGCGTTAAAATATTTAACACAACAGAACTGAGGTCCCTTTTTACACATTTCTGTCCTGACTGAGGGACAGTTTATGAGGTTTCTATTCCTCATAGCCCTTGAATCTACAACTCTTCGTAAGGAGTAGATAGATATCGGGATTATTTTTAATAAAGTCACAACATTCCAAATGGGATCCTCTTGTTTCTAATTTAACTAATAAACTGAAAGACTAGAGGAAATGGTTTTTTAAAATATTCTAGTATAGGTCTGGTAAATTTTGTTATTACTTAGTAACAAAGGAGTCGCTTATTTGAATTTGGGAAAGCTTTTTCATTTAAATGATATTGGTTGGATGTCTCTGACGCGAACAAAGATGTAGGTTTACAAAGCCTTCTTAATCTAGACACACTCACACTTCAACCAACCAATCTCTAAAACTAAGCAGCCATCCTCCCTGAAACAAAATCACTCGATTAGATCTCAACACAAGCGAAATTAAAATGAAAAAAAAAATGTATACTTATCGGCTTACCTATGCCGTCTTTTGAAAAGTAGTTACGTAGTTTTAAAAAAAAAACATAAACGCCGATTTTTTGTCTTTTTTTAATTTTTAAAAGTTTTTATTTTATTGTCAATACCCAAACAATTAAAATCACAAGGTTGATATGGCCATATTTTAATGAAAGGAAGCACTCAGCTTTTTGCTATGGATTGTGGAGTTTTAATTTTAATCTTAATGGAGTATTTCCGATGAAATGAAAGTAAAATATATAAAAATTAAATATTTGATAGTTTTTTGTATAGGTATATTTGTAAACGAATTTGTTGGAGGTATGGTTATGAAGAAACCGATAATAAAGCTGCTTACATAGTGACGAAGGAATCCCTTGCTTGGATTTTGGCCGATACCTAATCAAATAATTTATCTTTCATTATTATTTCGCTTGAATTAAGATCTTATCTAGTGATTTTATGTTTCAGGAAGGATGGTTGCTTAGTTGAAAGGATTGGTTGAATGTCTATGACTTGCGAACCGAGATGTAGGTTTACACGGCCTTTTTATTCTAGAAACACTCACCCTTCAACTAACCAATCTGTAAAACTAACCCACCATCCTTCCTGAAACATAAAATCTTTGATTAGATCTTAATTAAAGCGAAATAATAATAAAAATGAATTATTTGATACCGTAACTACTGATAACCCATCTATAAGGAAGAAGCGTCCGTATACCTTTGTATCACCGGATCTCATTTTGCTGCCAACGCTGCGCAGTCAGTACTTGGATGGGCGACCGCATGAGTGCCTGACCGCGTGATACATGTTGTCCCTAGACAACAAGGCGGGTTAAACGTGGAAGCATCATCTGTGTTTAGAAATTATTGATTATTATTGATTTAGAAATTATTGATACAACTGCCAGTAATTATTGATTTGTGATATGTATGTATACAAAATTTCAATTCTTAGTGTCAACATATATTTTGAAAATTCACAACAATAAATAATTATAATTTAATAATAAATTTAGTGAATATAGTGTAATTCGGCGGTTAAGTAACCCAACCAGGTTGCCACAGTCCTAGGAAATGGAAATATTTTTCTGAAAGTCTGGAGCTCGCCAAGACGTTTGGCCGACGTGGCGGGTATCGGGCTAAATATGATGTCCAATCATGATGAACAGTACAACCTTATGACATCAAGGAGATAGCTGGACCTGTCTGGATGAGGGAAACGGACAACCGATCCGGATGGAGAGATTGGAGAGGCGTATGCCCAACGGTGGACGAATGCGCGCTGATGATGATGATGAAGAAGAAGATATGTATGTATAAATATAATATAACATATATGTATACCCATTTACTTATTTTGAATTTATGTTGTATAAGTATGATTTATATGTTTGCGGTTAACTCTACAACTTTTGCGGTCATTTGACATTTTTTGGTTGGTGGGGATGAGTCCTTGCCGCGTGGACTTGGACGATGAGTTCTCCCGGCAAAGTTACATTTTCGGCAAAGTTACTGGCCGTCTACAAATGCATCGAGAGGACTGTCGTTTATTTCCGCGTGGTATAGATCCGTTTTCTCTCAACTAATAAATATTTACGGATGTATTTTTTGTTTCATAATTTAGTTTGTAAAATATTTTTCAAATAATTTCGTTATAATCGGCATAAGAACATGTTTTTTTAAGAATTATGTATCTAATTATAAGTTCATGCTGTTACTTACCTAAATAAATATATTAAAAAAAAGAAAGCATAATTGTCTATCGAAGTATCAATACGCAAATAAAACCTACAAAATCATATCCGTCTCGCTCGATAAAACAAAATTGAGAAACTCGGCGCTTCGCAATTTTTCACGAGTTGGTTTAACTTTTCCATATTTTTGGGTAAAAACAGTGACGCGGCGCGGCTTCGTTTCCAATCAAACAAGCAAATAACCGCACCCGATTTCGACCATAATTATTATTTTTCAGTTGCTGAAAAGCAATTTCTCCTGTCGAATGTGAATTTAATCATGAAATATTGCAATGATTCACTAGAGGAATGGAGGAATAGAAAGATACTCGCAATTCGCTTGGCGAAACACCACAGCCACTCATCAGTCACAACAACACAAAATAATGAATGAATTGAGGATCAAAAACTATTTTTCTGCCACCATCACAATAAATCTTTATCTCTTTGCATGAAGTCCCGCTATTGCCGATTTTTAAAATTGAGAAAATCTGGGACACCATTATTTCTAATTAGGGAGATTTTATTTTTATCATAAAAAAAGGTCAAAACGAGTTTACAGCGTGAAGTTTGTAACACCCGATGTTTCGGCGATGTTGCAACCGTCGTTTTCCAGAGTAGACTCTGAACAATGGCGGTTGCGAAATCGCCGAAACGTCAAGTATTACAAACTACACGCGGTGAATATTTTATCTAATTTATTATGTCCAACAACCGCGATAGTGCAACTAGTAAGTAACGCATGGGAGAATAAGGATGGGGGGGGGGGGGGGGCGGGACGAAGGACATTTTGGCCTTAACCTTCGGAAATGGTATGGACAAGGTACAGCATCACTGTCAAATCGAAGACTATCGCGGTTGATTGACATTATAAGTAGGATTAAAATGAATGTACCTCGTGAAGCACATGATGACTCGAGAAAGGAGAGATACGAGAGTCCTAGGTTTGTTCTTCAGAATCTTGAAGGGGGCCACTCCGAGCTATCTTATAAGTAGGTTCAAACCTTCATCTTTTCGCGGGCGCCCTCTGAGATCTGAAGACAACCTACTGCTGTCGATCCCTGGTCACAGTACTGATTTCTTCTCTCACTCCTTCTCCGTACGCAGAGCCCGTCTCTGGAATGCTTTACCCGCACTTATAAGTATAGCACCGAGTTTGTTTTGCTTCAAACGCAGGCTCAAGGAACACTTGAACCCACATTCATAATCTCCACCCCCTCATTGCGTCCCCTGCGTCTATATAGGTTTATTGTATTTTTTTAAAATTTATTGTCTTTTTTTTCTGATGGATTTAAATGTACGAATTGCATTTATAAATTGAATGTAATTTTAAGTATTCGAATTTTAAGTAATCTGGGTTATGTAGAATCATGCTGTGGTCATTTCAGAAGGCTTAAAATTCTCACCCTTCCATCTCTATACGTTTTATAATGCGTTAAATTGATCATAAAAAACCTAGCTCAGCTGCCGATACAATCAGATACCCATAAACACTTTACCAGGGGGAGAAAGAATCTGATTCTTCCTCGTCCAAATCTTGAACTTTTTAAAAGGGATCCGAACTACGTCGGAATTATTTGTTACAATAAGCTACCCTCTAGTATCAAAAAAATATGCCGCGAAGGAAAAATGCTCCAATTTAAAAATAAACTCAAATTATATCTCATTGAAAGAGAATTGTACGTCATTAACGATCTCTAAAAACTGTATGCATCTCGACTATATCTCTTTCTGTAATAGGTTAATCGATTTTCAATTTGACTAAAATGTATTGACTATTTCTATTATTAGTTAGGCACATATTAATTATATCTTGACTATTTTTATTTGCAATATAATCACTTAGACATTTATTTTACTTTTTGACAATCGTCACATTTTTTTTTGGTATTTTTGACATTACATTTATTATTTTTTTACTAAAAAAACTTATTTTTATCGGAATTTAAAAAAAAAGTTATGTTCATTATAACCTCATTACATTATTCATTATATTCAATGTAATAGAATCACTACTATTGAGTTAATTTCTACATATCTTCTCTATATCTTACATCTCTATAACTTTCTAAATATTTTACTCTGTGATTTTATCTGGTAAACTAAATGGTGAGACTCTATTTAATTCTACAATAAAATCTTCTTTATTCTTACGAGTAGCCTTTTATGTTTTAATTATTAATAGAAGAATTTGATCTATAATGAAGAATTCAATCATATCACGGCCAAATGTAAATGTAATACAACTGTCTATACAACTATGTATTAGTTTTTAGGACAATAAATTATTTGATTTGATTTGAATGTATTAGTTTTATCTTATTTTTACCGCATAACATGTTGTTCCATTAGGTTAAGGTTAGCTGCAAGATATTGCTTTTAGGCAATTAGCTTGCATTTTTGGTTAATAAAATAAAGCGTTTTATTATATTATTATTATTATTACAATAGGGCTTATTAGCCAGTGGTAATCATGCCCGGCCTTTCCGTCAGGGTTATTGTGACTATATTTCCGCAGGAATAATGATAACTATAATTTTATCTTTAAAATATATGAAAGTAATTCAAAGATTTATCTTTGAGACATATAAAGGTTAATAAAAAATGGTTAATAAAATGCTAAAGGTTAATCGGACTATCTGAAATCCTTGACGATTAACATGAGAAGATTTAGCACCCATTTTATACTATTATATACATTTTATACTATTATACCATTTTATACATTTATACCCATTTTATACTATTATAGAATTTCAAAATATATTGCTGTTATACATTATAATTTTTACGGATTATCTTAATAATTTAATTGTATTTTTTCTCAACATGACGCTTTCTATCTTCAAATTCAATTTTATTTTTCTGTTATTTTGTTTTTTTTTTACTTATGTTTGTTTTTATTTTTTTTATGCGAATTAATATTACAATATTTCTGCTCTCCTCCCCCTTCTGGATTATGGAGATGTCGCATTTCTCGACCTCACAGAGGAGTTATCCACCAAAGTTGAGCGTCTCCAAAATGTTTGCATTCGGTATATCCATGGTATCAGAAAATTTGACCACATCACGGAGTACAGAGAGAAGCTTCACTGGCTATCAACCCGGGAGAAAAGAGACATGCGAGTTTTCTGTATGCTTTTCAAGATCTTGGATGGCGTCGCTCCCAATTATCTTACCGGCAGATTTACTGCACTATCGGCTCATGGACGCTCTCTGAGATCAAAAAACAACCTGCTTCTCTCTATCCCTAGTCACAGCAGTGACTTCTTCTCATTCTCTTTCACCGTGCATGGAGCCCGTCTTTGGAATGCTTTGCGGAAAAATGTGAGAACCGCGCCAAGCATAACAACTTTTAAAAACAGTCTCAGAGAGCATTTGAAATCGTCCAGATAAATTCCCTCTCCCCTCCCATTCCCCTCCTTTTAAAACTTTAGCGTCCTTATAAGTATTAAATTATTTTTATGTGGCAAATCTGTGCCCACAAAGAGTAAAGTATATATTTCTTTCTATCCTTCTTTATTTTTTTTGTCATACTCTTTATATAGGTTAAGTTATGTAGTCTACTCGCAAATAATGTTCTTACAATAGTATAGGTTAGCTCTAAAATATTGCCTGCAGGCAATAAGCTCGCTTTTCCTTAAGAATAAAGATTTTTATTATTATTATTACAATATTTTCGCTTTAGAGTATAATAATATGCTTGTTTATTTTAAAAAATATACTGAATTAACTGATTTCGATAAATTATTTTGTCTCGAGAAAAATGCATGTATTCATTTTACTGATTTTGCTGACAACTCTTGAGTCAGCTCTGTCTATTGTTGCCGATGTTGTCATTTTCCGAAATTGTGCAATAAGAGCTATACTTCATACGCCGCTAACAAACATCTATAAAGGTTGCTTTTCACACAATTGGGAATATTGCGATTTAAGTATTTTTTCTGAATATGATACATTACTTCTTTGGAAATAGGGTCCATTATTTCACTTAAAGATATATCCACACAAGTTCTATTAGGAATAGATCTATATGCAGAAGGCCATAGTCAATATGCATAGCTCTATATGCAGGCCATAGATCTATATGCAGAAGGCCATAGTCAATAGTAGGTCTTTTACCCATCCAAAATTGTAAATACAGCTAGATAATAATAAACGTCTAAAACAAAAATAATCAATAATATAAATAAGGCAGATTTAAAAAATAATACAAATAAATAGCCTAAAATTAATTCAACAAATAATCAATAAAAATAATACTAATGATAACCAGTCGACAAAATAAACAATAAATGTTCAATAATATATGAACCGACAATAATTATAATGAATAATCAAACATTATTGAATTATTCCTACCTGGTAAAACATAAGAATAAACTTTTTCTAAGGCTTTCTTATTTAAACTTTTACCTATATCTGTAGGTTTATACGTATTCGTAGAGGTATCTTAGAGAAGACATTATTTTAAGCTATTGCATAGCTTTTATCGCGGGCCTAGGCCAGCGCGGCGACCGAATGAAGCGAAAATTAATGATTTTAAACTGATAATTACGTCTAAACGAGTACTGCCTGCGATTCGAAAAAAATATATGTTAAACAAGAACATTTTCCTAATATTCTTAGCTTTGAATATTTTAGATTTTGTTTATATTACATAGTGTAATTAATTTGTGAAATTAGGTCTAACTGAACACAAAAACGACTACTACGCAAATACTATCTGGCGTATTATAATGAAACCTTGTTCCACTTTAAAGATAATTTAATTATCTATATTTTTATCTACGAATGTTTTCGAATAATCCGTTTTTTTTGCTTTATCGATTAAAAAAATCGTGCGCGGCGCTCTATCGGAAGACGTTTAAATTATTCCGAATCATTTGCTACCGCAGCCGCAAATGATTCGGAATAATTTCAACGTTTTCCGTTAGAGCGCAGTTACCTGATATCAGATAATAAATACAAACGGAGCTGCCATGGAATTCACCGACCGGAGTCGGGCCCATCATAATACTATTTTTTACACTTCTGGGGGGTGAGCAGTGGATTCCGGACTTACGAACCGGCTGTGGTAGGTTTAGGACAGCTGTCTTGCCACATGTGAGCGTACACCTTGCCACCCATTCACTCCCCCTTCGAAGCCATAGAATTTGAGATGCGCAAATCGCAGTTTTAGATAATTTTTCTAAGAAAGAGTTGATTATTTTTCTGGAAAGGCCAAGATCTTTAAAGAGGTGAAATAGAGATTTAGCTGGCAGGCCACGAGCGCCAACTTCCACCGCGTGAAGGTGAACAGTGAAGCCGTTCCGGGTTACGGCATTTGCAAGATCATGGTATTTATTTAATTTGTACTCGTGGTCTTTTGGGATATTTGATTCCCATGGAACAGTTAATTCTACAATAAGAGCCACCTTCCGAGATAGAGAGTAAAGAGTTATATCTGGACGGAGGGCTGTGCATCCGAGACTTTCAGGGAATTTATACTGCTTAGAGACCGAATCAACCTCCAGAATCCAATCTGTAGCTTTCTCGATTATTGAGAAAGGTTTTGTAGTTAATTGTTTTTTGCCTTTAGAGCCATCCCGCACAAACTGTATTGGGGGTTTGGAGGATACTGTCAAACCCTTGTTGGCACGAGCCACTGAGAGACTAATTACCTCGCGAATAACAGCGAGAACTTTGTCATGGCGGTAAGTGTACCGTCCTTGATCTAAGGCCACCTTGCAGCCAGCTAGAATGTGTCTAGCTGTGCAAGGGGTATTGCTACAGAGGGGACAAGAACTATCCTCGGCAAAGCTCCAACGAGCGAGGTTACTGGGGTCTGGAAGTGTATGCTGAAAGGCATTCAAATAAAATTTCAGCATCTCTGGCGTCCAGTCATAGAGCATTACCTTCCAGTGCATTGGAGGCGGAATGCAAAAGTCCCCAATTGTTGTCCAATCATTCTGGCATTGAAGGCCAATGGCATGAGCCATACTCTTGCTGTCGTAATCTCCCCGCAAAAGAGACTTCTTCAAGTCCACGTCGCTCGTGGTTGTACTGCCATACCCCAGACCAGTGCCATTCTGGCTGATTCCAGTAAGGAACTTTTTGTGGAAGTCTACGCGGGCTTGTAGATCATTTGAATCACTGCCACTTATTACGTGCTTCGATATTGCCGGATCTTTGGAATTGCACAGAATCGAATTTTTGGTTATTCTGGAGTTGGCGTAGAGCAGAGAGGGCAGTTTAAGCGCTAGCCCAAAATTTTGTTTGGACCTGAAGAGAGTCGAGGGGTCAGCTGGTTTGGCTAAGGACAGCCAGGATTTTAAACTAGCTCTCACCAGCGCATCTAGACGGGACAGTTGGGTTTTGGTAAAATCGTAAATAAGAAAGGGCCATGACAAATGTGACGTTAGATAATTGTCATAGATCCAGGCCTTACGAGGGCCAGAAATTAGCAAGGCATCTATTTTCGCCAGGCAACTTTTGAAATGCTCTATAACATGATCGCCCGAGACGTCTTTTCCCTGATGGGTGATTTTTCTGCCGAGGAATTTGAAATGATTGTTTGGGTCTATAAGGGAGATATTAGAGCCCTTATAGACCAATTTCGGGTCATAGGATGTAAATTTTGTGCCCATGCGGGCGAGTCCAAGGCAAAAACATTTGGAGGGCTTCACTTTTATACAGCCTGACCAGTCGCAGAAAAGCTCCACTTTCTGTAATAGCAGGGAAAGCTGCTTGGGGCTTCTGGTGATGAAAGTTAGGTCGTCGGCAAAGGCGAGGCACGACGAGGTGTATTGGCCGTCTGTTTTAAAACGGTAGCCCCACTTCCTGTCATAAAATAAATAAACCTGTCAGTAAATAAAATAAATAAATAAATGTAATTGCGTAAGTTGTTAAAAATGCTATGAAATAGCTTTACCGCGGCAGTCCCTAAGTGCCACACGTATTTTTTTTTTAAATAAGTATGTATATTTAAGATATTGTTATCGTTTTTCGAGGTCATCTACATTATATATAGAAAGTGTGATGAGTCAGGGTTTAACTCTATATTATGACATTTTTGTTTCTGGATCTCATTGACCTTGGAAGGTTATTAAAGAGTTTAAAGGCCAAATACGCAAACGACTTTTGGATTATAGACAAACGGACTTTGGGGAGTGCTACGTTGGCTTTGCTTCGAGTGTCGCGATCATGTAAGTGCATGTCAAGCGAACACTTGTGTATATTGCTTATAGTTTACACTAAATAACTGAGAATATACGCTGATGCCATAGTAAGTATATTTGTATACATAGTTGTAACCACCTAGGTTTACGAGTTATTGCAGAAGTTGAAAAAATATTCAAATTAAGACTAAACCGCATTTCATCATCATAATAACAAACGGCGAAAATTTGTCTCCTCTTCTGCAGAAATAGTCTTGGCACTCAGTCATTGACAGCAGATGATATCTCGCGGCTTGGGTCCCTTCCACACCAAAAGTTAATAAACGCCGGGTTTGGGCCCAAAGCGTTAATAGCGAATATTAACATTATTAAACAATCTAATTGCAGGCGTTCTGTGAGAACGCGTACGTGGCTTTTGGCTTTGGCACCGACCCTTAGAGACGAGTCGCGTCGGCGACATCTTGCCGTGACAGTTAACACATTGCCAGTCTGGAGGATAGACTGCGAGAATGTAATGTGTTCGCTTCTTCTTTGCCAGAATATATTTTCATTACAGGTCGTCGTCGATAAAGTTAACCTTTTAAATTTTATTGGCAGTATTTAAGTGAAACATAACTAATAACTGAAATTACTATAAATAATAAATACTGAAATTAATATAAACAATAAATAAATAAAATAAATCAACATAATCAATATGTGATAATATAGATGTTGTCGTTCAATATAGTAATGAAAGCTAAATAATCATACAGTGCACTCACGGATACTTATATTATAAACTAACATTTAAATGGGAACAAGCCATGGCCCTCGAACACGGTTACTATCACTTGGTAATCATTACAAAGCTAGGCATTCTTCCCTTAAAGACACCTCTATCTAGTAAGCCATAGATTATGATTCAGTACTTTAAAAAATATATTAAACGTAAAATAAATTAGATTTAGATAAGAATGTCAGCTATCATAACACTTTAATGATAATAAAAATATAGATCATAACTCATCTATACAAATATTATAAAAAGGTAAAGTTTGTGAGGTTGTAGGAAGTAATCTCTGGATCTACTGAACCGATTTTGAAAATTCTTTTACCAATAGAAAGCCACGTTATTTGTGAGTGTCATAGGCTATATATTAATCCGAAAAGACTTTTTCGTGGTAGTCGGATTTGCAAAGTAAGTCGGAGAAAAAACGGTCGAACGAAAACGTTTCTAACTAACGCTGCCTTAACGATGACAGATATATGAGAAAAGTTGTAGAGATTGATAATGCCTGTAAAAAAGTCATCGGCAGCATATGTCTTACTTTTATATTTAAGTCACAAAAAGTAGTTTTTTATATTAAAAAAATAATTTAAATTGTTAGGTCATGTTTGTTGGTCATATTATCAACAATTATGAATCCTTATCAAAATAAGTAAATTTATCGTCTCTGGTGTTGTTTTAAATTTTCCCTTTTACTGCATATAATTTCCCTTTTACTGCATAAATGGTTAAAGAGATGAGACACTCACAAATAAGACACTCACAAGAAGACACTCACAAATAACGGTAATATAGTCAAATTGGCATGCAAATACATACATACATATGCAGTAAAAATATAACCCTTCTTTTGGCAGTCAGGAAATAAATCATAGCACTCAGTACTAACCGAACCATACTCATAATTTCATCACAAGAAAAAGTTTTACCGCCCGACGAAGTGGGCACGGGTCAACAGCTAGTATTATATATATTTTTTAATCAAATGATCGAAAATATCTTTTTTAAATTATCTGTATTGATTATATATTATATTCTAATAAGTTGTACGCCCTGGGGTCCAAAACAATAAAATGCATTTAACCAAAGGAAGTCTTCATCCGTGGAATATCTATTATGTTGGCAACGGATTGCGGTGTCGCATGCACTTTTTGTGAGGAAATCCTATTGTATTAGAGTTGTACGATATTCAAACTAAATTTTTATTAAAGCTGTCTGTTAATAGTTTATTCAAGATGTCTCAACATTTGCTTTGTTTTTGCAATATTATTAGGTTTTCCTCCTTACGTATATGTATGTAATTATAACGAGTTAAAAACGGATTCCACACAGTAACGAGTGGCCCAAGGTCATTTCAAGAGCATGACATCAGGTGAAACATCCACCCCCGCTGCTTAGGAAACAGTGTATTTCCATAGTCTCCAGACCCCTTCAGCAATTAGTCAGAATGCACAACCGATTGGCTTCGCCGACCGGTGCGCAAACCGTCCAGTGGCGCCGGGATGCAATCCTGCCGGGAGAAACCGGTCCACCAGCTCTGAGGCCTGAGACACGGGAGTCTTCCACTCGAGGACGCTTCTGAATAGGAGCTGAATCGTGAGTTGAGCCGATCCGGGAACAAAATGGATCTTGTGGCCCAAGCTGCACAATCGGACGAATCGTTAAGACACATAAATTAGACATATTATTATGGTTTCAATCAACGTTGCGGTAGTCGTCTTTGAGTTTTGTCACTTCTATAAAATCAGCGAAATAACAAAGATTTACTAATATCCTAAACATGCTTTGACTTGTAAGCAGTGGAAGTTCTAGTAGCATGAGATGATGTGAGATTCAATAACAGATGTCCTAAGCATGAGATGACATGAGATTCAAATCTATTGCGGTCTTCAGTTCGGGGCTTAACAAAGAGATTTTATTAAAGCAGCGCTTTCGTTAAATCTTTTTCTCATCTTTCTTCACTCAGACAAATTTTGCTCCTATATTCTATTACCTAGGCAACTATACTTGGTGCGTACAGTTAAACAGTTATTTGTTTTATCAAACTGAGGAAGTTTTATCACACTGTTATACAACGAAGTCGCCGTATTGAACATCAATAACATCTTTATACTACAGAAACGTGCTGTAAGAGCTATATATAAACTTGGTCCTCGAGTTTCACTTAGAGAAAAATTCAAAGAGATAAATATTCTTACTGTTGCATCACAATATATATATACGAAAATCTGTTGTATGTCCACAAGAATATTGACAAGTTAAAAAAAAAAGCGACACTCATAATGTTAATACTAGACATAAGCATAACCTTGTTGTACGTGCTACTCGTCTCCACAAAATAAGCAATTCTTTTTTGGGACAATGTATACGCTTCTATAACAAACTTCCTCATACTATTAGAGAACTATCTGTAAATAAGTTTAAAGCTACCATCAAAGCAAAATTGTATAAAAAAGCATACTATACAATATCTGATTATGTAAATGACAAAACGGCTTGGGAGTAAGGCTTGGACGCATCATAAGAACATAAATTAAAAATAATATTTAATTGTGTCTATATGAATTAAAGAACACTTTGATGATTTTTGAACACTAGCTGACCTGTGCCCACTTCGTTGGGCGGTAAACATTTTTACTTGTGGTTAAATTATGAGTGTAGTTCGGTTAGAACTGAGTGCTATGATTTATTTACTCACTGCCAAAAGGAGGGTTATATTTTTACTGCATATGTATGTATGTATTTGTATGCCAATTTGGCTATATTACCGGGTTTCAAATGAATGAATGAAATGATGATTGAATAAATTATGTTTATTTTAGTTGTTCAAAACTTCTCTGTATTAGATGCAATGTTATTATTAGATACCAAAATATATTGTCTTTCATGAGTTCCAACCCGAGATACGGTTGCGGTTCCATATCTATGTCGTATTATCTCTTTAACCATTTATGCAGTAAAAAGACATTATATGCAGTAAAAGGGAAAAGTATTTTGTTTTAAACACATGAGACGATAAATTTACTTATTTTGATAAGAATTCATAATTGTTGATAATATGACCAATAAACATGATTTAAATTATAAATAGGATAGAAAACGAATTTACCGCGTGAAATTTGTAGGACCCGACGTTTAAAAATTCCCGCGCTCCGAGCCCGGCCCCCCACCACCGTTATAACCTACGCAGTGGCGGCAGCGGTTTGCGGCCTACCCGCAAAACAACGGACTGACAGCTCTTCAGTTTACCCTTGACAACGGCGGCTGCAACGTCACCGAAACGTCGGGTCCTACAAATTTCACGCGGTAAATTCGTTTTCTATCCTATTTACATACAACCGCGATAGTCTTCGATTTCATATGATTTAAATTATTTTTTTAATATAAAAAACTACCTTTTGTGACTTAAATATAAAAGTTAGACATATGCTGTCGCTGACTTTTTTGTAGGCATTATTAAACTATAGAACTTTTCTTTAGAACTCAATCATATATCTCTTATCGTTAAGGCAGCGTTCGTAAGAAACGTTTTTATTCGACCGTTTTTTCTCCGACTTGCAACTCCGCCTACCACGAAAAAGTCTTTTCATTTTTCGGATTAATATATAGCCTATGCCACTCACAACTAATGTGGCTTTCTATTGGTAAAAGAATTGTCAAAATCGGTTTAGTAGATTCAGAGATTACTGCCTACAACCTCACAAACTTTACCTCTTTATAATATTAGTATAGATAATAGTAGAAGATTAATTATTTTTTTAACAATGAGTGCCATCTACGCATTGCGTTTCGTAGTAAAATCCTGGTTGCCAAATCGTAGTATGACGTTGATCAATTTAGTATGCTATATAATTAATGCATTTAGTGTAATCTGTTGTAGTGTAGTGTGACACTGTGTCAAAAGCTTTGGTCATATGAATATACTTTTTGCTAGCGCCAACATTTTCCACTACTATTTTTGTTACTGCCAATATCCCTAATTCGCTAATATCTCAGCATTCTAGATATCGTCCCGTCGTGAGTCACGTCTGGCTCTGCACACATCCAGCATGCTGGGTGTTGCTAATGACGGATGATTGAACTTTCTCCGTTGCGGCGTCTCGTCGGGCACAATCTCTTCGACGAGAGCGTCGATTCTCAAGATGACACACCACATGCGGCGTCATTACCGATGTAATCGGTCTTGATACGATTCATCGATTGCTTTAAAATTTAAATTACAACCTAACCCGACGCTATTAATCGGCGATTTGATCTAGTTGATTCGTGATGGGTTGAATATTATCAACAAGAAGTGAGATATTAAGTACTTGCAAGTTGATGAGAACTGATGTTGATTATTTTTAATCTGGTAGGGAGCCTATTTTCATCAAATCGTAGAGAATTTTTTAAAATTTACTCCAATTTGAGGCTGATATTTCTGACATGAGTGTTCCAAAGTGTTAAAGTGTTTCGCGATCGTTAAACCTAAATATAATTATCATTGCAGACAATTCCTAATCGTTAATTATTACGCTATACTATATTATAAATATATTCAATTACTTAGGTTGGCTTCTCGGGCTACGAAATAACCACTCATTTAAATATGACTATTCTGTCCACCTCGATTGACTTTTCTTCCGAAGTGGTTCTCTGGTATACCGTTGATAAAAGATACATAACTCCGCTTCGGATTTAACGCCCTTTTCGCAGTGTAGGAGATACCTGCCGACTTGTTATCTAGGTATTTCTTCATGTCTTCCTCGGTCGTGTCCTTCTTAACAGCCCAAATATGGAGAAATCTCCGCCTATTAATAGGAACTTCTTTCAATCTATCGCCGTATTTTGGTAGACTGGCCCTGTTAAAGGCCCTTGACGTCTTCCACTAGGCATTTTACCCTTTCGTGGAGTTCCGTGAGTCGGGCCCATTGGCCCGGCTTTCGTGATATGGCGTCGCAGGGCTCCGCGTCCTACGGCAGGTATCAATGCCAGGCGCTCAAACGTCTTAACGTGAAATGATGAGACAGGAGTGGTGGCGATGACTGCTGTATAAATCCGTCGGCGTCCTGAGCTGTATCACGGGTCGGTCGTATACGATAGGGCCCCGACGTAGGTACGGGAGATTGGTCGTCTTGGCCGGTTCTTATTTTGTCGGAGTCGAAATAATCATGATCATTTATATTTAAAAAAAAACTAGGTATCTACAATAATCAACAATAATCAAATAGGTAGATACATAATCTGGTGAAATTGTCAAAAATATACATATTAGAAACATAACTACTTACATAGCAGCGTAATAATATGTCGCATTATATTAGAAATAATGTGCCTCCTAATAACAATTACCTTTTATGTTTTCAATACTACTATTTAATTTCGAATAGCAGGCTGATATTTCGAGCTACAATTTTCATTGTTGTGGGGTCTGCGGGGTCGGGCCGTTAGAAAGCCATCACAAAATTCAATACAATCAACTACTCCAGTAGATAGGCATTCCTACACTTAGATGCGTCACAAAATTAAATGCTTAAAATCACTGTTTACCGGAACTTCTGCTAGGTGTCTACGAGCGTACATAATATTTTGGTAGATGTAGGAAGAAAATAGAGTCATGATTCCTGATTCTACGAACAGCGGCTTACAAGAACTTCTTGGAGAGACTCTATATAAACTGCGTACCGCTCTTTTCTGGAGGAGAAAAATTATTTTTGAGTTTGGTGCCATTCCCCAAAACAGAAGGCCATACGTTATGAGGGAGTGGAAATATGCAAAATAAACAGATTTCGCGGCTTCAAAACCGCATAAATTTCTTAGCTTTCTAATAGCGAATATGGCACCGCACATTTTTTTACTGAGATCATTTAAGTGATCAGACCATTGTATCAGACCAGACCATTATGTGATCATACCATCAAGTGACCATCAAGTTATCAAGACCATCATGTGATCAAGGCCATCATGCGGTCAAGACTGTGAATCATGTGATCTCTACCATCAAGTAATCATCCCGCTCCTTCGATGTGATTCGGACGTCCGGAATGTACAGTCTTTTGGATTTCGATCGAAGCAATCGTAGGTATGTGCAGTATCCAGTCTTGAAAAAATTAAATTGAATACGCTCCCGGCTTGGAAAATTATCGTTTTGTTTCTTAGCAAATTTTTAAGTATATTGGCGAAACTTGCATTACCGACCGTTCGCAAATCGATATCTATAACTCACTGTTCGATATTCACCTGGAAAACACTCGGATTTTATCAACAAATCTCGCTGGCAATCTCCCGCAACTCTCAGTAATAAACCTGATGCACGGCTAACTCTCTCACTATAACGGACATTGACATTGACGATCTCGACCGCTGGATACCAGTTTCGAGCACTTTCTGTCTTCGGGCCTATGCATCGACCCAGATGTGGCACATAGTCGGCGATGTTATCTAAACAGATCAGAACCTTCGTTTCTAAATATACTGTTATGTGGAAATAATAGGCTCTTAAGAAAGCGGAAGTTTCCGATGATTAAACAATATGCAAATATAAAATCGAAGACTATCGCGGTTGTTTGACATTATAAATAGGATAGAAAACGAATTTACCGCGTGAAATTTGTAGGACCCGACGTTTCGGTGACGTTGCAGCCGCCGTTGTCTAGGGTAGACTGGATAAGAAGAACTCCGAACTTCAATAGAGATGACGGCTACAAACTCTCTTCTACGTGGAACCCTCTTCTTAAAATGTTCCCGCCGCCGAACGCCGAACGCAAAGACGTAAAACAGGATACAGTGAGTGTTGTGTGCAAGACGGATTTTAAAAATTCCCGCGCTCCGAGCCCGGCCCCCCACCACCGTTATAACCTACGCAGTGGCGGCAGCGGTTTGCGGCCTACCCGCAAAACAACGGACTGACAACTCTCCAGTCTACCCTAGACAACGGCGGCTGCAACGTCACCGAAACGTCGGGTCCTACAAATTTCACGCGGTAAATTCGTTTTCTATCCTATTTATAATATGCAAATATTTGCGTTATCGAAGTGAAAACAATCGGCATAGATTTATCTAAGGTTAATGAACAAAATATTTGAAAGAATAAACAATAAAAGAAGGTGAGATTGTGATGATGATGCTATTAAATCTTAGGACTGCAAGCTCTGTCTTAGTCTGTTTACTATTCAAGATCCAGATTTCGATTATTGGCAGTTTATTGGCCGATCTCAATAAGAGCCCTTTTCAAGTGAGAAAAATTGGCGTTTAAGGGCAACTACAGTTGTCGGCTACAACTGGCGAGCCTGTCACCTCAGGAAGTTTTAACGATTAGTCGTTCTATCTCCCTGGAGTAAGCGCAAAAGACTTGGACAAAACAGTCCACCGTCTAGCTCTGCCACTAACCCGTAAGAGGCCAATGCCTTAACCGCGAGATAGCCAGGAGTGTTACCCAGCGGGCTTACACTCTGGAATCGGGTAGCCGATGGTCGTTTCAAGAGCAGTCGCCGTAAGGTCCGCAACCACCCCCGCTCTATAGGAAACAGTACTGCTTCCAGACTCCCCCGACTGTTAGTCAGAATGGACGGTCTGCGCACCGAGCGGCGCAAGCCAATCGATTGTGCTCTCCGACTAACAATCGGGGGAGTCTGGAAACTGTATTGTTTCCTATAGAGCGGGGGTAGTTGTCTACCTTACGGCGACTGCTCTTGAAATGACCATTGGCCATCCGATCCCGGTTCAGAGTCGGGCAAAGGACGCCTTGGTCCGCGACAGATTCGGTGCACTCCGTTTCACCGCTTCGTAAGGGAGAGGACCGCGCAAGCGACCTCGAACTCGGAACCAATCGAGAGACCGGAGAAATCTGGTCACAATTGGAAGTGAGGGCGCGAGTATCTCGAGCCCGCCGGGTTTATTCCTGGCTCACTCGCGGTAAGGCGTTGGACTCTCACGGGTTGTGACGTAGCTGGACGTAGAATGTACTGTCCAAAGTCTTCTACGTTCACTGCAGGGCGATAGAACGACTAATCGTTAAAACGTCCTGTGGTGACGGGCTCGCCCGTTGTAGTTGACACCCCAAGATGTTAGTCAGAATGCACAATCGATTGGCTTACGCCGCACGGTGCGCAGGCCGTCTAGGAGCGCCAGAAGATTGACTCCTAGGGGAAACTAGCCCTAAGGCCAGAGTCCTACCCGGGCTCGCACTTCATGCGTGGAGGCCGCCGGATGTGTGTTGACCCGTGAGTGTGACCAACCCTGAACAAAATGGGTCTTCGTGGTCAACTCAGCAAGGGCCAAGTGCCCCCTGGTGCATTCGGTTTACCGTCTCAGGAGCACTCCTGGCTGGGGTGGAACAGTTCATTCGTTCGATCGTGTTTTGGGGACGATCTGATGGATCCTTGTTAATTAAACTTCAGCGTTGGGTTTCGGAGGATCTGACCCGTTTCAATATCAATTGCACGCCAGTGGCGTTAACTTCCCTGCAACTGCCAAGAAGAGACATAAAAACAAAACGCCGAAGAGCGATGATTGATGCGGCCCTCGCCGTCCGGATGATTGAACGGGCCGAAATTTGCCTCGCTCTGATAATGATATGAGCACTTTTTGTGGCGGCAGCGAAACGGGCAAATTGCTACGCGAAATGTTAATTCCGCATCGGCTGCTGTCAAAATAGACGAAAACGCCCAAGACGACCGCGGCGGGAGCAGTGCGGAAGCTGGCCGCTTTCTCCGATATCGATTGTGAGGCAGATATACATAGATTGAAATGAATGAAATGAAAGGAAAATCTCATTATTGCAAAATAAAAACATTTTACTTACAATGTACCATAACATCAAACCTAGCGATCTGCCCAACTTGAAGGTCAGTGATCTACTTGGACTGCTAAGAAGTACTGGGCTACTGGCTGACCACTGACCCAACCACATAGTGGGTAGTTACAAAAGACCTTACAGATCTAGGTGACATCAAGGGCTGGAAACAAGCCCCCCACTCCATCTACCAAGAAAGGGGAAGGGATAAGGGAAAGGTTAGAATTTGTGGTTTACATATATTGTAAAAAGTTCTTTTTCAATGATTGCTTAAAGGTAGGAAGCTAGCCTCGAATAGGTGATTCCATAGCCGAGCTGCATGTATGGAGAAGGAATACGACAAAAATGTGGTTTTGTCATTTGGCATACGTAGAGTCACGTGACTAAGAATAAGAATAAGAATAATTTATTTTCAAAAACCCGATCTGGGAATAGAAATTACATATCTAATGGTATTTCTACAAATGAAATTCCAAATTACTCATAAAAATATAACAAAGTCTATAAAAAACTAATAATTGAAAAAAAATAGAAATAAAAAAAAACAATAACAAAGACATAAAATCTAGAAAAATAAAAAAACAACAGAAATATTGAGAAAACATAGAGAATCAGCAATTCAATAACAAAAATATATAAAAACTAGAAAAATAGAAAGCATCCAAAGAGTTCTACATAAACTACATTTAACAACGATCAAACTAACATTGAAGATCATTAACGATCAAACTAACATTAACGATCAAACTAACATTAAACTGACTTACTTACCCGGTTAAAGCTTGTTGAGGTAGGAGGGAGGAGGAGGCTTGTGTAAGACATTATGTAGTAGTGAAAGGATGTGTGCGTTTCTCCGTCTCCGTATCCGAAGACATTGCAATTTCGCTCGGTACTCCGATGGTCATACTTCCGCAGATTGAATATGTATCCTTTGCAACTGTCCTGTGGGCGCTCAAGCTTATCCAGATTGTTCGGTGAGGTCCAGATAAGCGACGCCGGTATAGTCTAGATTGCAAATGCCGCAGGCGAACGCGTCATATCAGGACGTTACAACGATCTTGTCGTCTTGTCACCTTGAGATGATTCGCAATGACTTTGCTACGAAAACAATCAACATAACCAGTCACGGAATCAGCGAGGGCACCGACATGCTAGTCATAATTATTATTATTTATTTATTATTATTTATTCCGTAGCCGGCGATTGGGGAGAGGGTTGCCCTCGCAGCCAATACACTGTTGTCGGTGCCGCTGGATCTCCTACTCCATTCAGGATTCCCTTCCACTCTTGACGATTTTTTGCCACGTCTCGAACATCCCTAGCCGATAATCGTTGATTTTTAAGGTCGTCTTTGATGTTATTTAGCCAGGTTTTCTTCGGTGCCGATCGCTGAATTCTCCGTTCTGTCGGACGGTCTCGCCAAAGAAGTTTACGTGGCAAGCGATTATCGTTCATTCGGCAAACATGGCCGAACCATCGTAGTCGATGTTTTTGTACATCTTCTTCGATCGTTGTTACTAGATCGCATCTTTCTCTAATGGTCTCGTTTCGAATTCGGTCGCGGAGTGAGACACTGAGAATCTGCCTCAAGCATCGCATTTGGAACTCTTTGGGGTTCGATTGTAGTAACGTCCACGTTTCCGATCCATAAAGAAGAATGGGAAGAACCAACGTTCGGTATAGTCGTACTTTGGTTTTGATGGTAATATTCGTTCGCTTCCATATGCACCACTTGAGCGAGGCGAATGTTGCTGTTGCCTGACCGATCCGGCTATGGACATCGGCCGTCGATGCCACTTTCTTTTCCGTAACCAACGATCCTAAATACTCGACTAGCTAGTCAGTTTAGCTCCGGTAATAGTTTCGCAGTAACTGTTTGGTGTGGGTCCTAATATTAGAGCATTTAAAATAAGGATTTTGTCTGGCACTGAGGTACTGCCGAACTATGTATAGGCCCTGAAATGATCGAAGTCTTACCCAGATCTTCTGCTGACGTGCTCTTCTAACCGCAAATTACAGTCAAATGCCTGAAATCGAAGACTATCGCGGTTGCTTGACATTATACATAGGATAAAACAAATTTACTGCGTGAAATTTTTAGCATACTACGTTTCGGCGCTGTTGCAACCGCCGTTTTCCAGGGTAGACTGAAGTACTGACATATGTCATCCGTTGTTCTACGAGGGTAGGCGGCAGAACTTAGTGCACGGCGGCTTGTGTGCACGCCGGATTTTCAACATTCGCGCGCGTCGGACCCGCTACTCCACCACCGTTATAATCTGCGAAATAACAGCAGCAGTTTGCTGCCTACTCGCTGAACAACGGATGACGATTGACAGTAGTTCAGTCAACACTGGACAACGTCGGTTGCGACATCGCTGAAACGCCGGGTGCTACAAACTTCACGCAGTAAATTCGTGTCTTAACCGAATTATAATATTAAACAACCGCGATAGTCTTCGATTTCTAATACTATACACATATCCATTTTTGTCTAACCTTTCTGGTTATAACTAAGTACCACTAGTTTTATTAAATAAGTACCAAAGTCAAATAGTTATTCCAAATTCCTGGCAGTTGCTGCTGGGGGAATCAGCAATCCGTTTGCTGCTATTCCATTTGCATACCATCTCTTTGCCTCATTTCAAAATACGAGCAGTTTCTATTAAAATAGGCTATAAATCCCCTTAGCGCGCCGTGTGTTTAGTCAGTGTTTAGTGTGTGGGGAAAGTTCGTCGGCGCTTTGGCCGTTGACTTGCTTGACTGTGACCAGCGTTGGACGTTGATTCTCCAGCGCAACCTCTGCCTCCTCACGTACTCGCAACTTGCAACTTTCACTGCGAACCCGGCGGACGGGCCGCGCCATGTGGGGCGTACTAGGGCCGCGGGCACTTTGCCAATAACGTGATGTGCATTGTTGAGATTGTTATGTTGTTATGCGTGAGAACAGATATTTTCGCATTTAGAGAAAATTTCATGTAAACTGGGCGCTATAGCACAGTATAATACAGTATGCATGCCCCCCCCCCCCCCTTGACCCGGCAATTTGCCTTGCCATGCACATCATGTAACAATTGGTTACATCAATTAACCATTGGTCACCAATCGTAAAGGTGGCGACGCCAGGCGTTTATTTAAGTAGCAGCTTAACTATTATATAGCGAGTGAAATGGGTAGCTGCGGTAGAAATTGAATAACCTAAAACTATTTTTACACGACTGCCCGAAAAAAGGGAGTGTAATGTGTTCAAGGTTCATCCATGTATGTTTTTCGTTTCTTTATTCCATCATAACTTCTAAACGCTTGAACCGATTTAGGAGTGTGTGATATTGTTAGAATCGTTATGTCATCCTGAGTATCATAGGTTTCAAACATAACGTGACTCTTATATAAGGAGAAAGCAGTGTATTCAATATAAATAGTCGTGTTATTCGTTGGCGTATTGACAGTCATCATTTGACAGTTTACTTTTACCTTTGCGGCCGCCAGGAATAAACCCGGTAGGCCGAGAAACGAAGAGAATTATTTGGAATATTAATTTAGATTTAACTCATTTAGAAGTAATCCACATATCAAATAAGTAGTTGTCTCTAAATGTCCAAATTTTTTAATGTCAATAAATCGACATAAATATATCGTAATAATATCCTTAATAAAAATAAAAAATTAAATAAAATTAAATTAAAAATCGTGTTTAGTTTCAAACGAAAGGTCTGATTAAGTATATTCCGGAAATATACATGTATCTATATGGATAAATACCTAACTCACAAATATTTCATAACAAAATCGCAATAAAAATAGTTACGAGTATAAATACAATAGTTCAGTTTCTGTAACTGCAGTCGTATTTTTTTTTAAATATATTTACTTTTTAATATTTTGCTCCTCAGTGAGCTTAAAATTGAAATCATATTAACTTACATGAAGGTAAATTATTATTTAAGTAAACCTTTGCTAGATAAAGGGATGAATTTAGTTTAGAATTAGTGGCTATGGTGACATTGATATAAACTCCTCAAATCATTCGGTAATTATTAATTGGTAATTATTATCATTGGCGCCAGGGAAGAATCGGCTCTGCTTCAATTAGTTTTTAACATTGAAATAAGTGGCGATGTTTATTATACCAGTGTAATTACTCTTTATTGATGTTTAAAATGGAACTTCCACTGTGAAAACCTCGAAAGTAGGTTAAGTCGGGCATGTTATGCTTTGAGTATTGTAAGAAGGTCATTGGATGAATTGCAAACAACAGATATCTATTTCACCTGTATTGAAGCTATCCTAAGTTATGCCACTACAATCTGGGGAAATTGTTATGCTTGTCATAGGGAACCCATATTTATACTCCAAAAGAGAGCAGTATAAATAATTGCAAAGGTGACCAGGGAAGAGTCGTGTAAACCCATTTTTAAAAGGCTAAGAATCCTCACTTTAACCTTACTCTATCTCTTTAAGTTACTGACTAAGTTTTTTAAGAATAAAGAAACACATTATAAAAAGTTTTTAGATATACATACTAAAAATAGGAGAAATATTTTTTTTTTATACCATGTACTAAACTAAACACAGCAAGGCAAGACACAAAATACTCCGGGCCATATTACTTTAACAGGCTACCGGAAAGTTTAAAAACAATTCAAGTGCAAAGCTTATTCAAAAAATTACTTAAAGAATTCTTATTAGACAAAGCTTTTCATTCGATCTAGGAGTTTGTTAATTTTAAATGGTTTTTTAATTTTTGGCCATTTTATTTTTTGACAATTTAAAGTAGCATTTTTTTAATATTCTGACTTTTTCTGATTTTATATTTCTTGATTATTTTATTTGTGGTTTTAGTAAGTACATCCTACAATTGATTTTGAGTATCGCCAGTACTAAAATGTTGCTTATCGACATGTCATAAAAGCAAAAATAAAAAAATAAAAAATATATATTACTATTTTTTTTTTTTTGCATTTTTAAGATGATAATAATACTTATTATTTTATTGAATAATTGTATCCTTATGATTATTTAAATTTCTATCGACTGTAAATTTTATTATCTAACATATGACGTAAAAAAGACAAACGTATAATGATTGTTTATGAAAATTTTGAAAACTTAGTTAAACTAACTGTACATATATTGCTTTTTCTTTAGGAAATTTAGGTTAATGTTAGTTTTATATGACATTTTCTTTGTATCCCATCATCTTATGATAGAAATATTGTACACCCAAAAAGTTTAAATGTGGTCTGACCATGTATCTACCAGAATCAACAATAAAAAGGCCATTCTGAGCCTACCTTAGTGCGGACGTCTCGTGTGATCTAGTTAGGTTAGGTTTTATTATTTTGTACTTGTAAATAGGATTTTTAGAGAATAAAGAATTATAATTTTAGTTTTTAATTCATTCATTCATTTATTGAATTCAAAAATAAAACATTAATATAATATAAAAAAGAAAATAAAGCTGAAAAACGCTTGTGGATAAAAAAACGAACATAAAGCCAGAAAAATCGTAACAAAGAAGACTTTTAATTACAGTGACGATATTAATTGAGATAAAAAATATTTTATTGAACAAGAAGGGGATCGCGGAACCAATGACAGGCTATATCGTGATAAAATGCACATACTACTCAATCAAACGAAATCAATTATGTATGCCACTGAGCGCAAATCCAATATTTAAAAGCCAAAGTTACTCCACCGCAGTGTACACTATTGCTTCAATAATACAGTATCCAAAGTAGTTAAACTTATGCCAGAACGACTTTGGCGTCTGCAGCCACAGTGAAAAGGTCACAGAATTCCCGCGTACCTTTTAAAGGGTTCTCCCACTAAATCGCCCGGAGCTGTTCCGAGTTAGTTACAGCAAGTGCGACAGCCGATGGAAAGTTAACGGTTTCGTAACTCCGTTTCGAATCGAAAGGAGTTTCGTTGCCGATACGGCGAGACGAGAATTTATTTCGTTTTGCCTATTTATTTATTTCCCGCGTAAATTTTCGCACATTCAGAAGACCCAATTAAAATTAGCCACGAAGCTGATGGTGTAAATGGTATTTATGTTATATTTACGCGGGTCGGACCCGTGGTATCTGTTGGGATTAAGGCGACGTACTACTTAAAAAATAAACCGTATCTGAGTTTTTAAGCCCCGCCTACTTACCCCCTCCCCTCGCGACGGGGCAGGTGTTTATTATGTTGACTCATCTCGCAGCGATATTCACTCGCTATCGATGTCTGGACTAAACACACTAGGTATACACTATTGCAATGGGATTTATATTTTGGGATTATGCAAGTGTCATGTACCTACGCTGGTGAAGAAGGCTACGCTTTATCATCATCTAAACTTGAACATTATATTACTTTCCCGGCTGCCACTGGTAGGGAAGGTGTTGTGATCGTGCGGAAAAAAATGTTTAGATAACGATAGAGATGTCCATTTTGAGGTCCACCAAGATGATTAAGACCATTTTCAGAGAAATGTATGTCTGTTTGCCTGTATGTAATCTCTCACGATAACTGCCGAGCCGTTGAACCGATTGAGTTGAAATTTGGAACATAGGGATAGTATCACCCTGGAATGCGCCCATTAGATTTTGGCTGTCAACTGTTAAACCAAACTATCACTGTCAAAAATTGACAGAAGCCATATCTTACAGAATTTCATTTGCGATATGTCATTTGAAAGCCCCTGAAAAACTGTATTAAGAACAGTCACCTGTCACTAATTAATTTTCGACATTTTAAAATTATTTTAAATGGTGATAGATGACAATTGGAGAAATGCCGTTAACTGTTTTGGATACAGTTTTCCAAGGGCTTTTAAATGACATAAATCGCAATTCATGTTCCGTGAGATACAGCTTTAGTATTTTTTTTATAGTTGTAGTGACAGTTTTTGATAGTATTTTTTGGCAGAAAAAACATTTAGCATCGAATTAAAAAACAACATTGTGTATCGAACTATTTATTCGCGGTATAATAGTTCTTTGAGGAGGACATAACGACACCCATCGCCTTGTACATTATCATTAAATAATTATTTAATTAAAAAGTAATATAATTTATTTTTAGATACTGTAAGCACATCATTGTAAACTTTAAAGAAATACACATCATTAAAATAAATAATTATTAATGAAAATATAAAATCATTAAGACAAAAAATCATGAAGACATTTCTGGTTGGCAAAGTAGTCTGTTATTTTTGAGTAGATACATACATATTAAATGTAAAGAGACGAATAAATACATTTAAAATTGCGCAGTACATTTGAGACTTCCTTTTTGTAGCCTTGACAGTGTCGCTTTGTAGTGGTGCGCCGACTTTTGTAATTAAAATTCATCAAATGGTAATACATTTTCAAAAGCCTGTTCATCATTATTAATTAGATCTGTACTCAGCACAGATTTGGAATATCGTGTACTTTTCGGTGGCTCTATATTGCTTGTGCTTTGCTTTGGAGTGTTATTGGCAAGTACATTCTCTGTGAGTTCTTTGCTCACTTTGTGATGGAATCACTGAAAACTAACTACCGCTTAAGCGTTGGACAAGGGAGAGGAACCGATTTCTTTCGTTTTATCGTGTCGTTTCTTTTATTTGCTTCTTTCAAAGTGTATTCAGGCTCCCTTAAATCCATATTCCTTCATACTCCTGGATCGATAATTTCAGGTAATACACAGTCCATATAAAAACAAACAAGTTTTTTCCATGACATTTGTCCAAATCAAATCATCCGTCTGTATATATTCGGTTTTGAGGAGATCGTTTTTACCAGACCAAAATGTAAATAGGCACACTTCCTTTCCAGTTATATCTATCGTTCCAGTTACAGTTTCTTTCCAGCACACTTTCTTTAAAGTTATCCACAATACCACAGATAGTTCATACCTTGTTGAAAACTTACGTTTTTTCGTTCCTCAGCGATTAATTCGCAATTCACGCACGTTTGAGGTCTCTCGTGCCAATACCAACTACGGGAAACATTCCATCGCTTATGGGCTGATAGGCACGTACGACTCTTGTTTCTCCACCATCGACATTTTCAACCTCAACCAACCGACGCTCGTTAAAGAATTATTCAAATCAATTGCACCTAACGAGCTTGTTAATACCTATAGTAATTAGTTATATACTTTCTATACAACATATCAGTAGCTACCACAAATATTTATAAATATCTATAAATATTTATTATATATCTATAAATAACTATAAACATCGATAAATATCTGTATCTATATATCCACTATACGACCTATCTATATCTTTATTTATATCTATATACATATACACATACAATCATCGTCTAACTCCTTCTTCCTAATCACTTCCAATTCCCTACCTCTCCCATCGGTTTTCTATATATTTTTTATATTTAATATGAACTTTGTTTATTTTATAATTATTTTTTAAGTGTAATATGCTGAAATCCAAATGTGTAATAAACGATTATAGGCGTAATGTTTTTCTTTTTTTTCTACATTTATGCACACGTATGTATATTGTATGCGCTGTATTTTTCCAGAAATAAAATAAAAAATAAATAAATAAAAAGAAATTATATATGGACCTGTCCTTGAACTTGAATGTACCAGTGATGTTTGATGCTGATTTCAAGTTTTCCATCTTTCTGTTTCCAAAATGTCACTTTTCTTTTTCTTGTCGCTTCCGTTAACCAGATTCTATGCGCTGTAATGGGAAATTTGACTTCAAAAATATAATCATCAGATATTCCATCTGGAGAAGCTCCCAAAAATGGAAATTTAGGGTCAATGAATAATCCACATTGCTGAATTTCCACTTTTTCTAGACATATTTTTCATTCTAGTGCAGTTGTTTCATTTTCTTTTCCATGGCAAATTGATGCTACGTTGCTCAAATCCCATTTTCAGTCATGGATTTAACTAAATTGGCGCATTTTGTGTGTTGTTAGACGCAGTTACCATTTTTCTTCGTAATTCCAACCACTCGCTGCTTTCACCTTGAATAACCGTAAGTTTTTCAATTCTCAATCGATCATTTTTCTATTTTCCAATTCTTGAAATAACAGAGCTTTGCTTTTTTCGAATATTTCTGATGGAACATCGGGTTGGTTGCAATGTTCTCCATAATGCGAATTATTGTTTTTTTTTCAAAAAAACTTTCTGCTTTTATTTCTTTTATAAAGAATGGATTTACTTAAATGCCTCTTTCTTCTTTATTCCACTTTTGATATCCTGCCATAGGGACTTTTGCCTATATATTTTTTATGTAATCTTGACAGTGGCTGTTTTGTATTAAATGATATAACTGCCGCATTACATCGCGCTTGGTAAGACTGCTTTTGGATGTAATTTGTCCTCTTACTACCAATAAATTTTGCAATGATGCCGTTAAACCTTTCGAGAACATTACTATCTACATCATGAATTAGGCTTCTTGCATGTATTGCTACCTACGTTGTTATGTAACGTATTCTTTCCCAAATAATGTCACCCATCAAACAACTCATTGCATCCAGTGTTTCATTTTCCGACAAACAATTTTAAAAACTTCTACATTTATCATGGTTTCCAAATGCATCTATCGGGGCGTTCAAATTGTCATTATACAGGCAATCAATTTTCTCATCAATTGAAAAGTTTTGACATTTATTGTAAGCTACTGCTGATGTAATATTTCTTCGCATTTTTAGATTTTTTTTCACAGACATTACAAGTTGAATAAAAGCTTTTAAAAAGTAGATACCTACGTTTTGTTTTTTAAATTACAATTCTGCCTATCTGACGGTTTTCTATATTAGAACGGTCAGAATCGTAGCCTAATTGTATATTATATTTATACATGGTGTATAGCTCTGTGATATGGCTCTAACGCAAATGTATTGGCATTATTTACTGTCCCGTTATATACACACATTTTGACTCGCAGGAAGCAAGCTGAAGTGGCGCACTTGTTTTAAACTCGCATAAGATCACACCGGTCGTAGGTTCAAAACCTACCGATATGTATATATTTTTTTTGTTTTTATACATAAAGAAACATCGTTATCAAATAAATGAACACTTTTTATTTAAAAAAAGTAATATTGTAAATTAAAAAAAAAAAAAAATAAATAAATAAATATTATTTTAGTTATTATTGTTTCTATTTTTCAACATATGATTTATCATGTTTTTAAACCTCTTTCATTTACACGGTGAAATAGCCATCTAAAACCGATATTTTTTACTTTCACTCTCCGATCCATCGAAATGTCAATTTGGTAATAATAAGTCATGAAACAGAGCGTCGCGAACGCAACCGCATATGTCGGCCTTCGAAGCCGAAATGAACCACGTTCAGTGTTGCCAGGTCTGGTTCGTGAAATCCCCCCACCAAAGTTGGAAAAACCCCCAAATTTCCGGATTTTCAACTAAAATACCCCCAAACAAAAAGACCCAAATCATCGCGGACGGGGGGGGGGGGGGGGGGGGGTTGACAAACATTGTTGAAGTAAAACACATTTTGAAAAAAAGTGGTCATGTGTATTTATGTACATAATCATTTATTTATTTTTAGTATTTATTAGATAGGTGCATACTAAGCTATTTTGAATTTTTCTACTTAAAAAATAGGTAGGTGTAGCAAAATATTAGTAACAAAATAATAGGTAGATACTAGTCATAATATAATCATATCGATAGGCATATTAAGAGCGTTACTGCCATTTCATCGGCGAAACAAGCCCGGCAATCGTAAAAAAATGTTTTTTTTTCAAAACTAAGACATATATTCAAAATACTTTTCAGCCAAGTACTAAAAAAAGAATACTGTATGTTTTAATGATACTTTTATAACTTAAAATAGTAATATTGTGTAGTTATTAAAAGCTTTCAGGCCAAAAATAGCCACTTTTTAGCGAAAAAGCGTTGATTAACTAACGTAACGCGGAGTAACGCTCTTAATCTAAAACATAAATAACCGACGTCATTGGTGAAATCACTAGATTTGTCGTCTTCTTCGGTATTATCTTGTGAGCGCATGTAAATTTGATCAGATGAAAATTTATTCAACATATTGGCTGTTGGAACAAATTGCGAACAGTCAAATTTTAGGCTGAACCGAACTCTCATTATCGCGTCGGCTGTTTCAATCGACATTCTGTTTCTCAATTTATCTTTGATAATGTTAGCAATAGAAAATGCTCTTTCTACAGCTGCATTTGAAAATGGCAAGCTCAACACTGCCAAAGCAAGTCTAGAAATGTGGCCATACACAGGCTCATTTATAGCATTTTTGAAATGTGAAACTTCAGTCCAGAATGCAATTGGATCATCTAAATTTGCCCATTCATTCCTATGTATCATCTCCCACTCCTGAATCGCGAAATCGACATTGCCGCATACATTTTTGAAGGCTTTAGCAATACTGGTCAGATTTGGCTTTAATTGGCTGGTTGCTTTTTCAGGCGAAAGAAAAGAAATCGTTTCGAGGACGGCGATATTGTCTGGTATGCGTTTTTGAATTTCAGAGCAAATTTTCACAAGGAAATCTCTACAAGTGTTCTTTACAATCACCACTTCCTTATTATCAATGTTTTGGCTGATAGCATTAAAGCTGTAACCGAAATCCATGTATTGGGCACTCATAGTGTAATCGTTGAAATTAATTTGCTCATATCATTTTTTGAAATCTTGTCCAACCTTACCGGTGGTATTAACATTTTTAAATAGTTGTAAAGTAAGTCATTTAAATCCTTGAGTAATAATAAAGGATTTTTCTGTTCTGTTTGGAATGTTTTATTAGTTAAAACGATTCTCTTCAGATGGGAACATAAGAACGTAAAATAAAGCAAATTAACTTTATCTAAAAACATTTCACTTAACTTAGATGTTACAAAACATTGCTCTTTGCTAGTAGCAATTTCAAAGTGTAGCTTCAGAGCATCCCATTGTTCAACGATTTTCTCAATGGCCGAATACCTAGCTAACCATCTTGTTCCAGAAAACATGTCAATTTTTAGGGGGGCCTTGTTATTCTCACTCAATAACATGTATATATTTTTGTATGCCATTTGCCTCTTCGTGCTATGAGCAAACCATGAATGACATTGTTTAATAATGAAATCTAAATGATTTGGAAGACAGGCGAAAGCATGCGGCGAGATGTAGCGAGTGACATACACATTTCACGACAATAAGCTCTGGTTGTTTATTCTTTAGCAAGGATGAGAAAGAATGAAACTGC
Organism: Micropterix aruncella; assembly: GCA_944548615.1. Classification (NCBI taxonomy): domain Eukaryota; kingdom Metazoa; phylum Arthropoda; class Insecta; order Lepidoptera; family Micropterigidae; genus Micropterix; species Micropterix aruncella. Next base: position 32,885,254 of record OX155964.1, on the reverse strand, counting down.
CCTGCCATTACATTTGCACCATCAATTCCTATGCCAATTAATTTATCTATTTTTAGAGCATCGATTTTAAGTTGATTTTCGAAAGCAGTGACTAATGTACATGCATCTCCACCTTCAAGCTCTAGTAGCCGATAAAAAGTGGTTTCAATTTTCTGTTTTTTTTTACTATAGTATCGAACTACTAAGCACATCATTTTCTTTGTGTCTATCGATGTACTTTCATCAATAATGAGGGAATAATAGTTATCACCGATGTCTACCACTAAATCCTCCAAAAAACAAGGCGACATTACATTTTTGATTAACCCCATACATTTAGTTCGATGTAACTTGAGGTCGCTCAAGACCTCAGAGGTTTTGTCCAATTTTTTTACAATTAAACCTAGATGGTCCGATGCCCTGACAGCACAGTGTTCGGCAATGAATGCTGCAATCTTCAATTCAGCAACCTTCCTTTGATCCGACATTGATTTATTGATGAACTGCGTTATTTTTGTGGAAGTGGTCGCAACATTCATTTTCTTTGCAGCTTCGGTATGTTTTCGGGTTGTTGAATGGGCGATTAAATCCTTTCTGTGCGCTTGAAGCGCACATTTGCAGATGTGGCAAAACGCTTTTGTTGGTTCTCCAACCGCAGCTGACAACCAACCTAAAAATAATCGTATTATGGATGAATCCAAACGTGTTGGTAGGATTACAAAAAAACAATAAACACGGCCTTACCTTTAAACTCTTTTTCATTTTCCCACTGGCTTCTGTATTTCCTACCGGAAGAATAGTCTTCTTTCGGCATTTTAATGTGCTCAAGATATTATTCCATCCAACGCGTACTTTCCGTAAAGTAACCTCAAAGCAAAACGACTCAAAACGTCAAACATTATAAAACTGCATCACTTTTTTATTTGAATGTCATTAGATTGCAGTGTTTTGGCCATACTATGACTCGCGGCGATGTTGCCAATATTGTTAAAATTTTGTAGCCTGTCGGGGGGGCGCCAGTTTTGCATGCGGCAGTCTTGCACAAATGTCACTTTTGACAGTTCCAAATCTGTTGAGGGCAGATTTGCAGGAGGCAACCTTGCAGGCGGCAACCTTGCAGGCGGCAACCTTGCAGGCGGCATTTTTGCAGACGGCATTCTTGCAGAAAGCAAACTTGCATACAAACCCGAAGTTAGCAACGTTTGAGAATGGCGCATTAGGACATGATTACATGAATAAAATAATTTTATATTATTTTACAAACCAAAAATAAAGCAGTAAAGCGGTCATATGTTATTAATTTTAAATTTAGAAAAAGAAGTAGCAAATTATCATGTCAGGGTAAATTAAAGTGGTGAATATTTTTACCTCTCCACATTTAATTACCGGCATCCTTGTAGTGGATGATTCAGTACATCAAACTAAACAAAAAAATGTTTTGTTTTTCTGTTAGGTTAGGTTAGGTTAGGTTTTTCTTTCCCTAAAATCGAAGTGACATTAATTACCGACATCCTTGTAGTGGATGATTCAGTACATCAAACTAAACATTAAAAAAAATGTTTTAAGTTTTTCTGTTAGGTTAGGTTAGGTTAGGTTTTTCTTTCCCTAAAATCGAAAGTTGATTGCTGAGATCCGCGATGGAGAGGACACTCAAAGAAGTGGACTGGGTTCCCTACATATGAAAACGCGGCTTTTGTCGATTTCTACTCTGGTAACACTAAATTTTAAATGCGATGTTTTGCTTCTAACTTCATTTTCTGCAAAAATGCCGTCTGCAAAAATGCCGACCCTCGAAACGTCAGTTTGACATTTGCAAAACTGCCTTCTGCAAGATTGCCTTCTGCAAAACTGCCGCCTGCAAGAATGCCGTCTGCAAGATTGCCGTCTGCAAATCTGCCTTCTGCAAGTTTGATGGGACCCGCCTGTCGTAATGTCCATATTATTATTATTTTTTAGTTTGTTTCTCACCCTCAAAAACCCCATGCTTTTTGAAAATACCCCCATAAAACCCCCAAGGATTTTATACCCCCAAATTTCCCCCCAAAGGCTTAAAAAACCCCCAAGTTTGGGGGGAAAACCCCCAATCTGGCAACACTGCCACGTTTCTAAGAGCCAATAACATTTCACTATTAAAGGTTGGCTGTTATGCCATTTGAATCAGTAATTGATCCCCACATAAGAACCATATTGACCCAATGTCGCTTGCGGCATTTTGAATGCCAGCGCGTCGTCGCGAGAAGAGCGCGCTCATCTCATTGTATGACAAAAATAATATAAACGGGCTCTGCAAAATATTATTTTTAAAATATACTGATATTTTATTTGAAAAAAATAATCGTCAGTACTACAAGTTTATTGTACATAGTTTATGTAAAAAAAAACAAACTTGAAAAAAAACACACAGTAATAAGTAATATTTAACAGTGAATATGGATGAAAGTTACACTTTTTATATATTTTTTTTTAACAAGAAAAACTTATTTTTTTAAATTTATGCGAAAGCATTCGTCTTTACAACTATTGTTAAAATGCCGTAGTATTTTTTTTGAGTTTCTTGATCGTGCAGTTAAGTGTGAGGCACGTTTCAAAAAATGCTCTAAAATGAAAATTTCCTGTATAGCTCCCAGATTTAATTATTTTCCTCAATTTTCCAATACTTTAAAAAAAATCTGAAATAGCTATCTACTTAAGAAAGGTACCGTGAGTTACGATATTGTTGTTTTGTTGGCTAACATCATCAGTTATTTCAGTATGACTGTTCAAAAATTGCCAAAAAATGTAATTTTCGAAATTTACCTACATCGTCGCCTTAACGCCAGGGGTTCTGTAATTGCGACCGTTAATATCGCAAACATCCAGATTGGCATAAAGCCACTATCACACGGCGCGGTCTGGATCATACTAACGCCTCAGTCAACTCTGTCTAAACGGCCGGTTTACGGTCATACTGGCGAGGTGGAGGAAGCGAAAGCGGTAGCGGAAGCAAGAGCGCATTGTTCGTAGGTAACTTCGATAGAGAACACTCTTACAACGGTGTCAAATACAATTTATTTTTGTATATAAGGACCAAGGCTAGAACTATACTGAATGGCGCAGACCATTCTTATGGGTCATCGTGCAAGAGTTTGAATTAGGTACATGTCTAATTTAGTCATTGTTAGTGATGCTGACAACTAGCGGTTTTTATTGTGCAAACCCTGTGGCATATGGCTACTTGAAATGAGACCGTGACTCCAATTTATGACTGACTTCACGTAGGAGGAAGCTAATCGGTGTTGTAAAGCAAATACTAGCTTTCTTCTGTATGAGGTCAGTCATATATTCTCCGTTTTACAACACAGGTCCATTTCGATACCGTTTGGTTATACTTCATTCATTTTTTATCCAAATTCTATTATTTACTCCTTATCTGGTTATGGTTTTCATTTATTTAAAAATAATTGTCCATGATTTATTTATCCGACGTATTTATATAAAATGAAAGTACAAAAATAATCTAATTCAATAACTCCTAAAATAAATCTTTAATTGTGTTGAAGTCATCAACCCAGTGCGGCCAACTTTTCAACGCCTCCTTCAAATGAATTCCTGGACTCTCCTTCCCGTTTATCTTGCCTATCGCCACTAGCCAGTAGTCCTGCACCAATTTGTTCTGCTTCACCAGCTCTTCGATCAGTATCTTCAAGTGCTGCAACTGGATATCGAGCGGACGGACTTTGTTGTAATTGCCGAAGAAGGCAACGCACAAGGACTGCTTGTTGTAGCCCTGGGTGTGGCTTCCATAGACGTTGCTGCCTCTTCCCACGTAAACTAAACCTTCGTCGCCACCGATCACGTAGTTGTAAGCGATATCATTGTATCTTCTTTCAAACATGTGGTCCCTTTGAATAGCTTTCATTTCATCGGCACACTGCCGCCATGTATTACAGAATGATTGAGCTGTGTGCGATATTATAAGCAGCCTCACTGGAAGTACGAGAAGGTTTCGCTTGTGGGCGAATAGCGCTCCCCAGCTTTGGGAGGATATGAACCAGGACTCGTTTAGAACTGAAAACAAAGAAAATAACTTGAGACTATGATCGAAAACGCTTAGTTGCGAAATTCCGTAAGAATGTATAAGATAAATAACAACAATTGCTTAAGAATTTTATAAACTGCAGGCCTTGATATCCTATTAAGAGCTGAAATGTTAATTCGTATAAATGTATCCAAGGAGTGTTCATAAAATTACTCGGAAACTTGAGGCATCTTACAAAAATAGACGTTGAAAACATTTCTTGACAGCGAGCTCATAATTCATCGTACGAACTATCACAAAGAATTCTAATATTATCGTTCTCTTCTGTGTCATTGCATGAAAAAAATAATAAACAGTGATACTACCAAAACTCGGAGAGTTTTAGATGCTAGCCTAATGGCATGCAAGAGTTTAAATTAGGAATTTAATTGAGCCATTGTTAATGATGCCATCTTAGGGTCTAGACGTCAGCGAATTTCAAACGTTCACAGAAAACCCTACAACACAAGATGTCTTTTGTGCCAAAATGGTATAGGGTGTTTCAAGAATCAAAGAATAAGACACAGACCAAACCCGCAATTTAATGCGAAATCGATAGAAAACAGCTTGGTTCATAATGGTTAGGTTGTAATCTGGTAAGGTTTCCCGGTTTCAATTTGGCTGGGTCTCTAATTTCCGCCGAGTCAAAGTTAACCGAACTGCATTCGAATTTCGCCGGATGATTCCAATAATAATACATGCACTTAAGGCTTCTCGTCATATTGGCCAATATATGTGCCAAGAGCTCTGGCCAATGCTTATAGCCAATGTGTAGAGGGGGTTATTGGTCGCCTTGGTAGATATTGTGGAGTTGGCCCATACATTGCCTCGAGATCCGCAGTGTTTTCGGTTTTTCAACACGAATCAAAGGTGATTAGTACAAAGTTAGTTATTGCGTCAACATGTTAGCCGCGTATTTAGTACACAACGAGCCCTAGCATTGATTTTTTTTTCACTTCTTTTTTGATAACCTTGTTACCGTTCACACGTAGGTAGTACTTATATACTTTACGACTAAATGAATAATCCACAGCGGTCGTAACCAGCTCGATATCAATTTTTGAAGCGCGGTTTGATCACTACATTGGCCTGCATCGACACAAACTAAACGACCTACCAACTTGTGGACTGAGACACAAATTCCTGGCCAATACGTGTGGCATAGTGCTGGCCAAAGCATTGACCAACTTGTAGAGGGGGCCATAACACACGTTACAAATACACATACATACACACACTTCATATTAGCGTTGGTCGTCAAAGGCGTCGTAAAATAATACACTCGCCCTTCGAGAAATTTCACAATAAAGATTAACAACAACAATAACTACAAAAGTGTTTTAATTCGAGAGCCGACCACTACAGAATCTTCGAAGTACGGTAGGTCCGTTGCGTTACAACGATGATAGGCGACAGCGACAATGTTTACGAAGCGACGTTATCGCCGTCGTTCCGCGAAGCAGTGTACCCTTAATACGTCAAGGGATGTACATATTACTGTATACGAGGTCGCTGCGTGCGAAGATTAAACCGCAGTTTATTAGGGGGTCCGCGAAGTGGATTAACGCCGAGCCGAGACGGTGTAAAGCGGGTATTATTGTGCGAAGGCTGTGGCATTTGGCCACTTGAAATGTGACCGCGGACCCAATTTATGACTGATTTCATACAGGAGGAAGCTGCGCTCCGTTTTACAACACCGCTTCAAAATAATAACAGACACCGTTTACATTATTGTACTTCTGTATTCCTCGGTTCTTTCCCCTTTCTATGGCTATCGTTTTCATAGTGTTTACAGAATTATTCATGACTTATTTATATGATTTATGTATTTATATAAAAGGAAATTAGAAAAATAACCGAATCGTTCAAAAATCAGGTCGACAACAAATTGTTTATTGTACTGAAATCATCAACCCAGTGCGACCAGTTCTTCAGCGCCTCCACCAAATGAGTTCCTGGACTATCCCATGCGTTTATTTTACACATGGCTATAAGCCAGTAGTCCTGCACTAGTTTGTTCTGCTTTACCAGCTCTTCGGTCAGTATCTTGAAGTGCTGCAACTGGATATCGAGCGGACGGTCGTTGTTATAATCGCCGAAGAAGGCAACGCCGATGGACTGTCTGTTGTAGCCCTGGGTGTGGCTTCCATAGACGTTGCTGCCTCTTCCCACGTAAACTAAACCTTCGTCGCCGCCGATCACGTAGTTGTAAGCGATGTCGTTGAACCTTCTCTCAAACATGTGGTCCTTTTGAATAGCTTGCATTTGATCGGTGCACTGTTGCCATGTATTACAGAATGATTGAGCTGTGTGCGATATTATAAGAAGCCTCACTGGAAGTTCGAGGAGGTTCCGCTTGTGGACGAAGACCGCTCCCCAGCTTTGGGGGTTTATGAACCAGGATTCGTTTAAAACTGAAAACAAAGAAGGCGACTAGAGAATATGGACGAGCACACCATCCAGGAGCCAAGGTTACTCAAAGCTGTATTCAAGAAAACAAACAATTGATTAAAAAAATAAACCTGGAGGCGTCGCTAGCGTATTAGGAGCTGATATTTCAAATAAAATATATTCAGGCTATAATATTATTTTAAACGGAAATTATTATACGGCTAGAGGCATCTTCAAATAAATACTATTTAAAACTATTTTTTGACATCACTCCCAGAATTCACTATACGAATTAACTTAAATAATTCTATGTATAATTAATTACACATGAACCATGATGAATTCTTCTGAAGATAGTGCTTCATATATTGCCATAGTTGCAGCAGTTATTAGGTAATTATGAAATATATCCTAATGCAGTATTCACCTTAAAACATAACGACTCTCTCTGGTTGCTAACGGTTTTCTCAAAGAGAGACTAACCTGGAAAGGACTCTGTGAACCCTGCCTGCGGCTGTGAGCCCAGTAGTGGACAACTTAGATCGGATGCTCCAATCTGGGGAACTGGAAGGTTTGCGCATCGTGCGGCGTTAGCCAATCGACTGTGTTAATATTGCATCTCTCCCACCAATCCATATTGATAGTAATGTTATACCATATTCAAAGACGGTGAAAAATTTGGGTATTATCATTGATCAATATCTCCTCTTGGCAGTCACAGATTAATGAAGTCAGCAAACGCATATTTGCTGGATTTCAGTCTTCGGCGGTTGCAAAGATTTTTACCAGTGGAGGTTAAGAAGACTATAGCTCAATCACTGCTATTGCCTATACTAGACTATGCTGATGTCTGCTACCTTGACGTCACTGAAGCCATCCTTGACAAATTAGAGCGGTTGCAAAATGTATGCATTAGGTATATCTTCAATGCGAAAAAAATTGATCACGTCTCTGAGTATAGAAGCAGACTTCATTGGCTTCGAATACGTGAACGTAGAAACATGCATATTCTTCTCTTCTTTATAACATCCTCAACAATCCTACCGCTTCCTCCTACCTAACCGAAAAATTCAATCACTTAGGAAGTCATGGTCTTTCACTCCGCTCCAGTCAGGATAGTAAAATGGCGATTCCCACTCATAATTCTTCTTTTTTTACTTATTCCTTCACCGTTCATGCAGCTAGACTATGGAACCAGCTCCCGCCAGACATCAGAAACGCACCAACGGTTTCTACCTTTCAAGTGTCTCTGAAAAAGCATTTCATGTCCCTAAATTCCTAGTTATCCTAGGTCTTATCCCATCCTCTCCTATCCTTCGCTCCTTGCGAATTATTCCAAATCCTAATTTTATTTCAAAAATGGCATTTTTGTTACTTGATACATTTTTGTTATGTAATAAGTTTTTCTTCTTTTTTTTGTTAATTTTTAATTTATCTCTTGGCACCTAAATTTTTACACTTCCACGAAGGTTGGCTGTAAGAGATTGTATTTTAGGCAATAAGTCCGCCTTTTGTAAGTTTTTGTTTAATGTGCAATAAAGAATCTCTATCTATCTGTCTATCTACTGTGCACTCTAGCGAATAACAGGAGCAGTCTGGAAACATATGTTTCCTAAGCAACGGGGGGTTCTTGTTGACCGTTATTTCAGCCACCTTTAAAACGACCTGTTAGCCGCCCGATCGCGGCACGATCTGCGATAAATTCGAACTGCGATAAATTACCGGGAGCTAATGGGCCCATGATGAGGTGGCCACGATGACCCATGTGTTCAGGGTCGGTCACACTCACGGGTCAACACCCATCCGATGGCCTCCACGCATGGGGTGCGAGCCTGGGTAGGACACTGGGTCAACCAGTCTCCCCTGGGAATCAAACCTCTGGCGCTCCTGGACGGTCTGCGCACCGAGCGGCGCAAGCCAATCGACTGTGCTCTCCGACTAACAATCGGGGGAGTCTGGGAACTGTATAGAGCGGGGGTGGTTGTCTACCTTACGCCGACTGCTCTTGAAATGACCATTGGCCATCCGATCCCGGTTCAGAGTCGGGCAAAGGACGCCTTGGTCCGCGATAGATTCGGTTCACACCGTTTCACCGCTTCGTAAGGGAGAGGACCGCGCAAGCGACCTCGAACTCGGAACCACTCGAGAGACCGGAGAAATCTGGTCACAATTGGAAGCAAGGGCGCGAGGGTCGGCCCGCCAGGTAACACTGGCTATCTCGCGGTAAGGCGTTGGCTTCTTGCGGGTTGTGACGTAGCTGGATGTTGTATTTGTTCTGTCAAAAGTCTTCTACGTTCACTGCAGGGCGATAGAACGAGAAAATCGTTAAAACGTCCTGTGGTGACGGGCTCGCCCGTTGTAGTTGACACCGCAAGTTGCGACAAATTACCGATAACATCAGGTAGAAGCCGCGCAAGCGACTTCGAACCTGGGCCCAGACTGGAGGATGGAGAAATCCTTCTAAATGTGGTAGTAAGGGAGCGAGGTCAGTCCGCTGCATCCTTTTCCCAGTGCCTCGTAATTGGACTCTTACGGGTTGTCGGTCTATATAGACAGTGGATTGTCTTTTATCCGCTAAGTCTTTCATCTTCACTCCATGGGAGACAGAACGATGATACCGTTATAACTGCCTGGGGTGACGGGTTCACCTGTTGTGTTTGACAATCCCAGTCGATGACACTCTCTGGTGTTGACTCGATCGAAGAGACAAGTTGGATTCAATGTATGAATAAATATTACACTCGTTTATAACTTACTCAATTCTGGACTTTCTTGTATTTTATTCGCACTCATGATTGATAACACGACGATACAAGTTGCCGTTGCAGCGATGAAACAAATCAAAGAAACGGCGCAGACGGCTCTCTGCCTCTTCGTGATATGCTTGTATTTGAGATAGTATTTGTTTTTGTAGAAATCCGTACTTTTGGCAATGACATCCTTGAACGAACCTGAAAAGATAATTGAACTCAAATGGAATAGTGTTAAAACCCCTCTAATGTCTAACGACCCGTCCGGGTCGCACGCTTAGTTTAAATATCTGGGAATAATAGGATGTTCCATTTATACTTGACTGGTCTTCGAGGCAGAATATCGTAAAGCATGGGTTTCTACACCGCAAAAATGATGATGTACGGACGGATATCTACAAAAAACTCTAGCTGCCAAAGTGACGTTAAATGGATTCTTCCCCTAAACATGGAAATACGTGAAATGATCGGGACATGACTATACTACTTGATAGGAAAATCCTAAACTCTCTAGACTAAAGACATTTTTTTTGTCGATTCTCTTTCGGAAAGTTTTTTACCATATTACAGAAGCTTTGATTCTTATAAGGGCTCCCTTCCGAGTTGACGCGACTAAAGTTTTAGGTATTTTTGCAGTGCCACGCTCCCGCGCGCTTTCGATATATACATAAAGATGTTTAGGTATACCGCGGCGACAAGGGAATATTTTTTTATTTTTTTTATTTTATAAAATAAACCAGTTGGTAGGTATCCCTACTCTTGGCATAGTCATATTCTTTATACAAGATAATATGTTATACCTTATATGTGGTATAATTATTTTTTATACAGATCGACTATTTTTTTAAACGGAAAAAAACAATTATTAAATAAATTTACAATAAAAATATATGGTCCTTTAAAAAACTATTTGAGGTGCTAAAATACCTAAGTAGGTAAAGATGAAAAATACAAATAGTCAAAATATAAAAACGAATAGTCAGTTATAAAATAGTCAAATCAGAAATACCACAATTATAAGATTACAAATAGAAATGTCTCAATAGAAATAGTCATTACAAATTTTATTAATATAATCCATCTTCGATTATCAAAATGACTGGATATATAGTCAATATTTTTTTTCCATGTAATGTATTATAATAAAATTAATCATGAAAGGTTAGGAAATTCAATATTGTCAAAATCCCTAATAGAATAAATTGGGTTCTTGATAAGAATGTCCTGTACCTTTTTCTTAAAATGAAATTCTCCATGACCCCTGACGCACAATGGAATCTTATTATAAAAAAAGTTGTACTGGTACAGGAAACTATTTCTAACCTTACCCAGTCGTACTGTGTAAGGACGCAAGTCTTGTTTGTTCCGAGTGTTATGCGAATGAATATCCGATTTTTTTAGAGTATTATTGATGTATTTTATCGTAATACGTCCCACCGTTGGCAGTGGCCAATTACGAATGACGATTTCGGCTTCGCGCGTCGTCTAATATATTCGATTTGGCTTTTCAATTATAATATAATACATTATCAAATGAATAGTTTTTAATAAAGTAAAACTTAGATTACAATAATAAAATAACTGTGTTATTTTTTATATCACTCAAAAGTATCTTTGATAAAGAGAAAAAAAAATATGTTTGGCCATAACATTTCTGGAAATGACGTAATTTCAAACATTTTTTTCTTATATGTTTTATATGGAAGTCCAAAAAACTGTCTTGGTACAAAGCAAAAAGACCATACGCTGGTGTAAACAGTATTTTTTAATATTGAGAATCATCTCTAGGTTTTACAAAAACTGACGACAAATCTCGCTCGTTTTGATTTTTTTGGAAAACAGTAACAGAATAAAGATAATTTACAATTAATATGGAAATAATTTATCAATTCCGTTTAGGCGAAATGATAGCTTAAGGACCGAGTTTTTAAAATCCGGCATAATTCTATTAAAATTATTTTTCGTGTTCTCACAACCAGGTCACAAAATTATGCTTCATATAGCTTTTGGCCGCCTCGGCCGGCACTGCCTCTTAAGATCTCGAAATCATTTATGATACTCATTGCTGTTATACCGGTGGCTATACTTTTGTATAACATTCCAAGATCTTTCTTGAAATGTTAATGTAACATAAACTTCTTTTCTATCACCAAATAGATGCAATGGTGTTAAAGGCTTATAGATTGTTAAGATTTGCTCTGCGCATCGTTGTCTTTCTCCAGCATAGCTTCTTTAAAAACTATTTTGTATACGTTGACAGCATTCCGGAGTTTGCCTCGCCAATTGGCTGTCCTCAATGCGACACTTACAAAAAAGACGTTAAAAGAGTTCAGAAAATAGTTATTATTAATTTAGCTATTTATAATTATATATCCTTAAATTCTTTTCAAGAGAAAATACTATTTTAACCGCCCAACATTTGGGCTGCTATTCAAGAAGTAGCACATTTTTTTTAACACATATATTATTTATATCGCTCTACGGCGAGGCTTATGGTCCTCAAAGGGTTAATGTATGTTACTCCTAATTTTAACGTTCGTTGCTACTGTTTAATATTTAACATTCTTCTCTACCGTTTAAGTGTCGACATTTAAATAAATCTGAAACATTATTTTGCTTAATTTTTGATAATTACTTAACATGAAATTGAAACACTGTATAATGGTGTGTCACTGATGATAACATAAATAATACATTTTGTAACAAGTTTACAAAGTCTACAATCTGTACAGAAACGAGGTCAGCAAATATGTGTGGCTCAATTTTATACCAGTTGAAAGAGACATTTAAATTCTATCTATCTAGTTATATTAATTGCTTTCAAATTCATGTGTGTGGAAAAAACTTTTTACCTAAAGAGCCTTGCATCCAGGGCGCGTCGTAATATCGATTGGTTATTTGATCAATCTATATATCTAGGTTCCTAATGGTTTCGTGTAGTTTGGGTGGTGTTAGCCAAAAATCTATGCCATCTGGCCTGCTTAACTCACGGTTTAACTCCTATCTTACCCTGTCAGGGCCGGTGTGAGCTTCTGTCAAGTCTGTAATCATGCAGTCGGTGGCGGTTGAGATCAGAAGATCGCGGATTCGGGGGAATACCTCGGGCGGAACTGGGCAGTTGGTGTACCATCTGGCTTGCTAGGTGTTGAATGCCCAGGTGGCAAATAGCCAGAGGGGTCTGGGGACGTACGTTTCCTATGACAGCGGAGGGTAGTTGTCGACCTGAAATCGATCAACCCTTTAATCGATCCGTCGGCCACCCGATCCTGAGTAACCACGGCGGGCAAAGGGCGTCGCAGTCCGCAAAATATTCAAACTGAATAACCCGCTTACGTCAGGTAGAGGAAGCGCAAGCGACCTGGAACCCGTGACTAGACCGGACGACGGAGAAATCTGATAGTAAGGGCGTGAGGCTGGCCTGCTGGGTTCACATTTCAGAGCCTCGCGATAAGGCGTCAGCTTCTTACTGATATGTTGGCGGAGCTAGACTGTGGACTGTATTGTCTCTGAGTCACTGTATAATCATATCACGGCTAAAATAACAAGCTATATCGTTATATCAGCCGGAGGTGTCAGTTTCGCCCGTTACATATGACAGCTACAAAAAGTTCATTTGATTTCGGAACGCATCCTAAGTTGATTTTTGATCGCATGCGCAGTTTTTGTGTGTGTGTGTGTGTGTGTGTGTGTGTGTGTGTGTGTGTGTGTTTGTATGTGTGTGTGTGTGTGTGTGATGTCTCTGCCAGGATAATTTCCGTCACGTCTAGAAAATTACAGACAGAAGGAACGGGGTTCACGGGCGGAAACGAATAAACCAGAACGGTCGAACGTCAAGCGACAGTCGGTATTTATATGACTGATTAGGTTTGCGTGTAATTAACGTTGGCTTCCCTTGTAAAGAAATACTCTTTCAAACGTGTCACGATTAGTATTTGTTGATGTGGTATTAGCTTCCTTGGCGGAAAAGAAATCTCGGAGTTTAAATCTGTAGCATGATTAGATAGTAAAATTTGCTGTGACCTAAGGATTGAAGGTGTGTGTACAGTCTGGCATGTGCGTTGTCTACGCCGGTTGTATGTATTCTATATTAATGCAGCATAAGGAAAAGTTATTGACATATCGGTAATAAAGAGTGAAAATATATTTAAGGGTTATTATAAAAATCCCCATTCATAAACATCACAGCCAGTATATTTGTTTCGTGTGTTTTTAATTCATTTATCTCAAATGCTGAAGGGGAGGGGCGTCAATGTTGAGTTTTTGTCCCGGCTCGGAAAACTCATAGATCCGGAGCTCCACTCGCAGCTGATCCCATGTTGGTGCAGAGGAAAAACTCTGAAGTGATTCCATTTTATTTAACTACTAACGCAAAACAGCAATATTTAACACTCTACTTGAACGTTACACGCTAGACGCTACTTGAATATTGGTACAAAAGAGATCTAGTCAATAGCATTTTCTTCTTTTATTACAGTCGTGTTTATGTCAACATTTTTTCTACTGTACAATTCAGTATCTTCATGTTTAAATCTTCTTTATGCTTAATATCAGTTCTAAATGACGTTATTAGTATTGTCATTATCAGTGGTAACTTGTAAATGACTCTAAGCTTCCTATTTTCGTTCACTACAAAATTATTGGCTGTAAGTTATCCTTAAGAAAATAAAATAAATGAAATAAAATAAAATAGTCAATAGTCTTTTATTCATCCAACATCGCAAATACAGTTGGATATTACGACATTTGTTTATTACGACATTATATTATTATTCTTCAATTTGATTATGTTAATTCTCCAGCACACTACAGCTACAGTTACATCACACTACACTACACTACAGTTACATCCCACTACACTCAAATTACAGTGTTTATTATTATTAGTTAATTTTTAATGATATATGATACCTAGCATATTTTAAAAATTAATTAGTCTAAATTATGCACAAGCCACTGTCTACTTGGTACGCTTGCCCTAGTACGGGCCTAGGCCTAGTTAGGCGGCGTTGATTTAAAAAAATGTGGTCTGCGATGCTTTCTATTTTGCTATTATTTACATTTAAGCCTCTAATGTTAAACTTACAACACAATGATCAATATATATATATATATATATATATATATATATATATATATATATATATATATATATATATATATATATATATATATATATATATATATATATATATATATATATATATATATATATATATATATATATATATATATATATATATATATATATATATATATATATATATATATATATATATATATATATATATATATATATATATATATAAAGAAGGATTGTAGCTTAATTTTTGAGATAATTGGATGAAGGGTGAGCGTTTACTAGTTGAAAAATGGGCCCAACTTAAACCTACTCCTCTTTCCGCAAGTGAGAGGCATTCATCATTCTCGTTAACACCTAAAGCATTCCCGAATCCGATCAAGGGAATCCTTCGTCACGATGTAAGTGGCTTTTATAATTATTTACTTTATAATCATCTTATTGATCAATTCTAAAAAGAATATATACACAAAACTATCAAATATTTCTATATATATATATATATATATATATATATATATATATATATATATATATATATATATATATATATATATATATATATAATAACGCTTTTTATCTCATTTTTCTATTTACAAAAGAACTTTTGTAAATAGAAAAATTATATATATATATATATATATATATATATATATATATATATATATATATATATATATATATATATATATATATATATATATATATATATATATATATATATATATATATATATATATATATATATATATATATATATATATATATATATATATATATATATATATATATATATATATATATATATATATATATATATATATATATATATATAACAAATAATTACTTTTTTTCCAATCAGTAAAAATAATACTAAAAATAACCAAAAGTCAGACAAAATAAAAAAAAATGCTCAATAATGTCATAATGAATAATAAAATATCACCAGCTTATTACCACAAGGTTTACCTCGTATGTTTTAACATAAGAAATAAGAGAGGTATTTTAGATATATGATATTATTTTTCTTAATAAATATGTACCTATATTATAGGTATTGTAATATTTCCTCGGGGTCGTTTATGTTATAAATATCATGTGTGATGAGCCAGTGTTTGTTTCTATATTCGAATATTTTTGGTTCTAAAATTCGTATTCCACTGGCAGGTTATTAAAGAGTCTAAAGGCCAAATACACAAATGACTTTTGGATCATAGTCCAACGGACTATGGGGAGGGCTTGTTGGCTTTGCTATGAGTGTCGTGATTATGTACGTGCGAGTGTCGATATAGTGTTGAAGACAGTAAAAATAATATATTTTTTCTCTTTTGTTGCAGGTGAGATCCGATGGGTTTTTTCTCTGCATTACCAAACGTCAGAGGTAAAGTTTGTTCGTTTAATAACTGTACCTTGTATGATCTGTGCTTGTTCGTCATTTCTGCCTTGTTTGTTTACGACAGTGATGGGCTGACAGAATATCTTATGTCCAAAATGCACAGCTTCAGACTGTTGTATGTTCACCGTTCCAAAATGTCCCACATCAATAGGAGAGTCGTTTCTGGTCACACACGAGGAATAATTCTGTAAAAAAGAGATCGTAGTTTGTGAAAGCGCACATGTAATTAGACTCAACACAGAATACACATTTCTTATAAAATTGAATACTGTCGCGGTTGTTTGATATTATAAATGGGATAAAAACGAATTTACCGCGTGAAGTTTGTAGCGCCCGACGTTTCGGTGATGTTGAAACCGCCGTTGTCTAGGATAGACCAATGTTCTGTCGGGTAGGCGGCCAACTGCTGCTGTTGCTTCGCAGAATATAACGGCGTTGGGGCGATGGGTTCGGTGCGCGCGAGTTTTGAAAAGGACAAAGAGATTTTAAACCCAACCACTGGGTTCAGCTTCAAAATCCCATTGTGCTAACGAGAGTACAATTTTACTTTCCTCGCATCATCCAAGAGGTCATTGAAATGGGAAGAACCCCGAACGTCAATAGAGACAATTCATCGTAATATTCAAATTTGAATTTGAATATTACGATGAATAATTTTACTACGTATCTTTTCGAATTACTAACTACTTCAAATATTAGGCTTCTATTTTGATTATTTATATTTATAGTTTGACAATCTAGTAGGTAATTCTTGACTACCTATTTATGTACAGTAAAGAGTAGTAACGAAACTTACTACCTAACCCAATTATTTTGACACGTCCATGAGCGGTCTTTAGCCGACAATTGGACACGACGAAAATGTAATGTAATGTAAAGACAGTTCTTTTACGTGGAACCCTCTTTTCAAAATGTTCCCAATTCCCATGGGCGAGCGCAAGGACGTACCACAAGATAAAGTGAGTGTTACGTGCGCGGTGGATTCACAAAATTCGCGCGCGCCAAACTCGCCGCCCCACTACCGTTATAATCTACGAAGTAACAGATGCGATTGGCAGCACTTCAGTCTACCATTGCCAATGGCGATTGCAACATAGCCGAAACGTCGGAAGCTACAAACGTCACGCGGTAAATTCCTTTTTAGACTCTTCTTACTTGCACAGTAGCTACTTCTTTAGAAACTACACTTTCATTCTCGTTATCATTTTCACACTCTTCTTCCACTACAGTTTCCAGGCGACTCGTTTGAATAACTCTCCTGTGTCCCATAACAACCACTTTCTCTTAAATCGGGCTATGGCGTCGCATTATCGCAACGCGTGAATTCTCGCGTCTCGGTCGGAGCTTTGTGATAAACTGACTTTATAAACAACAGACACATTTGTCAACGACCATTTAATCAAATGTATGCGGTAAACATTAAGCGTCATTTCGTTTGTGCAGCGGCGATAAGGTTTTTCCATTATTGGTTATCATTAATTATGATTGTTCAATCGTGGAATCAACGAGGGGTGCTTTTATTAGGCGATATTCGATTCGAGATTAGGTGGAAAACATTGTGAGGAATTGAGGGTCAATATTTGACGACCTGACACAATTTCCGGTTTTAAATTCACCCCAAAATTTTACCGGCAAGTAGACAAGCCCTTACCCTTGCCGAAGCCAACTCAACCTCCCTCCGCGCACTAATTCGTAGTATATTTGTAGTAGTTTCCGTGTTATTAAAATTGTATTATTCCAAAAAAAATGTGGTATTTTCTTAAATATGACGGATTTTTTCCTAAATGGCTCTCTAGACGATCAAGCATGCTTGTCAAGAATCGCGTAGCGGGCTGGGAGGAGATCGTAAACCGCATGAAATTGCATTTTTTTGAAATATTTACTAAAAATGTCTAATTTTGTAGTTTTATACCAGGGAGTCACGCCATTCATCAATCAATTACGTTTAATTAACGTGACTCCCTGGTATAAACTACAAAATTAGGCATTTGCATAATTCCAGCGATTAACGTCCTCTTCCAGCCCGCGACGCGATGCTTGACAAGCATGCTTGATCTTCTAGAGAGCCCTTAAATATTATTTGCGTCGCTTGTATACGAGATATTCCAACCAATTCTAACAAGGCATCTGTGTATCGAATTTTATGTCTCTAAGTCCAACTAATTTCGAGATTGAAGTAGGACTAGCGCGCCCTCTGGTGGACCGATTTCAAATAAAATCTTTCGAACTCTTGCCACAATATCAAATGATGCCTGCATATCGAATTTCAGCTCAACCGGATTAAGCGTTTGGGCATTACATACATATTATTATACAACAGACAGATAGACAGAGAGACAGACTATCTGGAAATGGTCTTGATCGTCCGGGGGGGGGGGGGGGGGGAAGGGGCAAGGGAATCAAATCAGATATTTCCGTCTCCACTTCGAAAAAAAAATATGTGCGGCGCAAGCCAATCGATTGTGCTCTCCGACTAACAATCGGGGGAGTCTGGGAACTGTATTGTATCCTATAGAGCGGGGGTAGTTGTCTACCTTACGGCGACTGCTCTTGAAATGACCATTGGCCATCCGATCCCGGTTCAGAGTCGGGCAAAGGACGCCTTGGTCCGCGATAGATTCGGTATACTCCGTTTCACCGCTTCGTAAGGGAGAGGACAGCGCAAGCGACCTCGAACTCGGAACCAATCTAGAGACCGGAGAAATCTGGTCACAATTGGTAGTTAGGGCGCGAGTGCCGCCCGCCAGGTAACATACCTGGCTACTCGCGGTAAGGCGTTGGTCTCTAACGGGTTGTGGCGTAGCTAGACGTCGGATTTGTTATGTCCAAAGTCTTCTACGCTCACTGCACGGTCGATAGAACGATGAATCGTTAAAACGTCCTGCGGTGACGGGTTTGCCCGTTGTGGTTGACATCTCAATATGTACAATTCAGTATCTTCATGTTTAATATCTTCTTTATGCTTAATATCAGTTCTAAATGACGTTGTGTATCGAATTTTATGTCTCTAAGTCCAACTAATTTCGAGATTGAAGTAGGACTAGCGCGCCCTCTGGTGGACCGATTTCAAATAAAATCTTTCGAACTCTTGCCACAATATCAAATGATGCCTGCATATCGAATTTCAGCTCAACCGGATTAAGCGTTTGGGCATTACATACATATTATTATACAACAGACAGATAGACAGAGAGACAGACTATCTGGAAATGGTCTTGATCGTCCGGGGGGGGGGGGGGGGGAGGGGCAAGGGAATCAAATCAGATATTTCCGTCTCCACTTCGAAAAAAAAATATGTGCGTTCAGAATACTTTAAAATTAAATATTATTAGTGAAGCTTGTATATGAGATATTCCAACCAAAATGTCACAATATGATTTTGGACCTAACAATGAATCTGTGTACCGGATTTCAAGTGTCTAAGTTTAATATTTTATGAATAATGGGTGATATTATATGAATAATGCGCTCCCTTGTCGACCGATTTATTTTATTTATTTATTTTATTTTATTTTATTTTATTCTGGAACCAAACAGAACTACATACAATGCAATAAAAACCTATTTAAAAGTGACAAAAATCCATTAATGTGATTCCGAATATAAAGTATACAAAATGAACGTAATATAATTTTATATTGTTTCCGCTTGAGAATGGGGGGAATCAGGATGGGAAGTGAGGTAAAAGGGAGAGACAAAATAGATAAAAATATATTATGTATGTATATAAATATATTTATATTTAATTTTAGGTATGATATATAGTTATTATAATGAACATACTTGAGATAAAATTATGTCCTTGAGCTAAATAAAATGAAATATAATATGTATAAATGTTTTGTGATCATCTAGATAGACTCTAGATTTTTTTCATTGAGTTCTTATAAGAGGTTTTTGATAAGTGTAATATGTCCACACTTAAAAGTCTGGACCACAATTTAAAAACTTGCCATGATCAAATGATGCATGTGTGTTAAATTTCAGCTCAATCGTATGAAGCGTTTGGACGCTATCGTGGAACACACACACACACACACAGACCGACAGACAGCAGACACACATCCAGGCTTCGGTCTGGAAATGGTCTTAATCGTCCTGGGAGTGGGGGGGGGGGGGGGGGGGGTAGGGGTCATAATGTATCTATCCGTCTTCATATCAAATAAAGAATGTGCGTTTATAATACTTTACCTTTTCGTCGGTTGGTAGGCCGGTAAAGTAAGAAACAAAGCGAGTTTATTATAATAAATAAAATAAATAAATAAATGTATTTATTTCCAATACAACCATAACAATTGTGTAGGAATGACACTAAATTAATCTTAAACTAGTTACACAATTTAGTTAAGAGATGATATACAATATATAACTTTAAACTTTCCAATTAACAAAAACAAAGACTATATCATAACAGTTTACAACAATTGACAATAAATGTGTGTTAAAGGGTTAGATACGATGCTATGTATTTTCACAATATTTTAAAAAGTCGTTATGAGCATACATGTTAATTTTAAGGAGATAAACTCGGATGGATCTTTTGAAAATATCGATGTTTTTAATCGCTTTTAATCTTTCAGGCAATTTATTAAAAAGTTTGAGGCCTATGTATCGACTAGCTGCCTGGAACTTGGCAGTACGTGCTACGAACGGTTGGAGATACTGGGTTTTATTCCTGGTGACATGCCGATGTACTTCCTCATGGGATATGGCCGAGCTCTTATTGCAATAAAACTCGCAAAGAGCTTCTTGAGCAAAAATCGCATATACGGTCAATATCCCCAGTTTTTGGAATTGTTCACGACATGACTGCCGTGGACCAATACCCACTATCGCACGTATGGCTCTTTTCTGGAGAGTGAATACACTGTTGATGTGCTCTGCAGTACCCCATAAAAGAATACCATAGCGCAGGTGTTACTCGACTAGCCACGTGGCAATATCTTACAACTAACCGAATCACAGTGCAGTGCGCGTTGTGGAAATAAATATTTAATAACAAATAAGTTTGTCAGCTAAGACTGTCGAGGAGAAGAAATCGGGGGAGGAATGAGAGAGAAAGGGAAGAACTGGTTACTTATTAGAAAAGTAGTAATTTTTGAGGTTAGTCTTGAAAGATTCTAATGAAAGAGAGTTTCATATATTTGCATACTTGTCGGATAACATCGTTCAACAAGGTCGTCAGTCCCCAAATTGTAAATACACCACTTTGTCGTTCACATTATCAGGCGGAAACTAAGCTGGTTTAACTGCCGTGTTATCATTGCCACCAATCGTGCTAAATGATAACACGGAGGCTTAGACACCGCTCGAATACGTTATTAAGGCATTGCGTTAGGATATTTGCTCTGCTAAAACCCACGCAAAATAGCCTGGCCTATTTCTGTAGAGCAACATTGTACCTGGTGGGCGCCAGATACAATCCAATTGACTAAACTAAACAAACTAGATTCAATAGATACAATTATATATATATATATATATATATATATATATATATATATATATATATATATATATATATATATATATATATATATATATATATATATATATATATATATATATATATATATATATATTTATACATACATACATACATACATACATACATATATATATATATATATATATATATATATATATATATATATATATATATATATATATATATATATATATATATATATATATATATATATATATATATATATATATATATATATATATATATATATATATATATATATATATATATATATATATATATATATATATATATATATATATATATATATATATATATATATATATATATATATATATATATATATATATATATATATATATATATATATATATATATATATATATATATATATATATATATATATGTTACAACTGAAGGTGCTATTACTACAATTGATGACGATAAAGGGGAATACATTATAGAATAGTCAATAATTCTAATGGCTACCTACTAAACACACAATAATTGAAATAGTCAGTTAAAAAGTTGAATAATTAAAGCAAAAGCCTAACAATTGAAATAGTCAATAAATCGAATATATACGTACTAAAAACCGTACATAGTAATATCCAAAGTAGTAAGTAAATTGTTAAATAATCAAACTAAAGCTAAATCTTATATTTAAATACTAAAAGTACGTATAAAATTATCATTCAAATTGGTACAATATTTGCAAAGTCATGGCCCTCGAATTCGGTCAGATTATAGAAAAGGTTGGCCTATCAGCGTCTCCTTAATGTTTTTTTTAAAATTGTTTGTCCTTCGATGATGGATGCAATTCTGGACCTCATGGAAGAAAGACGACAATGCAAAAATATCAACACGCATTAATATCGTGAAATTCAAAAGGAGATCAGGGAAAATTCGATAAGCGCGGGAGCAGTAGATGTGGGACGAATTCCAGAAATTAGAAAGCCTTGAAGGGAAATATAATATGTATAATCTCTATAACGCAATCAATGAAACCCTCCAAGTGTATAAGAAACCCACCAACGCGCTGCTAGATAATAATGGAAGACCTGCCTAATGACCTGACTGACACTAATGCGAAATTACATATCTGAACAGTTTATGTCGAGGAATTATTTCCTGGATATAGGCCAATCAACCTAATACGGGCGAAAATGATAATGTGATGACTGTTATTCCGATTAAGAAAATAAAGAGCTTCATTCAGCAAACTAAGAGTGGAAAGGCAGTTGGATTATTCAAGTTACTCGATAACAACGGAACTGTGGCTGTTACCAAACACCACTATAAAGTATACATAACATGAAAACTTTTGCAAGACTGGCTAAGACCTATTTTCTATATACAAACGACGTGAAGAATACACAACTATCTTTTTATGAGTCTTGCTATGAAGGAAGTGATGAAAGTAATCTATTCGAGAGTTCACTCCGATCGCGACACATACATTTTGGGAGTTGAGTTTGGATTTAGGCATGGTTTAGGTACGAGGGATATCCTGTTATGTTTACAGCGACTAATTAAATGATGTCAAGACGTGGGCAAAGATGTACATAATTGTTTCGTCGATTAAGAGAAGCTATCGATAAAGTACAGTATACAATGATTGTAAAGATTCTGCATACGATTGGGTTGGATATTAGAGATATACTCGTATTTATAGCAGCAAATCTGCATTCCAATCAGATAGCCGTCATGCTTGAGGTAGCTATAGGAAAAAAAATAGGCAAGTCATAGTATTCTTAGCATTGGACATAATCAAAGTTTTGGTTGTTCAAAAGTAGCACTCAGCAGTAAGGGTAGAGTTTTAGAGCTAGCCCAAGGTTGTGCTTGGACCTGAAAAGACTAAGGGGGTCAGCCTGCTATTACAAATGCATCCAATAGGATATTAAGGGTTCAACTAATATGACCAACTCGCCACCCCAGGAAGTTATAACGATCTCTTGCCGTTCTGTCTCCCATGGAGTGAACGCAGATATTTATGGACTAGCACAGTCCACAGTCTAAAGTCCAACGTCTTACCGCAAGACACTGGGAAGAGGAACCAGCGGCCAGACCTCGCTCCCTTACTACCAAATTTGGGCGGATTTTCCTCTCCTCCAACCTGGTCGCAGGTTCGAGGTAACTTGCACGGCGTCTACCTGACGTTAGCGGTAATTCAGTTCGAATTTATCGCGGTCAGAGGCGCCCTTTTCTAGCCAATATCACAAGGGATCGGGTGACCAACATAGGAAATGTACGTTTACAGATTTCCCCGGCTTTTCGCCGGATTGTGCATGCGATTGGCTGTCGCAGCGCGATGCGCGAACTGCCCGAGTTCTTCCCGAACTTCCGATCTCAACTATCTACGACTGCAGGTTACAGATGCAGGTAGATTTCTCATTGGCCCTCCCAGAGTAAGTCTCTCTTGGAGGAGGCTACCGCATGGGAGCTGAACCGTAGGTTGATTTGACCCAGTAAAACACAAACAGGCTATCAGACCCAAGATGAATGGTCCAATTAGGTCTCTATCCAACAAGACTTAAGTTTTGTTGAACTTAACTGTCCTGTTGGATGAGGACCTAATCATACAACTTGGGCCTGATGACCTGCCTATGTTTTCTAAGGTCGGAACAAATCTCCCGCTCCAATCCTCAATCCCCAAATGATAAGGACGGTTAATTTTTGGTGAAATCATAAAAGAGGAAGTTTAGTATTTATCATAGGATGCGGGCCTTTCGAGGTTATATATTGAAAATGAAAAGTCGTGTGTTAAGAGTGACACACCCGATTGCCCCAGAGCGACTTTAAGCAGACAGACGTTTGTCAGGCGGATGTGCGCGCTTAAATGGGAACAAACATCAGTCGAACCCGCTCGGAAAAAGCACTCGGATTGACATGCGTTTTGACTTTTAAGGAGGGGTACCAACCTAATCATTACATCGCATAATCAAAATAGAAGGCATATTTACAAATTATTTAACTACAAATCGTATACAAATCGTTAGCTACATGCCCAAAATTTTCATGTGACTAAAGTTTTGATTATTACTCTTATGTATCTTTTGAGAAATAGGTAGAGACGTAGAGAAGTATGAGAATCGTACCAAAATGAATTTGGGACTTCGATTTTTAAAATAACATTTCTTATTGCCGATTGATAGTAAATAATTTGACGAATTCTCTAAAGAGGATAGGGATCTTTCTTAAAAAAACTTTATAAGACTTTTCAGCAAAAAATCAACCATAGGGTTTTTTGCCGAATTTTAGTAAGTTTAGTCCATTTTTTTAGAGTGTTCGGTCTATGTATAAACGAATATTTTTGTTTGTATGTTTCTATATCAGTTATTATCGACGTCCTAGAAAAAGATTTTTTAATCATTTTTACCAAATTTTGTCCGTGGATTTCTCGCTACAGAAAAGATATTGCGGTATAAATGTTTGTTTATCTTATCTTGAATCTTTCGCTATATATACATATGTAACATTTGTAATAATGCTAATATCGCCTTCACCGGAAGTCCTTTTTTTATTTACCGAAATATAATACACAATAGACAATTCCAAAATGTTAATTATTATTCTAGGATATATTTTACACATATACAATTATGATCTAATCTTTCTTGTTGTTACTAGGTATTAAGTTTTTAATGACTTTATCTTCTTCTTCAGCGCGCATTCGCCCACCCTTGGGCACACGCCTCTCCAATCACTCTCCATCCGGATCGGTTGTCCGTTTCCTTTATCCAGACTGGTCCAGCTGTCTCCTTGATGTCATCGGACCATCGGGCCGGTGGTCTGCCCACACTTCTTCTGCCTAGCCGGGGTCTCCACTCCAAAACGCGCTTGTTCCACCGTTCGTCGTGTCGTCGGGCCACGTGGCCGGCCCAAGACCATTTCAGTTTGGCCACTCTTTGACCCACATCGACCACCTTCGTGCACTGTCTGATGAGCTCGTTTCGGACTCGATCGCACAACGATATGCCGAGCATGACTCGCTCCATGTTACGCTGCACCACCTTAAGCTCGTGGATCATCCCAGCAGTCAGTGTCCATGTCTCACAAGCATACGTCATAACCGGTAACACGCACTGATTATACAACTTTGTCTTGAGCGATTGGGGAATTCTGGACTTCAGCACGTAGCCCAGCTTCCCGAATAACTTTATACTATATATTATATCTTTACCTAATTCCTTGATTGCTAAGAAATGCCATTACTGTACTTTGAAGCTGTGTTAAGTTCAATGTCCGAATATCCGATTCTAGCACAGCCGAACATAGTGTTGAACGATGCCGGTTTGAGCTTGCGGTAACGCGAATAACACCTGAGTCCTAGTATGGCAGTAATTGGCGGGTACAAATAGAGACCGATTCTTCTACCGATTTGGCCTATCACTGGGCCTTAAGGCGCTTCCGCTCTGTACCTCGAGCGAATATTTTTATTTCTCGGTCTCCCCCTTTATTTCCGCCTGTGCTGCCCCGCTTTTACGGCTTTCTGTTGTGTAAACCTCGGCGGAGTGATATCCTTGAGAGATACGAGTACGTAGCTGTGCGCAAAAAAGAGCGATTTTGAACGCCGGTCTTTAGTAATAAAGTAACAGTTATTGTTCCGATATTACATGTCGTTTTCGATAATGTTCATTGGAATATATGACGAAAAAAAAGGAAATAGTATGATGTCATGTATCCTATTTGCTCGATAGTTATCTCCACAGAATATCTCCACAGAAATAGGATATAGGATATACACAGGAGATAGGATATCTCCACAGAAATCCTATTTGTTCGATAGTTAGTGTGATTTATGATATTTCAATTCAAGAGACCGTCCAGGACCTAAACGACTAGCACAGAAGCAATCAAAAGTTTTTGAATTCTATACACTTGGGAGAATGAATCCGGGTCACCAACATAAACCTTAATATCTCGGAAACTGAGAATTCTAGCTTATTCAAATAAAAAGTATTTCATAGACTGTTTAATACTACTTAAATAAAATTATTAAAACTTCTCGGTTGCTGTAAAGTATTGCTATCAAAAAGGCTATAAACCAAATACATGAATTTCTGAAAATCTAACAACGAATTCACTGCATTTGTTTTTATTATATTTATTTCAAGATGCCTCTTGCCTTCCAATAATTTCCGTTTAAAATAATATTATAGCCTAAATATATTTTATTTGAAATATCAGCTCCTAATAGGCTAGCGACGCCTCCAGCTTTATTTTTTAAATCAATTGTTTTCTTGAATACAGCTTTGAGTAATTTCGAAACCTTGGCTCCTGGATGGTGTGCTCGTCCATATTCCTTAGTCGCCTTCTTTGGTTTCAGTTTCAAACGAATCCTGGTTCATAACCCAAAGCTGGGGAGCGGTCTTCGTCCACAAGCGGAAAGTTTTCAATGCAAGGTGCTAATGCAAGCTTTTATTTATATTTACTGCTTTTATTTATTTCAATGCATTTATTTTTACAAGCTTTAAGTTCGGGGGTTCTCTCATTTTAACGACTTCCCGGATCATGCGACGAAAGTAAAATTGTTCTTTGGATAGCGCAATGGGATTTTGAAACTACAGCCAGTGGTTACTACCGTTATCCATTATATGTTCGCGGATCGCCGATTTTTATCGCTGAACGTTTCTAACAGCTTTGATCTGTCGAGTGGCTATGGGCCGTTTCGCTTGTCCAACCTAGGCTAGACCACATCTGCCTTCGACTTTATACACACTCGGGGTTTGCAGTAGTATTACATCCTTTACAGGCCTCAAAGATCGAGTAATATTTTGGTCGGCTTGAAGATCATTTTTATATCGAATTTGTTTAGCATCTTACTTATTCGATCTGCTCTTGATCTACTCGGTTTCTGAGTTTGGCTTGTATTAGATCGTGCGCGTGTCTCCTGATATTTTCTGTCACTATCTCTCCTAAGGACATCGTTGACATGTTCCATCTCCCGCGGAAAATGCTCAGCGTCACATAGATCGCGTGCTCGATTTAAAAGCGATGTTTTCACTGAACGTAGATGGTAGTGATGATGGTGTGAGCTTGCATGCAAATATTTGTCCGTATGTTAAGGCTGTGTGACTAAGAGTATTGTCACTTCTCCTCGTCACTTTAACATCCAAAAAAGGCAAACAGCCGTCCGTTCTTCTCTACTTTTTAGTGAATATGATTTTTGGGTGTACGGAGTTTAGATGACCGAAAACATTTTCACCGTTTGTATATTGCCCTTTAGCATGCAGATCGTATCGTCCACGTAGCAAAGACAGAGGGTGGGTTTAATTTTGGAGGTTTTTGTGGCGAATTCCTCAAAATACTCCATGTACAATTCGCTAACTATTTCTTTGGCATGATAGAGTTGAACATGCCAATAAAAGAACGTGGGTGCTTTTTGGCCCCTTCAGTATTAGTCCTTCGAGCCGGATCAAATTCAGTGATTTTAACACAGATATTTCAGGCCTACTGCAACTATGTCTCTTAATAAATTGCTTTATTTTATTATATAATATGGGCTAAATGATGCGTTTTCAAGCCACCGACGTCGATTTATCTTACTTGGAAATGTTGGTAGCGCCATTAATTCCTTTAACAATGTCAATCCGAGCGAAGAGAAAAACAAAAAAAAAAGACGGTGGTTTATTAACCCTAGCCCCGACGCCAGGGAGAACCCTTCTCTGTTTCATGACAGTTATTGCTTGCCTTACGCAAGCATTTACCTTGACTATTTGATGCAAGGCTTTGGCCGCGAAAACCCTCTCCCTTTTAAGCAATATTCTCTAACTGAGGAATCCATTACGATGTTATATTGAGTAAATATTAAAGTTCTGAGTATCTAAATAGCTGCGAAGCCTCAAACTGGATATTCTAGGACAGTGTTTATTCAAACAGCGGGTCGCGACCCCCTGGGGGAGTCTCAAAGAGACCCTTACAGGAAGGGTCGAAAAGAGACCCCGGGGCCGCAGGCTATCTAAAAATAAAAATCGCAAATATTACAAAGTTTTATTTGATGCAAGGCTTGGCTGCTAAAACTCTCTCTTTTTACATGACTGCCCAACAAAAAAGGGGTGTAATGTATTCAGGGTTCATCTATATATGTTTTCCGTTTCTTTATTCCACTATACTTTTTAAACCCTCAAACCGATTTAGAAGTATGTGGTATTGTTAGTTGTCTAAATATCCAAATCTCCAAATGTCAATAAGTTAATATAAATATATCCTAATTAGTGTCAAATGTGGTATCTATGTGGATAAGAACATAAACCACAAATATTTCATAAGAAACGTAATAAAAATATTATAAATATAGTAGTTCACTTTTGGTAACGGTAGTCGTTTTTTAAATACTTTCAATATATTTACTTGTTATTAGGCAATTTTCTCTAACTGAGGAATCCATTACGGTGTAATATTGAGTAAATATTAAAATTCTGCGTATCATATAGTTACGAAGGCTCAAACTATACATTCTAGGGCAGTGATTTTTAACCAGTAAGTCGCAACCGTCTGGGGGAACCGCGAAAAGATCCCCAAAGGGCGAGGAAGGGAGAGGAGAGGGGGGGGGGGTCGCGAAGAGACCCCCGGGGATCGCAGTCTACCTAAAAATAAAAATCGAAAATGAAGTATCACAAAATCTATATTTATATGATATGCAATCATTTACAGCTTCGGAAGAGAAACATATTTATTATGTACTAGATGACCCGGTGAACTTCGTACCACCTAAAATTGATTTGATTGTAACTCTTCATAAGCTTTTATTACTGATCCTAATCAACCTTCCAAATCTAATTCATTGAAATCTATAATACGGCCAAATCATGTACGGTTTGAGTTTCGTTTGGTGATTAAATGAAAGTCGTTTGTAATTAAAATAAATTCAATGTATTTAAAAATATAAATGCTTTTTCAACTTTTCCGACTTTTTCGACTTTTTCCGCTTTTTCGACTTTTTTGACTTTTTCGACTTTTTTGACTTTTTTGACTTTTTCGACTTTTTCGACTTTTCGACTTTTCGACTTTTTGAAATTATACACAATCGCACGGAATGAATAGTTATGGATGGGTCAAACAGCATCGCTGCGAACGCCATCTATTGAAAGTGGCCCATTTCCCAAAATGACCAATTCCGATTTTTTCGATTTTCAGTTGTTTCTTTTAATTTTTCCTAATTTTTTTTTCTGTAAACCACCCCTGAATCAAGGCAAACAAAACAAAAAATAATAATTCAAATCGGTCGAGTCATTTTCGAGATCTTGCGAGACTAACGCTTCATTTTTATATATAAGATGATTTTTTGCTATTGCTTTTACATAGCTTTATGTTGATCTAAGATGAAAACAGTTAGCTACAGCTTCGAAAAAGTTAAAAACAGTTAAAGTTGATGTTGTTTTCGCCATTGTTTTCACAGAAAACTTTGTTTAATGTATTGCAGTTTTGGAAGAGTTTTATATTTTTTTTAACAAAAAGGGGGGTCGCCGTCTAAAAAATGTTGAAAAGCACTATTCTAGAGGTAACAATAAAGGTTAAACAAGCAATCCAAAACCAAAAGTCATTTATTCAAACAATGTTTCAATTAATCTAGAAGACAAGGATAAACTGCCATATGTTACAAAAGACACACAGCACAAAACAATTGCCAAATCAATTAATCAAAGCTGCCTTGAAACGTTTCGTCTATGAAGCTACATGCCTGATTTCATTGGCCCTATGATCTTTGAATGCCGTTAAAAAAGCGGCTTCCGGAACAATAGAGACCGGCGCGGCGTTACGAAGTAGATCACTTGTATGTAACCGCTAAACGAGGAACTCACGATCCGAGTTGCTAATGCCTCGCTGGGAGGAATAGGTCACGAATCTATACAATGGAAGGCCGCGGATCGTAGCTTTATAAACCTGAAGCCGATTCTGGATTTAGTTTTCCATGCCTCGGTTAAATCATTGATTATATAGCGTATTAGATTGCTCAGCGTCGTACTACGATTCGGCAACTTGGATTTTACTACGAAACGCAACGTGTAGATGGTACTCTTAGTTCCAGAAATTGATTATTTTTTTCATTATGTTGTTCATGATATAATAGTATGGCTTCGCATTTTAGATGCCGATCCAAACACGCCTATACCTCAGTACACAGACAGTAGCTTCTCTTATAACAAAATTGAAATCGAAGAGAGCGACGTCACGAGTCCTAAGGGCTGGCATATGGCCGCCATTTAGTCGCTACTCCGCCTACGCAGATATTCAAACGTTCGAGAGATTTGCCAACCTCCGTCCGCGCGTAACGCCAACCAAAGGCGTTCGCTGAGACGTATCCCTCTGCTCACTTCCTTCGCACCCTAGCCCTGCATCGGCCTGCCGCTCGAGAGTGCGCTTACTGTTATATCTTTGTATACTCTGCCTATACGGTATAAAATAATGATGATGATGATGATGATGATGTCCTCTTCATCGTGATCCGACGACGGCGACCTCTTGGTTGACAGGACTTCTTCGAAGATGCGCGCGGAAGTGAATCGTGAATCGCAGTTTGTTTTTAAAGGTCCGATTAAAACGACTACAGTAGAGTTCACCGCAGTTGTTGTAAGTGTATGTGTAAGTGGGCTTCGGACGAGTTTTGCGCTGTTGGCGGTTCGATTCGAGGTTTTCAAGCCGGGCTTCTTCAAACTCTTTAATTTTTGTGGTCACCGTGGAGCGCCACTCGCTGCGTTTGTGAGCAGCCCTTTCCCAGCTCTCAGGTACCATACCACTGGCGGTTAGGTGCCTTTTTAAGACATCCTTATAGCGTAGGTGCTGTCCGTCGACTTTGCGTGCACCTTTTGAGAGTTGGGCATAAAACACGGCTTTCGGAAGGCGGTCGTCCTTCATACGCACCACATGCCCATGCCACCTCAGCTGAGCAAATTACAATTACATTACAAAATAATATTGTAATAACAAACGCATTTTTAAATCATATCTCCTATTATTTTAGTATCCTACTACTATTATAAACGCGAAAAGTTGTAAGAATGTATGTATGGATGTTTGTTTCTCTTTCACGCAAAAACCACTAAATGTATTCTGATGAAACTTTACAATAATATAGCTTACACATCAGAATAACACATAGGCTATATATTATAAAGATATATGGTTTTCTATCATCATTATCACAATTTTCTATCACCACGCGGGTGAAACCGCGGGGCGCAGCTAGTTATTACATAAAGATATCAATTTTTATTTTGGTATACAGGTTCCAGTAAGTAATAATTACGCACTTTAATGTTTATATATACTTCTAGATGGTATTCTATCTCTTCGTATTATTTATGCGATGTGATTAGCCAATATTAAAAAATGCGATAAAAGGCACCAATAATTGAATGTTATTACTGGTTAAATTATTGAGATTTTACAAGCACTCAGTCCTTTATTAAGAAATCATTCAATGTCAATGTCATTATAGATGTCGAAATTAATTGCTATTAGTTTGATAGCAAACTAAAAGCAATTTATTCAGCCGTATATAAAATGACATTGATTTTGAATGTTTTTTTTATAAAGGACTGATTGATTATAAAAACCCTATAATTTAACCAATAATAACATTGCATTATTAGTGCCATTTATATCATTTTTATATATGATAATTATATCGCATAAATAATATAGAGAGATAGAATTCTATAGTAGAATGCTATCAGCGCCAAATGCGTTTCGCTGGCGCCAAAAAGTTGCCAAATCGTGCTATTGAGTCGAGCAATCTAATACCATATATAATCAATGTTAAAAGTATGGTGTAGCAGCGTACGCCTTGGTTAGAGCATGATTTATGTTTTCCATGGCTCGGCCTTTGATAGTCGAGTATCATGAGAAACTATCATGAAATATCCGCATTATTGCCAAACAAAAGGTGTCACATCGACGATTCATGATGGCAGTGATGGGGGTAATTTAGTTCGTTGTGGCACTGCTCTTAGTGAATTTAGCAACACGCTACAGGAGCTTTTAAAACGTGTATTCGTCGTTGCTTTTGGTTTTTGCTTTACCATGACAGCATGTTATTACATACGTAAGGTTATAACTTCAAAAAGTTCGAAGTCTTCCAAATGCGATGCTTGAGGCAGATTCTCGGTGTCCGCAGACACTCCGCGACCGAGTTCGAAACGAGACCATTAGAGAAAGATGCGTTCTAGTAACAACGATCGAAGAAGAAGTACAAAAACGTCGACTACGATGGTTCGGCCATGTTTGCCGAATGAACGATAATCGCTTGCCACGTAAACTTCTTTGCCGAGACCGTCCGACAGAATGGAGAATTCAGCGATCGGCACCGAAGAAAACCTGGCTAAATAACATCAAAGACGACCTTAAAAGTCAACGATTATCGGCTAGGGATGCTCGAGACGTGGCAAAAAATCGTCAAGAATGGAAGCGAATCGTGAATGGAGTACGAGATCCAGCGGCACCGACAGCAGCGTATTGGCTGCGAGGGCGACCCCCTCCCCAATCGCCGGCTACGTAATAAATAATAAATAACGTAAGGTTATAATCAGTTACAATAATCATGTCGAAGCTACATTATACCGTTAATTTTGTATTACCCGTATGGAGCATGATGAAACATATTATAATCGAGTAATATAGTTTTAACAAAACTCCCTGCAAAACCTTATGATTGAAACATCATTATTCTGCATTAAACTGTAATTAAAAAACGACATTGTGGAAAGAAATGCAATACTTTTCTCAGTGTCAGAGCCCCTACATGGGTTAATCCGGCACCGGATAATAGGCATTATAAGTGAGTAGATAATAAGGGTGAGTATTTGAAATAGTTTTGATATATATATATATATATATATATATATATATATATATATATATATATATATATATATATATATATATATATATATATATATATATATATATATATATATATATATATATATATATATATATATATATATATATATATATATATATATATATATATATATATATATATATATATATATATATATATATATATATATATATTTTCAAATTGAAATTATGTTTATTACTAATTAATGAAATGATAAAATAATGAAAGGGCACTTATCTGGTCTGTGGTGACCAGGAGTGACTCCACGCCTTATTCTTCTCTTCCTTCAGCGGTTGCTAGGTGTTTCCTGTTGTGGTATTGGAACCTGATCAAAATGGTAGCGGCAACACAACAATGCGAGACGAGAATGAATGCTGGAAAATAATAGGCGATTAGTGTTTCTTAAATATTAATGATTGTTATAAAATGTATATCAATATTTCGGCTCAGCCGTCGTCAAGATATGTGACATTTCTGAAATCGAACAATTCGTTGAAAATTTAAATTCAAGGAATCGAACAAAAAGAAATGGATTAATAATATTTTACACGATTTAGTTAAGGTACCATAACCAACCGTGCAAAACGTTATTTTAAATGAATGATTAAAAATTAAAATATAAAGCATTTGATGATTATGATAATATGATAAACCTTATTAATTTTGCCTATTGAGACCGGAACCTTTGCAAGCGCCTAAAATATAAATATAAGCTAATTCCCAAGATTTGACGTCCCTTTCTTTTGCATTATCACCCAGGCATTTTATTATTTTAACTTTAAAACATTGATCAAAAGATAAATTATGCGCCCTGGCATGTAAAGATATTGGGAGTTGGCTTTCATTTCCTACACTAGCCCTATGATTATTTAGTCTAATATTAAGTGGTGTTGTTGTTTCACCGATATAAAAGGCATCACAAGTCCTGCACAGAAGTTGATATACTATATTTTTTGAAATACAACTGCAATGAAAGGGAACCCTGTAACTATTAGTAGTATTTGGACTGGTAAAAAAAGGACTTAGATCTAACAGAGGACAAGTTTTACAACGTGGACGACCGCAAGGTTGAAGGCCAAAAGTATTATTACCAATAGAGAAATTTTGATTATTTTTTGTTTTGTTTAATATTGATCTAATATTAGGTGGTCTGCGGAAAGATAAAATTGGCGGTGAATCTAAGAGATCCTTAGTGGATGCATCATTAGAAATGATGGGGAATAAATCAGATAATATATCTCGCAGTTTCTCAGCACCAGGAAAATAAGTGGTGCTAAGGAAGATTTTATTATTATTATTATTTTTATTTGAAGTATTAAAATATATATATATATATATATATATATATATATATATATATATATATATATATATATATATATATATATATATATATATATATATATATATATATATATATATATATATATATATATATATATATATATATATATATATATATATATATATATATATATATATATATATATATATATATATATATATATATATATATATATATATATATATATATATATATATATATATATATATATATATATATATATATATATATATATATATATATATATATTTCAAACAACATTTTTGGTATTTCTCCGTTGTAGAACGGTACTTTTATAGGCCAGATCCCAATAATTTTCTACCTTCAGCTACGTAGCGACCAAATTTGGTTGCACATCAGAACACCGTTGACTACGTAACGGCGGCTTGCTCCCGGAGCGCACAGTAATATTATTTTCTAATTCGAACGTATCCTAAAATCCATACCAAATATCTTTTTATTACCATATATACATAGACAGCCGCTAGAATAATTTCGCGCGTCATTTCGCGGATATTTCTGGTAAAATTTCATTGTCAAACATCATCATTTTTTTGTTCCGGGAAATCATCAAAACTTTTATTGGTTTTTATGAGCTAATATCTAAATATTTTTGTATGTAAATAAGCAAAACAAATTATTAGCTTTGATAGAGAATCTAATAAATATTACGATAGCATCTACAATTTCTAAATAGGGTTCCGTATTTTTTCGTAAGACAGGTATAAGTTAGAAATGCCGAGTTTTTTTCACTTTTTCGATTTTCTCATATTTATTCATAATTATCTAATTGTTTTACAAAATGAGATTTCAATATTCTATATAATAAATTTCAAAGCAATCATTGCACAGTTATTCTTTTTATGATTGCTATAGAAGTTCCATAGTTATATTACTTTTTGTCGAGCGCGGCAATATTGCAAGAAATTCCAATAAATTGCCGCGGTGTGCCATGAAATTATGCCGCTACTCGAAGGGTTAAACCCCTCGAATGTGTAACGACCCGCTCGGGTCGCTCGCCTACCTACAAAATGTATGTAAATGTATATAAATGTAAATATAAATGTAAATGTATATAAAATGTTATAACTTATGGTCGTTTTTCTGAAGGCCGTCGCTTCACGGCGATTTCACGCTCGACGGTTTCACGGTCGAAACGGTACGGGCGAGGTTTTACTTCGCGAGGATAGGGATTATAAATATAGAGTAGTACATATCGTCTAGTACGAAATACTAGTTATTAGCATTACAATGTTTGTAATACTCGATCGATCGATGCTGACGGTTTAGTTGCATATTAATATGCACATCGGGGCTTCGATGGAGTGTGTCCTCGCCGTAGCTGGCTGGCGGCGTATACACTGTTTGTAGAGTACAGATAACAAACAGTGAGGCTTCTACGCGGATCGAGGTCGCAAGTCAGGGGGCGTATTTATGGAAAGGATTTAAGTGAAGGCGAGCCGCCGATCCGCTCGCCGTGCGCCGGGATAATTCATGCCGGGATTGAGGTTAATTTCAATGTTACCGCTTCTGCCTTGAGCCCCCCTTAGGTTACACAAATTCGTGTTGCGTAATGAATCACATTGCGGCGTTTGGCCTGCCCCGCGTTTCGGGCTTTAGCCTGGTGGTTTATGATCGCACAGCAATAGGGTTGACTCGGGCAGCCGCCGCACTAGTCAATTATAACGGCGATATAATCTTATCTTTTCAGATGCGAAAAATAATCTGTAGGCAAATAGAAACCAATTTTTGATGATTTTGTAGTAGTCTGGAGTTTCATTAGCTACTACGGGCGAACCCGTCATCCTAGGAAAATATTTTTTTGGAGATGTCGACTACAACGAGCGAACCCTTCACATCAGAAAGTTTTAGCGATAATGATCGTTCTGTCTCCCGTGAGGTGAGCGTAGAAAACTTTAGGACGATACAAATCTACCGTCTAGCAAAGCCACGAACCCGCTAGAGGAAAACGCCTTACGCCGAGGCACTAGGAAGGTAACCCAGTGGAGTTACCTCGCCCCCTGGCTACCAGTTTCGCCAGAATATCTCCGTCTGGAATTAACCTTCAGGATACCTTCGTCCTTCTGACTGGTTACGGGTACGAAGTACTTGCGCGGCCTCTACCTGTTGTATTACAGTGGAAATTCAAAATAAATTTATCACGGACCTGGGCGTCCTTTTACCGTAATGCCACTCGGGATCGGGTGGCCCGTCGAAGTCGCTTTCAGTGGCATGACAACAGGTCAACATCCACCCCCGCTGCTTAGGAGACGTTAGTTTTCCAAAGTCTCCACACTCTTTCAGTAATTAGTTAGAGTGCATAACCATCCTCCAGGGGAAGCCGACCCACCAGCCGCGAGGCCTGAGACGCGAGAGTCCTTCCCGGGGTAGTCCCTCACGCAGGAAGGCTACTGATAGGATTTGAATCGTGAGTTGGGCCGACTCGAGAACACATTGGATCTCATGGTCTAAGCTGCACGAAGGCATTCGCTACGCCAGGAAGGTATAACTATATATAATCATTCTTTCAACCGTGGGGTTGAGAGACTTAGAGATAGATACTTAGGGACAAAACAATCCACCATCTAACTACCCCAAAGTGCCCTCAACGCTTTACCGCGAGGCACGAGCACGAGTTGGATTTCTCCGTCCTCAAGTCTGGTCGCGGATTCGAAGTTACTTGCGCAGCCTCTACCTAATGTTAGAGGAAATTTAGTTCGAATTTATCCCGGTTCGTAGCGCCCTTTGCCCGGTAATATCACTCAGGATCGGGTGGCCAAAGGGTCGTTTCAAAAGTAGAGTGCACAGTCTATTAGCTAACCCTGCACGATGCGCAAGCCTCCCACCAGCGCCCGAGGTGTTCCTCCTGATTGGATCCGATCCCACCTGTCCACGACACAGCCGATAAAGAGTTCACAGTCTTTTCCAGGCTCGTCCTCGAGCAGGCTACCGGATGGGGTTGAACATGAGTTGGGACGACCCAGGATAAACAAACAGGTTATCAGGCCCAAGCTGCACAAAACTGTTAGCTGCCGTTAGACTTGAACAGCCCACTTTAGATTCACAACTAGAGCTGTCAACTACAACGGGCGAACCCGTCACCTCAGGAAGTTTTAACGAAATATGGTCTTCTGTCTCCCGTGAGGTGAGCGCATAAGACTTAGGACAAAACAGTCCACCGTCAAATTCCGCCACATGCCCGTAAGAGCCAACGCCTTACCGCGAGATAGCCAGTTAAGTCAAACAGCGGGCCGACACTCGCGCCCTTACTGCCAGTTGTAACCAGATTACTCCAGTCTCCCGACTGGTTACGGGTTCGAGGTCGCTTGCGCGGTCCTCTCCCTTACGTAGCGGTGAAACGGTGTGTACCGACTCTACCGCGGACCACGGCATCCTTTGCCCGGCGTATTCACCCGGGAGCGGGTGGCCGAATGGTCGTTTCAAGAGCAGTTGCCGTAAGGTTAACAACCACCCCCGCTCTATAGTAAAAAAATACTGGTCCCAGACTCCTCCGGTTGTTAATCGGAGTGCACAATCGATTAGCTGACGCCGCACGGTGCGTAAACCGTCCAGGAGCGCCCGAAGGTTGACTCCCAGGGGAGACTGGCCCGCAGGCTAGCGTCCTACTTTGGCTCTCCCTTCGTGTAGGCCGCCGGATGGGTGTTGACCCGTGCGTTTGACCGACTCTTTACAACTGGGTCTTAGTGACCACACTGAAACAGGGCCAATTAGCTCCCCAAAGAGATTAAACAGCCCACTTAAAATCTACAGGTGAATGGTGACGTTTTCACACAGATTAAAACACTATGGATCAAACACGACTACGCATCTCCATTTTTATCTCCGTCTCTTCTTCCATCTTTTGGAATTAGTAGACTGAAATTCTTGGATAGCGATAGTTGTTAAACATAAATCTGTCTATACCAGATCTTGCGGTGTCGACTACAACGGGCGAGCCCGTCACCACAGGACGTTTTAACGATTAGTCGTTCTGTCGCCCTGCAGTGAACGTAGAAGACTTTGGACAGTACAATCCTACGTCCAGCTACGTCACAACCCGTGAGAGTCCAACGCCTTACCGCGAGTGAGCCAGGAATAAACCCGGCGGGCTCGAGATACTCGCGCCCTCACTTCCAATTGTAACCAGATTTCTCCGGTCTCTCGATTGGTTCCGAGTTCGAGGTCGCTTGCGCGGTCCTCTCCCTTACGAAGCGGTGAAACGGTGTGCACCGAATCTATCGCGGACCAAGGCGTCCTTTGCCCGACAAGAGCAGTCGCCGTAAGGTAGACAACCACCCCCGCTCTATAGGAAACAATACAGTTCCCAGACTCCCCCGATTGTTAGTCGGAGAGCACAGTCGATTGGCTTGCGCCGCTCGGTGCGCAGACCGTCCAGGAGCGCCAGAGATTTGATTCCCAGGGGAGACTGGTTGACCCAGTGTCCTACCCAGGTTCGCACCCCATGCGTGGAGGCCATCGGATGGGTGTTGACCCGTGAGTGTGACCGACCCTGAACACATGGGTCTTCGTGGCCACCTCATCATGGGCCCATTAGCTCCCAGATGATGTATTTCATCTATCTGCATAATACTGTGAGTGAACTCGTCAGCCTTGCTCTCCATCCGATGAATAGTGTATGGTAATTGGCAGCGGGCGAAGCAGAGACACGTCAGGTTGGAATTTAACGGTGCATTGAAGAACGTCTCTGACCCGCCGCAACAGCGTTTGAATGTCAATTGAAAGACTTGTCTCAGTGAGAGGTGTGGCCGAAGTGCGAGGGCTGACCTTAATATCGCACCGACTTGATATGTATATAAATTATGTAAAGTCCTGTTACTCGAGTATCGGATGGCGATGCTAATTAAAGCAAGGTTCCAACTTCTACTAAAGCGTACGAATCGAACCCTGTTTTTGAGACGCTGTTTTTAGAACTACCTTTCATCACCGTTGTTTATCTGGGACAGTTTTAAAGCTATCGACATGAACCGTACTAGCTGAATAGTGAAATTGAAAAATATTGTTTTTTATGTATAGTGTATTAGTAGTAAGTACCATTAAAAATGCAGTTTGTTAGGGGGTTCCTCAAGGTAGCAATCATTACTATATTTTTTGTGATCTTCATTAACATTTTTTCGTTGATTATCTATCCTACTAATATTATAAACGCGAAAGTTTGTATGTATGTATGGATGTTTGTTACTCTTTCACGCAAAAACTACTGAATGGATTTTGATGAAACTTTACAATAATATAGCTTACACATCAGAATAACACATAGGCTATAATTTATAAAGATATAGTGTGAATTATCTAAAATATAACGATAACTGTCAAATAAGTAGGAAAAAAATCTAAGAAATTGACCTTCGAAATTTAAATTCTATCCTACTATTCCTACTAATAATCCTACTAATATTATAAACGCGAAAGTTTGTATGTATGTATGGATGTTTGTTACTCTTTCACGCAAAAACTACTGAATGCATTTTGAAGAAACTTTACAATAATATAGCTTACACATCAGAATAACACATAGGCTATAATTTATAAAGATATAGCGTGAATTGTCTAAAATATAACGATAACTGTCAAGTAAGTAGGAAAAAAATCTAAGAAATTGACTCGAAATTTAAATTCTATCCTACTATCCTACTAATATTATAAACGCGAAAGTTTGTATGTATGTATGGATGTTTGTTACTCTTTCACGCAAAAACTACTGAATTGATTTTGATGAAACTTTACAATAATATAGCTTACACATCAGAATAAGACATAGGCTATAATTTATAAAGATATATGGTTTTCTATCATCATTATCACAATTTTCCATCGCCACGCGGGTGAAACCGCTGGGCGCAGCTAGTATTTTATAAAGCTCAGGTAATTCTACGTTGCACTAATTAAAATTGGCCAAAATTAATCAGCAGTTTCATAGGATATTGTGTCGAATGCTTTGTCCAAATCGCCTGAATTGGATAAAAGCTTTGATCCGATCGAAATTTCGGTCTGCTACACAAATTTCGTCAACAGGTACATCAACTACAGTTGTAATTAGTATCAAAATAACAAAATTTCTCATTTTACGCTGCACGATACAAAAAAAGAAGGAAAAAACAATTTACTCTCGGCTGCGAACCACGTTTCCGTGGCGTTAAGTTAACCGCGACGAATAATTGTTGTTCAAGACTGGCGAGCGTGACGGACAGTTAATTATAACATCTTATCTGTATTACAAGAGCATTCTTTAAACACTGAGGTGTGTCGGTAAAGCGAGGAGTGAAATAACTTTTATTAATATCGACACGGCTATTTCCTTAAAGTGAGACCCTGATTATGATCTTTTGATTTTTAATTAGTTTGTTCATGTGCATAGCTAGACCGCGTTAGCTAGTCTCAAATGATAATTAGCGGATTCCTTTTTTTTAAGAAAATTAAATTTAGCGGAAATAAATTCAATTTTCTTCAAAAAATTTGTATTGTTTATTTCATCAAAATCGACGTAACAGCTGCTTTCAGAACTTTTGTCTATCTGTTTAAGATTTTCCCATAGTGACCTTTAGGTAAAACTCGCCTCAAGTCAGCAAGTAAATAAGTAATTATTTTTATATCGAAAACTGCTCCCCTGGCGTACAAATTAAAGTATTTTCCATTATTCTATATTATTTTATCCTATTTTTAAATAAAATTTGTACTAAATATACATAATTAAATCAATGGACAATATTTTATCCTATTTTAAAATAAAATCAGTACAAAATACATAATTAAATCAATGGACAATATAATCATAACAAACATACAATTACTTAGTCAAAATAATTCATTCAAGAAAAACGCAATTTAATTATTGTTAAAATAAAAAGTGAAATGAAAATGAGAAAAGAGAAATGAAAATCGCAAAAAAAATCCCTAAAATAATCAATATATTAATAATATAAAAATAACCAATAATTAAATAATATTTTAGATACACTAAATTACAATATTATCTAGAAACGAAAAAAAGACAAATCAGAAAAAAACAAAATAATAGTTTCAAATAAGGTTAAACCAATATATAAGGTATAAGGTTATACCAATATACAGTATATTATATAAGGTTATACAAATATACAAGGCTATACCAATATGCAGTATATATGAAGTTATACCAATATACAGTATATATATATAAGTTTATACTAATATCCAGTATATGTAAGGTTATACTAATATACAGTATACATAATCTAAATGCAATTCAATAAAAATAAAAAAATAAACTATATAAAAAACAGGATTGGAACGATGAGCACACATACACACACTCACACACACACACACACACATACTCTCTCTCACACACACACAGACACACACATTCATACATCCTATCATTCGCCCTGATACAACCACAATATAGATTGGACGAACTTCCTTCTACATTTAAAATATATTTTTTTGTGAATACATTATTTTTTTATGAAACATCATTAGCAGAGGTTACCGTAGAGTAAGTCCTGCAGTGCTGTATATAATACAATAAAAGTATTTTAGGTAGGTTAATTTAGGTTGTCAACTGTGATTACACCTGCTTTATTTAAATAAAAAATAAGAATCCCCTGAATTGA
The DNA here is from genome assembly GCA_944548615.1 of Micropterix aruncella. NCBI lineage: Eukaryota > Metazoa > Arthropoda > Insecta > Lepidoptera > Micropterigidae > Micropterix > Micropterix aruncella. Next base: position 32,843,313 of record OX155964.1, on the reverse strand, counting down.
TGCCGATTTCTCCCTCCAACGTGGAACTACAAAAAGAAAATCCACTCGGGACATTCAGAAACACGTTCATATCAGCTATTAAACCAATGAAAAAAGAAGTTTTTATCGTGGAAGTCAATGGTTTGAAAGCGAATTTCGACCGTTCGGCGTGTGATGATGCGGGAAATTGACAGCACGGCGCTCTGCGCGATTTCGCCGCTCTGATAGACGGCAATATTCACCGCCGCCCGCCCTACCCCACCTTATTACACCCCCCGGCCCAGACAATTTATCACCGCCCTAAACTGCACGCATATTTTGCACGCCTTGCACATTTTAACATGCACGTGAAAACCGTCTGAAATCTGGATACTATCTTTTTGGTGAATGTTGGCAAATAAGTAGTTTGCTACTGGTACTGGTCATCAGAAGGCGAGGGCAGTAGAGGGGATATGGCGATTCGGGCTCAAGAATATTATATTACATTACATAAAATATGAAATCGAAGACTATCGCGGCTCGACAATCCACCATGAACAACGGCGGTTGCAACGTCGCCGAAACGTCGGATGTTACAAACTTTACGCGGTAAATTCGTTTTCATCTTATTTATAATTACATACAATTTTCATCATGTCCATTTGACGGGTAAAAGCCGCTCTTGCTGGTGTCAAAATATTTGTGTTTATCTCGTTTACTCTTTACTTAACACACATAGATACACAAGTATTTTTCTATTAGATTGTAACATCTAATTACAATAGAAAATAACGGCTTATTAATTAAAATAGTCAATAATGCGAATTGATACCTACTAAAAGTTATTCATCGTAAGATAAAAAACTGTTAGTAAAGTTAAACAATCAAAGTTTAATAATTGGGAGCTGGGTCATAAATACAATACAATACAATACAATACAATCAACTACTCCAGTAGATAGGCATTCCTACACTTGGATGCGTCACAAAATTAAATGCTAAAAATTTCATTATTATAAACATAACTATCGTGATAGTTGTCATGGCTGTAATATTATATTCAATATTACCTACATACAAATAATCAAAATATGCTAATGTCAGGGAGAATAATATATTAAAATAGAAATGCAAATTCTATGTAGAATAATCAATAAATATATATTTTATTGCCAATATGCCTTCGTATTTTTTTTTAAATGAATTTAATTATATGAAAATTAGAATGTCAGCTATCATAATACCATTATGTTTAAAACTTTACGCATTTCATTAATCATCAACATGGAAAATAAGTCAGAATTTTCAAACTCCCTTATACCATAAATTGGGTTTCTTACCAAATTATGTATAATTATCTTTTTAAATTGGTCCTCTCCAAGGCTTTTCATTTGCTCTGGAATCTTATTATAGAATGACAAATTTTGGTGAATAAAACTGTTTCGCACTTTGCTAAGTCGCTGTCGGTTTATGTGGAGATTGGATTTATTCCTCGTATCGTGATGATGAAAATCACTATCCACCGGAGCTTCTGTTAGGTGTCTAGGAGCGTACATAATATTTTGGTAGATGTAAGAAGAAAATAGAGTCATTATTCCTGATTTTACAAATAGCGGCTTACAAGAACTTAAATAGATACGCACGAATACGCAAGAATAGATACGCACTTAAAGTTATTCATGGTATATAATATTCAAAGTAGTAAGTAAAATTTCAATTGGTCAAGTCAAAGCTACATCGTACAATTAAAAACTAAAAGTATAAATATAAGATGAAATAAAATAACATGACAAAAAGTAAATATAATAAAAGGAATAAAATACACGACTGCGGTTACAAAAAGTGAACCACTGTATTTATAATTATTATAATTCCGCTTATTTTATGAAATGTTTGTGGTGTATGTATTAATCCATATAGATATGTACATGTATTATTACCCGTTTACTAACTAAGATTAGATGTATTTTTCTTCAAATTTTCTTAACTATGTTGCTAAAAATTTGCATTACTTTAACCGAAAATTTATAAAAATATGTACTTGTACTATGTAACAAATATAAGAGTGGTATCACTCCAGAACAGACTGTAGTCTAGTGGAGCTGATAAAATCCATCAAACCTGTACTTTCTTTGATTCGCAAACAATGATTAAGTATTTGCTCTTTTTTACACTGTATTATTTATGTCAACATTGTAAATTTTTATTTTGGATTTAAATAAATAAAATTAAAAAACAATAAATAAATAAAATAAAAAAATAAATATGTAAATGATAGAAGTATGATATCAGCCTGCAGACGACATTTCGCCGTCTCTTTTCCGTCTATCCGCAAAGTATGAAAGAAGGCTTTTTCTTTTGGTTCAGTAGTTCTCTTTCTGACATTTAAGGTTACATCTAAAGAAATCTGACAAAAAACGACTGCTTTTGAGTAGTTTCGGAATGTACTCAATCAAACCTTTAATTTGACAGGAAACACGATATATTTATGTTAATTTATTGGCATTTAAAGACAACTGAAAACATACATAGATGAACCCTGAACACATTACAATACGTTTTCCTTGGGCAGTCGTGTAATAAGTCCATATAATGAAATTAAAGGAGACATATTGTCGATCTCTTGAATTTCCCAAACGTCGTAATAGGGTAATTTCAAGAAGGGGTAATATTAACTGCATGCATATAGCACGGATTTACGTCCACTTGATTAATTTTTGAGGAGTTACATAAAAAAATAAGTTTATCTGAAAGTAATCCAATAAAAGTATTATACGTATAAAGTACCCCTTGCACAGATAGACATATTCTAGCTGGCTGCAAGGTGGCCTTAGATCATGGACGGTACACTTACCGCCACGACAAAGTCCTTGCAGTTATTCGCTATCTAATTAGCCTTTCAGTGGCTCGTGCCAACAAGGGTCTGACAGTACCCTCCAAACCCCCAATACAGTTCGTGCGGCACGTCTCTAAAAGCAAAAACCATTCCACTACAAAACCTTTCTTAATAACCGAGAAAGCTTCAAACTGGATTCTAAAGGTCGATTTGATCTCTAAGCAGTACAAATTGCCTGAAAGTCTCGAGTGCACAACCCTCCGTCCAGATATAACTCTTTACTCTCTATCTTGGAAGATGACTCTTATTGTAGAATTAACTGTTCCATGGGAATCAAATATGCCAAAAGACCATGTGTACAAACTAAATACATGTAAATACCATGATCTCGCAAATGCAGTCCCTCGAAGCGGCTTCACTGTTCACCTTCACGCGGTGAAAGTTGGCACTCGTGGTCTGCCAGCCAAATCTCTGTTTCACCTCTTTAAAGATCTTGTTCTCTCCAGGAAAATAATCAACACCTTCCTAGAAAAAATATCCAAAACCGTGATCTCTACGCACCTCAAATTCTATGGCTTTAAAGGGGGAGTGAATGGGTCGTAAAGTGTATGCTCACATGTGGCAAGACAGCTGCCCTAAACCTACGACAGCCGGTCGTTAGTCCGGAATCCACCTGTCACCCTCCCAGAAGTGTAATACGACTCCGGTCGGTGAATTCCATGGCAGCTTCGTTTGTGTTTTATTGTAACTTTTTAAGGTTCTTTTTAACGTCGTGACTTATTGTCTAATATAAGAGAATTATAAGCAATAATGTTACTCAGATTAAAACGCATAAGTGTTTCATACATTGTATAGCTCTAGCGCCACATGATAATATCTTCCTACACAAGTTGTTCAACGAAAACGCCTCGGCGCGAGAATTATCATTTTCGCTTATTTCCCTAGCGGTACATTACGTTTCACTCTGTCCCTTCTGGGCCCAAATATATGCCAGCAATGAATATGCAGCGCCGCCTACGCGAGACAAGAAAAAACTGGTTCAGCCTTGTATTTGCTGCGGAATAAATGTTATGGAAAACTCGGAATCAGATGCGCCTGTACTTAAACATCGTGTTTAATATGACATCATATCTTTTTAAAAACTTAGAGGAATGATGTACATATATTGCAAACAAAATAGTTGCTGCATATTTTACTGTTTAATTTTAGCATTATCGTCATCGTCAGCGCCACTACTCATTGTCTTGTTTATTACTCTTTATTGTGTGTCTTGGCTTCATCAGGAATCTTCTTCCATTCCTCCCTATCCTAAGCTATAGGTTTTTCAGTTATTTACGCGAACTTTTTACATGTCCTAACTACCGGAGCCTTCCGATTTTCTGGATCGTTTTATTTTTTACAGACTGCCCGTCAAAAAAGGGGCGTAATGTGACGTTGAGCGTAACGATATGATGTTTCTCTACAATTTAATTAATAATATTTTTGACAGTGCATATCTGATCGGAAAGATATCCATTCTGGCTCCTCCTCGCATTACTCGGAACCCGCACCTGTTTTATATAAAGAGATATAACTCCAATTATACCAAGCATTCCCTAATAAACAGAGCTATGACAACGTATAACGATAGGTTCTTGTACATTGATATTTTTTCATCAGCTGTTATAAGTCACTTTAAGGAAACCATTAAAAAATCATATTAGTCCTTTGTCCCCCCTATTTCATTTACTATTAAACGCTTTAACAGTATACATTAATATTTTTAAGCTATTGCAAAACTTTTATCGCGGGCCTAGGCCAGCGCGGCGACCGAATGAAGAAATTTCTTAACGAAAATTAATGATTTAAAACCGATAATTACGTCTAAACGAGTACTGCTTACGATTCGAAAAAAATATATGTTAAACAAGAATATTTTTCTAATATTCTTAGCTTTGAATATTTTAGAGTTTGTTTATATTACATGGTGTAATTAATTTGTGAAATTAGGTCTAACCGAACACAAAAACGACTACTACACAAATACTATCTGGCGTATTATTATGAAACCTGCACCATTTTAAAGATAATTTAATTATCTATCTTTTTATCTACGATTTTTTTCGAATAGTCCGGTTTTTTTGCTTTATCGAAAAAAAAATTCGTGCGCAGCGCTCTATCGGAAGACGTTTAAATTATTCCGAATCATTTGCTTTCGCAGCCGCAAATGATTCGGAATAATTTCAACGTTTTCCGAGAGAGCGCAGTTATCTGATATCAGAAAAAATAAAATAAATAAGTAATTATAATTGCATAAGTTGTTAAAAATGCTATGCAATAGCTTTACCGCAGCAGTCCCCGAGTGCCACACGTATTTTTTGTATTATTTTTTTACATATCTTTCGTGCAAAATAATTTATAATATTTATAATCTCAACGTAAAAAACCCCTTTTATTTGTTTTTTGAACTTTCTCTTTTTCTTTAACAATAAATCTCTGCTAAAGAAATATATGTATCATATAAAGTATAATAACGGAGATATTGGGCTCGATTGCGTTTCTTAGTGAACTAAAATCGGATATTAGTTCATGTGAACGAGACTGGGCTATAGCGGAATGTGAAATGAACGTCTTTCGCTTATTAGCATTAAAACTACCCACCAAAGATAAAGCATCTGAATCTAACACCGCACGAAATTGTGTTCAAACTGATTCGGACGACTATAAGTTCGGCACGTAGTTTTGAAGCAGGAAAATCGCCATTAAATCGTATTACTCTATCTCGTTCGCTTGAACTAATTTCAGTTTTAGCTCGCAAAGAAACGCTATCGGGCCCATTGTACACATAAAATTAACAGTAAACAGTGTTAACATATCATTCGTCATAGTTTTTTTTTATCTTCTTATATTTTTTATTTATAAACGCTGTTTGTTAACCAAATAAAATAAAATATAATAAATATGTACGTTTTCCGTGTCTTTATTCCACCATAACTTCTAAACGCTCGAACCGATTTTATTTTATGTGGTAAGTTAGAGTCGTTATGTCATCCCGAGCGTAATAGGGTAACTTAACTGTCTAAATATCAAGTAAATAGTTGTCTAAATGTCCAAATTTCCAAATGTTAATAAATTAACATACACATATATTTAGTGTCAAATGAAAAGTCTGGTTGTGTACATACCGAAAATACATACATAAACCACAAATATTAAAAAAAAACCATATTAAAGTAATTAAAAATACAGTATTTCAATTTTTGTAATTACAGTCTTGTTTTTTATTACTTTTAATATTTTTACTTGTTGAGAATCAGATTTCAATACCTACGTATACGGAAAAGCAGTTCTATGGTATATAGATGCAGGGTAAAATAAAATAAAATAAAATAATTTGGTTACGCATTGCCCTGCCGTAAGGGGAATGCAATTTAGGTATTTGAGCTTGTTTATGGCAAAAAATCATGCCGAAATTATTATTCATTTTATTGTAGGCAGGTAGGCATTGTTCGCCTAAATAAAATTTAATAATAATATGTAATTAGGGCTACCTACAATAAAATAAATACATTCTTCCCAGCATTTTTAACTTACCCTTTTATTCCTGAACTGGTATCAATGTCCATTTATTATAGGGATTACGGCCTACTAGGTAATAGACCTTAAACAAATTTGATTTATGATTGATATGAATGCACTTCGGGGAAATACTAAAATGTACTTTTAAACAGTATTTTCTTAAGTCCAGGCAGTTCAGATGTTAAACCCTTCGGCTACGTAACGACCAAATTTAGTTGCACATCAGAACACCGTTGACTACGTAACGACTAATATTGGCGGCTTGCTCCCGGAGCGCACAGTAATATTCTATTCTAATTCGAACGCATCCCAAAATCCATACCAAATATCTCATTATTACCATAGATACATAGACGGCCGCTAGAATAATTTCGCGCGTCATTTCGCTGATATTTCTGGTAAAATTCCATTGTCAAACATCATCATTTTTTTTCGAGAAATCATCAAAATTTTTATTGGTTTTTATGAGCTAATATCTAAATATTTTTGTATATAAATAAGCAAAACGAAATATGACATTTGATAGAAAATCTAATAAAGATCACGATAGTATTTACAATTTCTAAATAGGGTTCCGTATTTTTTCGTAAGACAAGTACAAGTTACTTTTTCGACTTTCTTATATTTATTCATAATTATCTAATTGTTTTATAAAATGAGATTTCAATATTCTATATACGAAATTTCAATGTGATCATTGCACAGTTATTATTTTTATGATTGCTATAGTATTTCCATAGTCATAGTACTTTTTGTCGAGCGCGGTGATATTGCAAGAAATTCCAATAAATTGCCGCGGTTTGCCATGAAATTATGCCGCTACTCGAAGGGAAGGTAATTTATAAATTCTGGGATTTCTAAATACCTTTTATATAATCAGTATACAAAAAATACGTGTGGCACTCAGGGACTGCCACGGTAAAGCTATTGCATAGCATTTTTAACAACTTATGCAATTATAATTATTTATTTATTTTATTTATTTTATTTTTTCTGATATCAGATAATTGCGCTCTATCGGAAAACGTTGAAATTATTCCGAATCATTTGCGGCTGCGAAAGCAAATGATTCGGAGTAATTTAAACATCTTCCGATAGAGCGCCGCGCACGCGCAAAGCAAAAAAACCGGATTATTCGAAAAAAATCGTAGATACAAAGATAGATAATTAAATTATCTTTAAAATGGTGCAGGTTTCATAATAATACGCCAGATAGTATTTGCGTAGTAGTCGTTTTTGTGTTCGGTTAGACCTAATTTCACAAATTAATTACATGATGTAATATAAACAAAATCTAAAATATTCAAAGCTAAGAATATTAGGAAAATGTTCTTGTTTAATATATATTTTTTTCGAATCGTAAGCAGTACTCGTTTAGACGTAATTATCAGTTTAAAATCATTAATTTTCGTTAAGAAATTTCTTCATTCGGTCGCCGCGCTGGCCTAGGCCCGCGATAAAAGCTATGCAATAGCTTAATAATCAGTATACAATAAAAAGTAGGTGAATAAATGCTGTTGAGCGGTAGTGTATATATAAGCTATTAGTGTTTAGTGTTTAAAGTTCTTAGGCTTTTTTTCCGTGACTTGCTCTAGATTGCAGTCCTGCAGAAGAAACACAATTGATTTTGTTGAACAGTTACGAAGCAATGTAAGAAAAACGTTTCTGTGAAAACTAGTTCTCCTTTTTGGGATTAATTGCTGTCTGCTGGATGTTACTCGTGTAACATTGTGGTGTGTTGAATATATATATATATGATAGTTCTCTTGATCATAATAGTACAGTAGGATTTACCAAGGTACTGCGCAGAGTATAGCCTGTTGCCTGCGATATTCACCTGCAATTCCGAGTCTGTAATATAACGACTGCACTGGATTCCTACTATATTTAAGCGATATAGTAGAGCTGAAAGTAAATTGAAGTAGTGTGCTAAAATGGACGGTCTAAGGGATCCAGTTTCAGCCGTTAGCGGTTCAGGGTTTCAGCGTTTTCAGGTGTAATCTTTTTAATGCCCTCTTCCCTCGCCCGTTCGCGCTTTGCGACGCGGAAAAGACTGGGTTTACCTTCAGCCTGTGGCTAAACTGGCGGCGTTTAACTGCGGCTTACTTTTCGCCTGTATGCACTCTCATTCATCGATGTAATATATTCATTATATTTATATGGGCGGTTGCAGTTAGGAAAGCGGCCAGATCAGCATACGGACCAGCAAACGAATATCACCATCTCTACTGTTAAAAAATTGTTACCAAGCCATGGGTCTCTTATAGAACAGGGCTCGGGAGTCAGTTTTTTAGTCAACTAATCAAATAAGTCACTTATTTTTAGTTTTAATATTAAAAAAAAATCAAGCAATCATCTATCACGATTGAGATTCCATAGAAATAGAAATAGAAATAGAAATATTTTATTGTCCGAAATTGTGGTGGTACATTTATGGTGATAATGCGTAAAACTATGTATCTCACAATTACCTGTTATTAAAACAGATTGACAAATTTACTTATCTGCTAAATTGACTTATCTGCTAATTATAATATCTTATTAAAAATGTAATTATTTCACTGGTTTAACATGAAAAAATCTAAACAGACCGGATAAGTAGAACTAACAGTAGAAGACAATTAGAAAAAATAATTCACCAATAATATAAAAAATAAAGAAAAAATCAAAAATCAAGGAATAATCAAAATTCCGCCTATAAATACGAAATGTATATAATTTAAAATGTAACAGTAGAAAACAATTATTAAAAAAGAATTCACCAATAATATAAAAAATAATGAAAAAAAACAAAATCAAGGAATAATCAAAAATCCGCCTATAAATACGAAATGTATATAATTGAAAATTTGTAATCTTCCTAATTGAATTATTGTAAAATCAAAATGAAAATGCATGCCTACAATATAATATTATGAGAAATATTCGTTTAATGTGTAAAAGCTTTTATCGATAAGCCATTTTTTTAACGCTGCGGTAAACCCTTTTCCTTTTATTTCTTTGATATTTGCAGGTAGGTGGTTATAGATTTTTATTGCATTGTATAACATTCCTTTTTTAAATATCAAGAATAACAATATTTAAATACAGAAAAACTAGTTGAAAATGGAAAATTTGTAGTAACACAGCAAAAAACTGAAAAACAAACAGTAATTACATCTGTAAAGAGTATGTACAGTTATACATTTCTTTTTCCGTCACATTTGGTTATATTTTCTTTTTTTCTTTTGCCCAATTGTGGTATTCATTCATCAAGCATTCGACATTAAGCAATTTAATACGCTAAATATAATAAATGACATTATCAACGATTCCACCATACAAATCATTGTTTAAACCATCCCCATAAAAAGGTTAATATTAATACAATTAAACGCGTATCGCATCGTTCAGATAGCGAACGCCGAAACGCTTTGACTATTTAACTTGATGGATGTTGCCGCGTCCTTTGACCGCGTCGACACGGTCATTTGCTTGCATCATAAAGGCCGACATAAATCGTACCTGATCGGTCGACGCGATGGTCGCCATGGCTACGGTCAGATATTTCACTGCGTGACGTCATACGAATGATAACAGGGACAATTTATTTACACCTGTGCACCGACTCTCATGAGCAGGGATTCGAACAACGATGGCTTGAATTTACTGACGATCGATAGGATAAGAGAAATGAACATTTCGAAATTGTATGAGTTTGTCAAGGCGACATACTATCTGACAAAAATATCTGAAATAGGCGGACCCGCGAAGAAATATGCGGTGTCACTGGTGTAGGGTTTGACCACAAAAAATCCGGCGTTGATGAAGTGTCTGGCACATATTACACATGCGTATGCGCCGACGAGTTGGCGGACATTAAACGTTCCATCGCAGAGCTGTCACAGTAAAACTGTCTTCCCGCAGTTGTGGTAATGGTAAAGTATACTTAGCGTAACTCTCAGAGCTCTCTCACGTTTTAATTAATTGTAATTAATTTCGGGCCTAAATAAAAAATGTGGCTATGCGCGGAGCTAGGGAATTAACCAGTGAATGTAATTAAATTAAAATAAAACACACTCGCCGCTTACACTGTAGGAGTAAACGCGCCCGAAAGTTGTAACCTGTAAATGAGTAACTTCATTTGGGTCTAAATTATAAATTGGTTGCTTATCGAGGGATTCCCTTAGAACTTTTAAAAAATAGTACTTATATTTAAAAAAAATACGTATGGCACTCGGGGACTGCCGCGATAAAGCTATTGCATAGCATTTTTAACAACTTATGCAATTATAATTATTTAGTTATTTTATTTTTTCTGATATCAAATAACTGCGATCTATCGGAAAACGTTGAAATTATTCCGAATCATTTGCGGCTGCGGAAGCAAATGATTCGGAATAATTTAAACGTCTTCTGATAGATCGCCGCGCACGAATTTTATTCGATAAAGCAAAAAAAACGGATATTATTCTTTGACTATACAAAAAAAACGTAGATGAAAAGATAGACAATTAAATTATCTTTAAAATGGTGTAGGTTTTATAATAATACGCCAGATAGTATTTGCGTAGTAGTCGTTTTTGTATTCGGTTAAACCTAATTTTACAAATTAATTACACTATGTAATATAAACAAAATCTAAAATATTCAAAGCTAAGAATATTAGGGAAATGTTCTTGTTTAACATATATTTTTTTCGAATCGTAAGCAGTACTCGTTTAGACGTAATTATCAGTTTAAAATCATTAATTTTCCTTAAGAAATTTCTTCATTCGGTCGCCGCGCTGGCCTAGGCCCGCGAAAAAAAGCTATGCAATAGCTTAAAAATCATTAAGCAAAAGTCCTTTAAATATGGTCGCTTCCAGGTATCATGACAATGTAATGTATGTCTGTATTGATCAGATTTAAAATATATCTAAAATTGTGCATGAAACTATCGTCAGTAGTAGACAGGAGACGAGTTTAGTAATAGTCCAAAAGTTTAGTCTCTCTCAATAAATTGGGCTCTGTTCCTGGGGCTTGTTTTAAATAATATCACTGCTATATCAGAATGATATACGTCTCTGGTAAGAGTAATCGTAATAATATCATTTATAAAGGTGACTAAGAATGTAAGGCTCTATCGTTGTCAAGAAAGGCTAAATATTGGAGATTTCGATCCTGGTCCCTGCACCAATTTAGATTCAATGATGTGATAGATAGACAAAATAGATGGTAAAATCTCAAAGCAGTATAAAACAAACTATATACTGCTTCGAGACGTTAGGTAGCGAACGGTTTCGTGCAGCTTGGGCCACGAGATCCATTTTGTTCGCGGATCGGCTCAACTCACGATTCAGCTCCTATTCAGAAGCATCCTCGTGCGGAAGGCTACCCCGGGTAAGACTCCCGCGTCTCGGGACTCAGAAGCTGGTGGACCGGTTTCTCCTGGTGGAATTGCATCCCGACGCTACTGGACGGTTTGCGCACCTTTCGGCGACGCCAATCGGTTGTGCAGTCTGACTAATTGCGAAGGAGTCTGGAGAATATGGAAATATACTTTCTCCTAAGCAGCGGGGGTGGATGTTAACCAGCTGTCATGCCACTCTTGAAATGACCTTGAGCCACCAGATCCCATGTGACACTGCGGATAAAGGACGGCCAGGTCCGCGATTAATTCAAACTGAATTACCGCTGAAACACAGCAGGTAGAGGCCGCGTAAGTGACTTCGGTCTTGTAACCAGTCGGGAGGACGGAGGTATCCTGAAGGTTAACTCTAGACGGAGATATCCTACCAAAACTGGTAGTTAGTGGGCGAGGCTGCCCGCTAGGTACCTTTTCCGGTGCCTCGCTGTAAGGCGTTGGCCTTTAACGGGCTTGTTGGTGGAGCTAGAATAGGTAGATTGTCTTGTCTCTAAGTCTTCTACGCTCATCCCACGGCTGAAAGAACGATCACATATTGTTATACCAGCCTGGGGTGACGGGTTCGCCCGCTATAGTCGACACCGCCCTACTGCTTCGAGATCTTTACAGTGCGTTGCCGTTCTGTTATACTACAAAAGTCGCCATATTGAAAATAATAAGAGTACACTAATATTTTTTTAAACTATGAGTGTTTTTTAAAAATCCTAGTTGATATGATTTTTTTGTCTATTTATGGATCATTATCAAAGCATATAAAAAAGATCGACTCTCCGCGCGCCGTGACCGTTGCCAGGGCAATACTAACACCATTAGTTAAATTAAAGCGCGAAAGCTGAACCGCTCGCTCAGAATCCTCCGCCGCTAGGCGTAGGGAAAGGAGAGTTTTGCCTTTTTTCGCCACCGTTATTTGGAAAATTAAAAAAGGGGGCCTTCTCTCGATTAATCTCATGCCGCCTAAGTAGGCGAACTACGTAAAAATAGCTATCGAAATCTAAAATGTAATACTTTTAAAATTTTTACGCCACTTTCGGAAAAAAATCGGATGAGTCACCTCAGCAACAACACTTTCCCGGCAAGTAGAAAATACACTGTTCCACCCGCACGCAACAACGATAGTGAATGCATTCGATTAAAATCGCGAATCTATTTCTAAGAGTTTTGTAGTATTTTAACAGAATCGTAATAGTATTTTCACAATATATTTATAGTAATTCCCATGGTATTCAAATGGTATTTTGACGTGACGTCTTATAATTTGATGGAGCCGGCTGCACGCACGAAAAAACATGACTCATGCGGCGTTACCTCGCTCTGAGGCGTTCCATTTAATATATTTATTATTCAATATAAATGCTGCCATCTATCGGTTGCGACAAGAATTATTTACTAACCTCAGTCTAAAATAGTACGAATGAAAATCACTAGATTGATTTAAATTCTTGACATAATTTTATATGTATTCTTGATATACGGAATGTTATTACTGAACGGACAATTTTCTTGTGGGTACAACAAAGTGCAACAAAGTAAGCAAATTTTATTTAAAAAAAAAAAAAAGTATGAAAAGCTCTCATTACGATGCGCTATCTAGCGGTTGGTAAAATGTCGCTGATATTGTTTATTTACGACGTATTACCTGCCGCTAGATGGCGCAGCGTGCTCAAACGCTTCTTAAACCGTTATTTAACAGTTTGAGATTTCAAACTTTCAAATTAAAAAAAACAATAAACTTTAAACAATAAACAATTATTTATTTATTTATTTATTTATTTATTTTAAGGAAAACCAACAGCCATATAAAATATTAAATAACAACTTAAATAATAAATGATAGCCAATAACAGGTTCTCACATATAGAAACAGTTTAGAGAATATGGAATTGCCAGCAAAAACGCTTGGCAGGGTCCGGTACTATAAATTTACAAAACGCAAATAAAAATTAAACAAAAGGGACAAGAAGGCAAAAAAACAATATCGAGAAATCGAATACAAAACAATAATAACAATAAAGAAAAGCAGAAGAGTAGGTACTAAAAGAAATTGTTGCTGAGGATACGTCTCGCTGTTACAACACTAGTGCTAAATAGATCGATATCAACGTCGCTGCAATCAGTACAATTATACTGCTATAAAATAATACATTTACATGTTGTAGTCAAATCGGTGAGTATAAAAGCATATATTTTTGGGTGTTTGTAATAAACAATATCAGAATCTTAAATGAAACTGCTTCAAATGCAACCATTCCATCAGTATTTTCTTATGACGCTGTCACGTTCAACTATCGTCAGTAAACCGACTTTACAGACAACCGATTTTTTAACACGCTTTTATTAGGTCGACTTGTATGTAACTATGTAATGGAATCTAAGGTAACTAATTTAAACATCTTCCAAGGATCGTAGCGTCATGAAAATTAGCAGCTGTATGTAGTTCTGATGACAATACAATAATATGGTACTGTCGAACTGATCTGATGATGGAGTCGGAAGATATGAACTGGAACTTCATGATGGAACATCGTATCATAGCTGTGTTTGGACTTGTTAGAAAAGTCTTGGAATGAACTTCGACCACGATTAGGTTTCAAGGTATGATGATGAAGCCGGAAGATAGGCACTGGCATTCCATGGTGGAATATCGTATCATAGCCGTGTTTGGACTTGTTAGAAAGGTCTTGTAACAACGATATATATGTGTACAATCTTTTCATAGTTTATTATGGTTTTGCACAGATACGTTTACAGATAAGATGTCGTTGTTCTGATACAATACTCGATTTTTTGGTTTTTACGTGCATTTTTAAAAGTGTGTTTTTAGTGTTTTTTTTTTAACTATTAATTTATTTCAATTATGTCATCACGGACACCACTGTCAAATAATCGGTACCTAAACTCCAAATGCATAAGGTAAATACATAGTATTTAGTATTAAATTAAAGGTATGCTTGAGTAGGTACATTACGAAAATATATGAGTATCTATATGGTTAAATATATATTTTTTAAGCCCCCGACAGCTTTTATTTCTTTTTAGTTCACTTTTTGTTCACTGTTTGTTTTTTTTTATTTTTTGAAAGTAAATATTGTGACATCGTTGAATTTATGCGATAGGCCCTTTCACCATAAGCGCCGAAAGGTGTTACTGACGACGATTTCCGCTTGGCTTTCATCAATCTTGAGGGTGGACTAAGGGCAGAGTTGTATTTCCATTACTTTTATTTCGCATTTCGTGCAGCTTGCCACCTTGGCAACGGCGGGAAGGTGTGAGACTCGAATAAGTGGCCGATTGTTATCCGTCTGTCTGATATTTTTTAAATGTTTTTTCTGCAAATGTAGAAACTTGAATATAATACATTGAAAGCCGTATGTCTACCATGTTAAAGAAATTGATCCTGCTGATCGGAGCGCGGTACATTTGATTATTCAAATTATGTATGCTACTAATTATCCAACTTTTTCACTTATCGCAACTCTCGTCGTCAAACCCTTTATTACTTCTTTATTCATAACTAGAATATATAAATTGAGACTCATTTATATGACAATGACGATTTCAATAATCCATAACGATCAGTTAAATAAATCAAGTTTTAAATTTAAAATTTTGCAGAGTTTTTGCAGAGAAATTTTGAACCTAACCTAACAATGATAACTTAAATTTAAAAGAGTGCAATAATGATATCAAATAATGTAGCATTACACACTTATCAAATAAGTTGAAATTATCAATCTGTTACCATAACAGGGAATTACGAGAAAAGAAGTGTCATGCATTATAACCATAAATGAAACCATAAAGACTTGGGAAAACAATACACCAACTATGTAGTTCCGCCACGGCCCGCCAGAGTTCAACGCCTTACTGAGAAGCAACCAGCGAGCCGCATCGCCCCTGACTACCAGTTATGGCCTCCGGACTGGTTACAGGTGCAAGGTCGCTTGCGCTGTTCTCTCCTTGGTGATTCGGTATCTACCGAATCTATCGCTGACCACGGCGTCGTTTCAAGAGCATTTCAATAGCCGATTGGTCGTTTCAAGAGCGGCTGTCATAAGGTTTTTTTTATTTTTTATTTTTTTTCTCTATTTGTTAATGCCATCTGTCTTCTAGATATGACATTCAGCAATTGATGTGGCTCTTGAACATTTTCCTTTCTGATGTTCCTTTGATTAACTTGACTGGACTTGAATGGTATGTGCCTAATGGCACATCCATAATAATGGGTGCTAGCACATTATTTTGCTAGCAAGTCTTGGGACGCTCTCCTCTTTAATCTGCGGAAAGTCCGGTTTTTCATCAGCTTTGAAGCTAGTTGATTTGGATGATGTAGAACTCGCTTTTGGTAGGATACCATTTTAGTTTTCATTTCTTCTTTCACTGTTGAGATTTCAAGGTCATGATGTAGACGGTCGTTCGTGACATACCATGGTGCATCAACTATTATTTTCAGCATCTTGTTTTGGAACCGCTGAAGAATCTCTATATTGGAATTGGCTGTTGTGCCCCACAACTGTAATCCATAGGTCCAAATGGGCTTCATGATGCATTTGTACACTACTAATTTGTTTTCTAGTGCGAAGTGTGACTTGCGGCCTATTAACCAGTACAGTTTCCCGAGCTGTTGACTTAGCGCTTTCCTTTTTGTAAATATATGCTTCCTCCACGTAAGCCGTCTATCCAGGCACAGTCCGAGGTATTTAGCATCATTCCCTTGTGGTATTTGGATGCCATTTAATTTTACTGGTGGACATGTTTCTCTTCTCATGGTGAAGGTCACTTGCACCGATTTGGTCTCATTCGCTTTGATTTGCCATTTCTTTAGCCAGATTGAACACTTATCATAAGGTATCATATGAAAGTCATAAGGTTAACAACCACCCCCGCACTGAGAAAAATATAAGATCGATTCTTTCATTATTATTTTGTTATTAAGGTTTTATACAGAATAACGATGTTTCAATCGTTATTTTGCTGAATTATAAGTTACACTCGATTTTATGCATCAACATTTTCCGTACGATTAATACTGAAATAACAGTATACTGTAATTTGCACATGATTTATACAGTCAACTATATCCGTACGTAACCGACTGCATGCTGTCATGTTAAAAGTGAGATCTCAAGGTCGCGTAATAAAATATAGCGATCATGATTGACCATTACGACACGATAACTACCATCACACCAACACCCTTATGCGTCATGTTAATTCATACGTATGGACCACAGTCCGAGTTATATACGTAATCTATATTGAAACATGCTTATTTCTGTGTATTATATCGTTATATTTTTCGACGCCGCACGGTGCGCAAACCGTCTAGGACGCCCGAAGAACGAAGAACCCGGGCTCAAACTTTTACTTTGCTACCGTATGGGAGCGGACCTGTGAGTTGGGCCGACCCTAACACATGGGTCATAATGGCCCAACTCCACTGGGCCCATTAGCTCTCCATAATTTGGACCATTAATATATTTATATTTCTATAAGCATGTCTATAACGAGCTATATACAGGAGCCGGATTTTGCTTTATTGGCCGGTCGCGCAAGGAACTCTTCTTGAAGTGCGATTATCGATTTCTCGATAGAATCCCGGAATACATAAAAGATTATAAATTATCATCGTATTTTGCTTACGATAACAGAGTATCGCTAATGATCTAACGGTTCGCTCCTTTGAATGGTCAGGTCGAGGTCGCCGAACATTGCGAACCGTAAAATATGTACCTGGTGATTATATTTTCTATTTATATTTAAATATGTCTGTTGATTCTATTTCATCGTTGATTTTTTTACCATCAATTTTACAATTTTGTTGTTATATATTGTTTTAACAATGCATTCTATTTATATTGACTAGGTATTATGGTATTAGATTTTATACATATGTATTACCTACTAGTATATTCCTTAGCTCGAAAAATCAGGACTCAATCATCCTATGTACTAAGTTTATGTAGTATAAAATCGAAGACTATCGCGGTTGTTTGACATTATAAATAGAAAACGAATTTACCGCGTAAAAATTGTAGCACCCCACGTTTCGGTGACGTTGCAGCCGTCGTTGTCAAGGGTAAACTGAAGAGCTGTTAATCCGTTGTTTTGCGGGTAGGCTGCATAACGCTGCCGCCACTGCGTAGGTTATAACGGTGGTTGGGGGCCGGGCTCGGAGCGCGCGAATTTTTAAAAATCCGTCTTGCACACAACACTCACTGTATCCTGTCTTACGCCTTTGCGTTTGAAATAAGAAGAACCCCGAACTTCAATAGAGACGACGGTTACAAACTCTCTTCCACGTGGAACGCTCTTCTTAAAATGTTCCCGCCGAATGCAAGTGAGGCTCTTCACCGTATGCATGATATGTTGCTAGTAGAAACCCAGAGAATCTGGAGAAGATGCTTTCCAGGGGTCAAGTGGAGGGAAGAAGAAGCAGAGGCAGATCACCGGCCAGATGGAACAACCTCATCAAAGAAGTTACAAAAGGGTCAATACAATCTGCGACCCGCCATGCAGAAGACAGGTCGAAGTGGAGGAGCCTCGTAGGCAAACTGTTGTCTAGTGACCACGATCCTCAGTAATGAGGGAACGACGGAGAAGAAGAACAACGTAGGTAATGTAATGTATTATGTATTTTGTACTTATTAAATTGATTAGGTGGCTACATTGATTAGAGAGCTAACGGGCCCATGATGAGTTGGCCACGATGACCCATGTGTTCAGGGTCGGTCACACTCACGGGTCAACACCCATCCGACGGCCTCCACGCACAGGGTGCGAACCTGGGTAGGACTCTGGGGGGCGAAACCAGTTTCCCCTGGGAATCAAACCTCTGGCGCTCCTGGACGGTCTGCGCACCGTGCGGCCCAAGCCAATCGATTGTGCACTCCGACTAACAGTCGGGGGAGTCTGGGAACTGTATTGTTTCCTATAGAGCGGGGGTGGTTGCGTACCTTACGGCGACTGCTCTTGAAATGACCATTGGCCATCCGATCCCGGTTCAGAGCCGGGCAAAGGACGCCTTGGTCCGCGATAGATTCGGTATACACCGTTTCACCGCTTCGTAAGGGAGAGGCCCGCGCAAGCGACCTCAAACTCGGAACCAATCGAGAGACCGGAGAAATCTGGTCACAATTGGAAGTAAGGGCGCGAGTGTCTCGAGCCGCCGGGAAGTAATTCCTGGCTCTCTCGCGGTAAGGAGTTGGTCTCTTACGGGTTGTGGCGTAGCTACACGTCGGATTGTTCTGTCCAAAGTCTTCTACGCTCACTGCAGGTCGATAGAACGACTAATCGTTAAAACGTCCTGTGGTGACGGGCTCGCCCGTTGTAGTTGACAACTCAATATGATTAGGTGGCAATTTAATGGACGACAAATCAAACCCTATCCTACTACTTAGCAAAACTACATTTCCAGATTCCTCAGGTAATTTTCCAAATACTTCACTGCTTTTGCATAGAACACTGCCCAGGGCTCGCCTAAGAGAATTAATCATTTAACTTAGATCTTGAAAGCAAATCTAAGATAGAAGCTGTAGCATGAGTTATATCGGCCACAAAACAAGCAAGCTGCATTGAACCATTAAGTCCATTAGCAACAGATCAAATGTGAAAAAAAAAATACCGAATTTTAATCCGCATTTAACAAAAAAAAAGAGATATTCACGGGACCCTTTATTTTCACGAGACGCGCCGCGAACGCACATACTCCTAATGAATTTTCATTATGGAAGATTTAGCGAGTGCTCTGCTTAAAATAAAACAGGAACAGTAGATATTTCAGTGCGCGCACGCCACCTTAAGCCTTGGGGCTAATTATGAAAAATGCTACTTTGCCTTAATGGGGTCTGCGTCCGTCTGCGCCCTCCGCGGTACTTCACGTAAGAGAACGGACGATCATATGTTAGTATGTAAAACGGCGATCACGTCACGAGATCTGTTCCTCTTTGGCGTCGAAAAATGTACCGAAATATTGTATTATCCTGGAGACATTTTTTTTGAATATTTACAGAATGCCGCTATGGCCTTTTGAGCTGTCATCTTCAACGGGCAAACCCGACACCACAGGCTGGTATGAGTATAACGATATATAATCATTATTTCAGCCACGAGGTGATTACATAGAGACTTGAAACAATACAGTCCACAGCCTTCTAATGATTCCGTGCAGATTGGGTGGTGTTGGCCAAAAATCTATATCATCTGGCCTGTCCAACTCACGGTTCAGCTCCTATCTGGTAGCCTCCTCGAAGAGGGGCTTATCTAATCAGGGCCGCTGTGAACTTCTGCCACGGCTCTAATCCTGCAGTCGGAGGCGTTATGTTAACTGTTACGTTAACGTTATGTTAACCCAAGCCTCATCGCTTGTGTCTTTGCTTGCTATTAAATTGGGATTATTATTTTCGATATAAACTTTCTGCTTTACGTTTATAGCCAGGATTCAGTCGTAAGTCTCGTTCCAGCAGCCAATTTCGCGGTGCTCGTTGTACTATCGGCAGTGAGCTCCTGGCGGATAGACAGATAAGCTGTCTCGTTCGCTCGCAGAATACATTATCCCTTCTCATCTATTTTTTTGATGCCGCATTCCGATATGCGTTGCAGTTACAGGTTTTGCAAGCGGCATTTACTCGCCCCTCGGTTTTCTTACCGCTTCCAAGAGGAGAACTTTAATCATCGAGCTTTCGACATTCAGTGGAGGTCAGCTATATACACTTTATTCCATGTTGTTTTCCGAATAATAAAATCCTAGCTTATTTTAACCATTTCAATCAACTCATACAGAGAAACTACTTGACAATCGTTTATTCTATAGTCTGTATAATTTTACTATCCCGGTTTATCAACTAACGACAAGGGTTAACAAGTATGGAGAACGCTCATTTTTTTTATATGAAGACAAAAATATTCATTTTGAGCCCCTGAAACGATTAAGAACTTTTCCAAATGGGAGTTTCTTTGTGCGTATGTGTGACTGTGTGTCAAATAAAATAGTGTGAAAAATTCAATAAAAATTAAAGTTTTATTTAGAGAGACAATAGTGACAACAGAGACAAAATATTTCCTAGTAGCAATAAATTAAAAAAATATAAAGTAATGACGTAAAGACATAATACAATATTATTTGACAAACACGTGTATTATATTCCACATTATTTTTAAAAATTCATTTCCGTATAACTTTGATAATTAATTAACTGTGATTTAATCTGGGGTTAAATATAGAAAATAATACGATTGGGAATAGAAATGGATCACACAAAAGTGGTTTCCGTTTTTGGCAGATTCTATCCCTCACGCATATTACGTATAATAAATTAATAGTTTTTAAAAAAACACTAAAAAAACACGCTTTTGGGCTATGATACGATATTCACATACACACGGCTATGATACGATATTCTATCATGGAATGCCAGTGCCTATCTTTATCATCAGACCTTGAAATCAAATCGTGGTCAAAGTTCATTCCAAGACTTTCCTAACAAGTCCAAACACAGCTATGATACGATGTTCCATCATGAAGTTCCAGTTCATATCTTCCGACTCCATCATCAGATCAGTTCGACAGAACTACATACAGCTGCCAATTTTCATGACGCTACGATCCTTGGAAGATGGTTAAATTAGTTACCTTCGATTCCATTACATAGTTACATACAGGTCGACCTAATAAAAGCGTGTTAAAAATAGTTCATCCTAATGCCGAGATTTTAAAAGCTGAGGAGAATTTTGTTTCAACATGGTGGCCTTTTAAAAATTAGGAAATATATAAATTCGTTAATCTTTAAAATAAAGTCCTTTAAATCATGTGACTTGAAATTCTGTGGACATTGACAAGAACACTTGCTTACATCACTTTCGACAGTTTCAGCGGATTTTGTAAATAAAAATGTTATAATAGCATAGCCGTTACATTGTAAGATTCCGGGTTCGATTCCCGGCTGGGTCAATACTATCCGTTGGGATAAAATTAACGAAATTGCATTTTCAATTATGTTCATCGAATGCAAGATATATATATATATATATATATATATATATATATATATATATATATATATATATATATATATATATATATATATATATATATATATATATATATATATATATATATATATATATATATATATATATATATATATATATATATATATATATATATTTTCAAATTGAAATTATGTTTATTACTAAATAAATGAAATGATAAAATAATGAAAGGGCACTTATCTGGTCTGTGGTGACCAGGAGTGACTCCACGCCTTATTCTTCTCTTCCTTCAGCGCTTGCTAGGTGTTTCCTGCTGTGGTATTGGAACCTGATCAAAATGGCAGCGGCAACACAACAATGCGAGACGAGAATGAATGCTGGAAAATAATAGGCGATTAGTGTTTCTTAAATATTAATGATTGTTATAAATTGTATATCAATATTTCGGCTCAGCCGTCGTCAAGATATGTGACATTTCTGAAATCGAACAATTCGTTGAAAATTTAAATTCAAGGAATCGAACAAAAAGAAATGGATTAATAATATTTTACACGATTTAGTTAAGGTACCATAACCAACCGTGCAAAACGTTATTTTAAATGAATGATTATAAATTAAAATAAAAAGCATTCGATGATTATGATAATATGATAATCCTTATTAATTTTGCCTATTGAGACCGGAACCTTTGCAAGCGCCTAAAATATAAATATAAGCTAATTCCCAAGATTTGACGTCCCTTTCTTTTGCATTATCACCCAGGCATTTTATTATTTTAACTTTAAAACATTGATCAAAAGATAAATTATGCGCCCTGGCATGTAAAGATATTGGGAGTTGGCTTTCATTTCCTACACTAGCCCTATGATTATTTAGTCTAATATTAAGTGGTGTTGTTGTTTCACCGATATAAAAGGCATCACAAGTCCTGCACAGAAGTTGATATACTATATTTTTTGAAATACAACTGCAATGAAAGGGAACCCTGTAACTATTAGTAGTATTTGGACTGGTAAAAAAAGGACTTAGATCTAACAGAGGACAAGTTTTACAACGTGGACGACCACAAGGTTGAAGGCCAAAAGTATTATTATCAATAGAGAAATTTTGATTATTTTTTGTTTTGTTTAATATTGATCTAATATTAGGTGGTCTGCGGAAAAATAAAATTGGCGGTGAATCTAAGAGATCCTTAGTGGATGCATCATTAGAAATGATGGGGAATAAATCAGATAATATATCTCGCAGTTTCTCAGCACCAGGAAAATAAGTGGTGCTAAGGAAGATTTTATTATTATTATTATTTTTATTTGAAGTAATTTTAGGTTTTGGTATATATTTTACTTCAGAGTTTAGAATATGTTTATCCAATAGAGGAGCAGGGTATTTTCTTTCAAGAAGAGATTGCTTTAGATTATTGAGATATTTATCTAAATTTTCTTTGTTGTTAACTAAACGGTGTCCGCGAATGGACATTGAATAGGGAATGGATCTCTTGGTGTGAAATGGATGACAGCTATCAAAGTGTAAATACTGTTCTTTATTTGTAGGTTTTATATGAATCGCGGTTTTAATTTTACCTTCGGAAATTGTTAAATCAACATCTAAGAAAGTAATTTGTGGAAATATTCATTTTATCCTATGAAGTTGAAATTTTACACGTTGATTTAGTTCCGATGACAATGCATTTTAATGGTGAGCATGACCTGAATCCTTAACCAGAATCAGCTTCCGACGAGCATACTCTTCCACGGTCAACGTGATTGCCAATTATGTACACGCATTCAATTATGATAGCCCGTTATAAGTTTTACCACGGCAACCAGGGTTTGCTTTTAACGAGGGGACTCCTCAACGGTCAACAGCACAGAGACAAATTTGTGTATACGCATTTAATTATGATATCGGGTTCTAAGTTTCCAACGAGGGGACTCCTCAACGGCCAACAGCGCAAACACGAAATTCTGTATATCATTCAATTATGACAGCACGTTTTAAGTTTCACCTTGACATGGCTGCTGCACCCAGGATTGGCTCAAGACAGAGCATTAACTTGTTAGACAAGCTTGTTTCACTATTAACTTATTCGTCACGAGCCACTGGTATGTATTCTTCAGCGTCATTCTACTGATTCAACTCAGCACTTCAGCCTTCGAGAAGAATATATTCTTTATATAGAGAGTCAATTTCATAGGTATGTGTACCTTATGCATTCAGATTCCTTATGCATATGTGTGTATGTAGATGTATGTGTGTGTGTTATTATATATGTATGTATGTATGTTTGTATGTGTATATGTGTATATATGTATCTAACTAACCCTTTATCATATTTTTTATTTTTATTTATTTATTTATTGGTCCACAAAAAAAATTACACCGTTAGCACTTAACATAGATTGTGTTGCTCCTAACTAGGCAGAGCCTGTTCTAAGGAGAACACCAATATAAATGATTAAAAAATACATAACTTCCAAATAAAAAATAAAAAATTTGAATCAAATCAAGTTAAAATGAAATTCTCACTACACCAAAATAATATTAGAACTATAGACAAGTAATACTAAATAATAATAATAATAATAATAATAATATATAATAGCAATAATAAATAATCATTTATAATAATAACTAATAATATATAAGAATTAATAAAAATACGTATATAAAATAAATAGAAAATAAATTATTTATTTTAAAATTGTGATGAATGTTTTCTCCGTCTCTCTCCTACCAAGGTTTATTAACCATGATGTAATGTGATATTTTTGTTGTTTGCTGCTAATTTCCAATATGTTCTCTTTACTCATGATATTAACCATTCTTGGAGCAAGAAAGCTGTAATGACGTTGTCCAAAAGACGTTAGACGTTTCGGAACTTCAAAGTTTCCCTTATAACGACCTGATCTCTCCCTGTTTTCCGGAGAAACACAATATTCGTCTTCATTGTTGTTTTTAAAATGAAGTATTGCTTTGAGGCAATACAACTGCCTCAAACCAAGCAATTGTGCCTCAAAATTATTTATTTGTATTAATATGTGTACTATTTTATGCCACTATCTTAGTGTTAGTATTGAAAGTAGTCTATTAGTCAGTATTTCTCAACAGTCAGTACTACTCAAAAACAAAGGCTATATATTTTCGTATGCCCAGATACAGGCTGTTCGGTCTAGTTGGGAATTCGTCTAGAATGATCGTATGGGTTGTGTTCATTTTCTTATTGCTTATATAAATAGTTACAAATCATATCTGTACGATCTCATTGTTAACTCTCTACCAAGTTGTAACAAATAAATAAAATAAATAAAATACTTTTGTGAAATCTTTTTTTCAGTTTCAGAAAAAATGAACATCAGCACCGAAAATTTCATGAAATGCAAGATTTTAAAAGACAAAAAGAAAAAAACGGATGTTTATAATTGCTAAAAGAGATGTTTATAATTGGTACTGTGCAATCCGAACTGGGTTCCCCATAGAATACTGTTTCGTAGTGATGCTCGTGCTTTTAAAGTAGTGGGTAGCGGCAACCTCATTACATGCTCTGGAAAGTTTAAACCCAGCGATCCGCTTACATAAAACTCATTAAAAAGTACGTAGACGGAAAGTACTGGGACATCAAAAGACGCTATGACCCAGTAACGAGCCAAGCACAAGCGTTGGACTTCTATACGCGGTCCGAATCCGGTTGGAAACGCAATAAATTTAACCCCTCCACTGCGGGTGGCTTTTTTAAGAACCACATATGAGCTTTTTTTTGGAATTCAGGGACAGTATATAGAATAGACTATAATAACTTTATTGTGCTATAAAACACTACTTAATTAATATTACACTGGTTTTATAATAATAGACAAATATTTAACAAAAAAGAAACCGACTCTAAAATTGTTTATAAGTGCAGCAGCCATGTCATGGTGATACTTAGAATGGGCTATCATAATTTAATGCATATACAAAATTTTGTGTCTGTGCTGTTGACCGTTGAGGAGTTCCCTCGTTGGAAGTCAACCCTGGGTGCCACAGTCCTGTCTTAGTGAAACTTAGAACGAGTGAATATGCATTCAATTACGACAGCCCGTTCTGAATTTCACCAAAGCATGACCGCGAAATTCTGTATATCATTCAATTATGACAGCGCGTTCTAAGTTTCACCATGACATGGCTGCTGCTTTTTAAAATTTTGTCTATTATTATTATTGTAAACAATAATATATTAGTTTTGAGATTCTATATTTCTGTTTTCACTGACCTCCATGATAAATTTTACAAATCCCCTCCATTTATTTTACAAATCCCAATCTTCGGACCGCAGCGCTTCCAGGAAAAGGCCCGGGCGACTCAATTGCAGACGAGCGCGTGGAGTACCTATCTACGCACATCGCGCGTGCGGTGGGTGGGGGTGGGGGGGGGGGGGTGGGTATCTTCGGCGTGAAAAAAATGCGATGCGGTGACCAAACTTGATTACGTAATCAGAACGGGAATATTCCCCCTCACGTAATCAAGCGTAAGCCTCAGCTCCAACGCCCCTCTCCCCCTCTGTGATCACGTAATATGTATTGGATGTATCGGATGGCCTCTTACTTGCCGGTAAAATGTTGGAGTGACACAACCGACTTTGTTATAAATTTCCGCGCAAAAAAAAATCCGAATCACACATTAACGTTTTTTACTTGGAACGCAGGCGTAATGCATCCAGCCGCCTTATCGGCATTCTCGGAGTTTAGAGCCATTAGAGTTGCGGCGCGGTGCGGTGCGGTGCGGCGCCGCAACTGCATAACGCGATAACATGCCTGGGAGCATTCATTGCTATCCAGCAGTAAAGAATCTCGCCGGAATGTTGGCTCTTTTTAAAAGTGAAATTTATCGGCTTGTTTACTTCGCGGCACCTAGGCGACGGCGACGCGTTGCAGCGTCGCGGTATCACCACGTAAACGAGCCGAGAATAGAAATTACATTTCGAATAATCTACCGTTGTCCATGATTGGTATATTTTAATGGAGCTAACGGGCCCTTGCT
The DNA here is from genome assembly GCA_944548615.1 of Micropterix aruncella. NCBI lineage: Eukaryota > Metazoa > Arthropoda > Insecta > Lepidoptera > Micropterigidae > Micropterix > Micropterix aruncella. The sequence continues at coordinate 32,816,572 of OX155964.1, read as the reverse complement.
GAGTTGGCCACGAAGACCCATTCTGTTCAGGGTTGGTCACACTCACGGGTCAACACCCATGTGCGAGCCTGGGTAGGACTGAGCCTTAGGGCTAGTTTCCCCTAGTAATCAACCTTCTGGCGCTCCTGGACGGTCTGCGCACCGTGCGGCGTAAGCCAATCGACTGTGCACTCTGACTAACAGTCGGGGGAGTCTGGAAGCAGTACTGTTTCCTATACAGCGGGGGTGGTTGCGGACCTTACGGCGACTGCTTTTGAAACGACCATCGGCTACCCGATCCTGGGTGAACAGCCGGGCAAAGGATGCCGTGGTATGCGATAGATTCGGTAGCTCTTTCAGTCTACCCTGGACAAAGGCGGCAGCAACGTCACCGAAACGTCGGGTGCTACAAACTTCAAGCGGTAAATTCGTTTCTATCGTATTTATAATGTCAAACAACCGCGATAGTCTTCGATCCTTGTACTATTTCTATGATGTAATCATCTTACATGCGCTAGATGGCACTAATAATTCATAAATAAATTAATAATGAAAAAAACAGTAATTATATCTGCATTATACACTGTACAAATGCAGATATTGAACACCTTATTAAATAATTGAATCTTTATAATAAAAACATAATAGTACATATATGTAGTGGATGATTTACGTAAACTTCTCGATTAGTTAGATATTAAAAATAAAATTAAAAATAGGTTAACCTGTCGGAAGCCAGTCGTGCTATAAATAAATTTTACAGATTTGTAACTAAATACCAGATAATTCGTCCAATAAAGAAACGTCAAACGGCGTGGAGGCCACCCCGAAATTAAAATATGGTTAATATATGACATACTCGAAGGAGGCAAGGTCTGACGCCGGGATTCTCAGAAAGGGATGAAAATAAGTAAAATACGACATCCGAGGGTCTGACAATGGCGTAAAAGAACAATAGACTAAGGAAGCAATACATCAGCTGGTAAACTGCCTCGTCCGCCTGGAAAAAAAAGGGGACATGAACCATAAAAGCCGTCTAGAAACAAGAGCCGTAAATTCTTGGCGGCGGCGGAGGGTTAGGTGTTCTGGGGTGGTCTTTAAAGGGCCATAATCAAAACCAAAATATTCGATTGAAGCGCTATAAAAGTATTGTGTCTCCCGCGCGAGTACTTGAGAAAGCGACGGACCCTTCATATGACATATTTTATAAATAAAATTAACGCTAGAATAAGTCTATGTTAAAACTTGCCAGTACAATTTAAATTAAAACGTTTCTCGCTCGTTATATGTAGCTAATATTATCTTTATAGTTATTTTAGACAGTTGATATGACCTAGCATATTATGTTTTGAATTTGAAATATTAAGATTTTCTGACAACATATTTAAGCCTAAGTATCACCCGCCCTTGTGTCTTTGAAGGGGCGTGGTATGTATTTTTTTTGTTGTTAGCCGGTGCCGGGAGTAGCCAATCCCGGTCGAGTGCTTTAGAATCTGCAGGAGAATATTTTGCACGGAACGGGTGATAGTCAGTAAGATTTTGAGAGCGCCGCAAATAGGTGGCCGCTCGGAAAACTGTCTTAGCTCGTATAAAATAGACATTGATATTAACTCTGGGCAATAATGTTGGAAATGTGTTCATTCGAGTATCGAGATTGATGTGTACGTGTATCTTGAATTAAATAAAGACGTTACATTCAGTGGAAGGTTTCGTCATTCACCTGCTCTCCTAATCGCCATCATCGTCATCTACAAGGGAAAATCGGAGTTTTCGACTCAGGATATCGAAGGAGAACAAAGGCGTGAGTAATTGTACAGTCCACTAATTATTAATCAAGGAGTCTCACGCCCTCTCCGCAACGAGCGGAGATGAAATAATGGTCGTTCCGGTCATTCAGCGAGAGGTCTGATCGGATCTGACCATGTAGTAATATACATTGATAATTTCTATATGCAATTTTATTTTAATTTTTGTGAATTTATTTTGTATATTATTAATACATATTAATACTTATTAATACATATATAAATATATATTAATTTTTATCATGTTTTAAAATAAAATAATATTGACAATTTTCATGACATTTTCTTACGATTTTTATTAGGTAATTAAGATATTTCTGTTACATTAAGTACGATTTTGTTTATTTATATAAATATAATATTATAGATTTCTTTGGATAATTAAAATAAATTGTCTACCTTGGAACAGGCGGCAGCCTAGTTAGGTTAAGACTTTTGTATATTGAATGTACTCATAATTTGAACTCAATAAATGATTTGAAATTTAAAATTTGAAATTATCAATGTTATTATAGTTGCCGAAGTAAATTTCTATTAGTTTCGCCCGACAATGCCATCAGCACCACCTGCAGGTCGCCGGCGCAGAAGGGTTGCCAAAACGTACTATGGGATTGAGCAATCTTATAGTCTATATAATCACGTTATTATGAATGATACCGTGTACGTTTCTAGGGAAAGTTTTACCTATTGTTCAGCTCTATATAGATGCAGTTTCGTCTGATTCGGACGTAAAAGTGATCTCGATCGAGTTGTGACGCGACCTGCCATACTTTGTGCCGCGCGCTGCATGGGAACTGGTTCTCGTAACAACACTTTTGTTTTCTATTTGCCTCCTGACACAGAATCTAGGCTCTCGATTAAAATCTCGTATGTCATTAAGCAGTCATTCAACGAAGGCGCAACAACCAGTTTTGGGATAATTGTTTGAGCGGCTATAGATTATTAAAAGCCAATCACCTGCTACGTTAAAATATAATTTGCTGGGTGTACACTTAATTAAAAAAACGTGTGGCACTCGGGGACTGCCGCGGTAAAGCTATTGCATAGCATTTTTAACAACTTATGCAATTATAATTATTTATTTATTTTATTTTTTCTAATATCAGATAACTGCGCTCTATCGGAAAACGTTGAAATTATTCGGAATCATTTGCGGCTGCGGTAGCAAATGATTCGGAATAATTTAAACGTCTTCCGATAGAGCGCCGCGCACGATTTTTTTATTCGATAAAGCAAAAAAACCGGATTATTCGACAAAAATCATAGATAAAAAGATAGATAATTAAATTATCTTTAAAATGGTGCAGGTTTCATAAGAATACGCCAGATAGTATTTGCGTAGTAGTCGTTTTTGTGTTCGGTTAGACCTAATTTCATAAATTAATTACACTATGTAATATAAACAAAATCTAAAATATTCAAAGCTAAGAATATTAGGAAAATGTTCTTGTTTAACATATATTTTTTTCGAATCGTAAGCAGTACTCGTTTAGACGTAAGTATCAGTTTAAAATCATTAATTTTCGTTAAGAAATTTGTTCATTCGGTCGCCGCGCTGGCCTAGGCCCGCGATAAAAGCTTATTGCATAGCTTTTAAAAATCATTTTCCTTTATAAGCTTCATAATGTTTTTTTTGTTTATTCTTTTGGCAGTTGCATTCTTTTCTGTAACGTTTATGCTGTAACGTTTCTGTATCTTTTATGTACAGCAACCCTGTACAGAAAAAAATATTATAAATAGCTTTTGCCGACGACCTAACTTTTATCACCAGGAGCCCCAAGCAGCTTTCCCTGCTATTACAAAAAGTGGAGCTGTTCTGCGACTGGTCAGGCTGTATAAAAGTGAAACCCTCCAAATGTTTTTGCCTTGGACTCGCCCGCATAGACACAAAATTTACGTCCTTTGACCCCAAATTGGTCTATAAGGGCTTTATTATCTCCCTTATAGACCCAAATAACCGCTTCAAATTCCTTGGTAGGAAATCACCTATCAAGGAAAAGACCTCTCTGGCGATCATGTTATAGAACATTTTAGTAGTTGTCTGGCAAAGATAGATGCCTTGCTAATTTCTGGCCCTCGTAAGGCTTGGATCTATGACAATTATTTAACTTCACATTTGTCATGGCCCTTTCTTATTTACGATTTCACCAAAACCCAACTGTCTCGTCTGGATGGGAGCTAATTGGCCCTTGCTGAGTTGGCCGCGAAGACCCATTCTGTTCAGGGTTGGTCACACTCACGGGTCAACACCCATCCGGCGGCCTCCAGGCATTAAGTGCGAGCCCGGGCAGGACTCTGGCCTTATTGCTAGTTTCCCCTAGGAATCAACCTTTTGGCGCTCCTGGACGGTCTGCGCACCGTGCGGCGTAAGCCAATCGATTGTGCACTCTGACTAACAGTCGAGGGAGGCTGGAAGCAGTACTGTTTCCTATAGAGCGGGGGTGGTTGCGGACCTTACGGCGACTGCTCTTGAAATGACCATCGGCTACCCGATCCTGGGTGAACAGCCAGGCAAAGAATGCCGTGGTTTGCGATAGATTCGGTATACACCGTTTCACCGCTTCGTAAGGGAGAGGACCGCGCAAGTGACCTCGAACTCGTAACCAATCGAGAGACCGGAGTAATCTGGTCGTAATTGGAAGAAAGGGCGTGAGTAAGCCCGCTGGGTAACACACCTGGTTATCTCGCGGTTAAGCGTTGGCCTCTTACGGGCATGTGGCGGAGCTTGACGGTGGACTGTTTTGTCCAAGTCTTCTGCGCTCACTTCCGGAGGGGGATAGAACGACTAATCGTTAAAACTTCCTGAGGTGACGGGTTCGCCCGCTGTAGTTGACAACTCTATTTGTAATGTTTTCCCTTCCAGGCTCTATTACTATGGCCTCCGCTTTGTATTTTCTTTTTAAAATTAATTGTTTTTCTATTTTGACTTTTTATATATCGAATTTTATTCAATTAATATTATACGTTTGTTGATGATTGACTATTTCGATTGTTGTTATTGTTTTCGATTACAAATATTTTGATTTAATAAGGTTTTTTTTATTTTTTACATTTAATTTTACTTTTCAGGCCCACCAACCGACCAGGAGTGCGAATTTTAAACCTTCATTGCGTTGTGTCGCTCGTTCGAATTTCGAATGTTTAACGGCAAATTTTACGGCTAAGAGCGTTTGCAATTCGATTTTTAAATTGAATGAGACGGCGTCTACTTGCTGGGAAACTCTTGAACGATTATTTACTATAAAAAAAAGGTTTTGTCAACCTTTTTTTTTTAGTAAATTAGAGTCCGAATATAGAATATCTCATTATGTGTAAGATATACCGTCATTCGGAGCAATGATTATTGTTATATAATCTATATGATTGTTATCTTTGGTTTAGACTGTTATTGTTTTCAATATTTCACTATTTGTTATTATTACGTGAATGTTCAACAAAAAAACAGTATAATGTGTTCAGGGTTCATGTATGTAAGTTTTCTGTTTATTTATTCCACCATAACTTTTAAACGCTTGAAGCGATTTACACGTGTGTAGTATTGTTAGAATCGTATATGGTACCTATCCTAATTATCCAAATATCAAATAAATAGTGATCTAAATGACCAAATCTCTAAATGGCAATAAATTAGCTTAAATATATCGTGTTTAGTCTCAAATGAAAGGTCAGATTGAGTACATTCCGAAAATATGTCTGTATCTATATATGGATAATTACAAAAACCACAAATATTTCATTAAAAACCATAATAAAAATAGTTATAAATAAAGTAGTTCACTTTTTGTAAAGGCAGTTGTGTTTTTTTATTTCTTTTAATATATTTACTTGTTCTCTTACTATGTGTCATTTTCTAGAATATGGTGTTAATTGTTGTTTTCGATGCTGTCATACGTTTGTAACGATCCTTGAGTATCGTACATTTCAGTCAACAAATGTATTGAATTCCAGTGAAATGCACTGACGTCAATACAGCCATTGTTCCACCTCGTGCAGCGCTGAATTAGCACGAATTTTAACTACTTTGTCAAATCAGTTACATTGAACAACATTTTAACTCGGAATATTTTGGATTGCGTCATTTTTCGGCCTTTATAAGGCGGCGAAAATAGCACCAGGGTATCATTTCTCGAATGATCACTCCCCCCAAGACAGCGGCGGAATCAACCCGGTACTAATCTCACGAGTTGGGTCAACGGGTCCGACCATTTTGGGTACCTCTTCCTTCCTTCCTCATATTGAGACGAGCAAGCAGCAGTCTGAACTCCTACAGACTCGAGCATTGTCGAGTACGAGATACTCTGAGCACAAACTATAATCCTTATCCATGCACCCTCGTAACTTCAGGCAGATAGCTACCGCATTCGCGTCAACCCCCGACATATTTGGGAAACGTTAACAAACTGGCAATACTATAAATTCCTTCTGATACAATAAATACCTTCTGATATACATTCAATCGACTTTCAATACGGAGATTACCCGTAAGTTGACACCACCTCCTCACATCAAACAACTTGGAGTCTAGTAAGGGGTGGCCCGTCACACGTTTTTTTAAATCCACCAAAGGTCCTAGTTTGTTATATTGTTGAAATACGATTACTTAATTACGACATGCTTCCCGCGCAGTGGGTAGTTTATCGATTAGTATCTATCAGAATTCCCAAGATAGAGGGCGTTAGTAAATTGTGCATAGTTAATGTATGCGCATTTTACAAATAGGCCATTATGTTGACAACTGTACCACATGCCTGCATTAAAACGAGCCTTGAATGCCTGAACTGCGTGGCGATAGAAGTAAGTACATTGGCAAGTGATAAATACTTGCACGACCGGCTCAGAATATTATTATCTCTAAGCATATCGTGGGCATCTTTAGTAATTGGAATATGCATAAAATTGCCCTGCGGTTTCATCCAATCAACTGTATTGGGATTTAAAATGATCATGGATATAACTAACGTGGAGTTACCTTGGAATGGTCGAAGTTATCTTGGAATCCTGTCATAAAAATTCTAACAAAATTAAGTTGCCGTGTTATGTGGGAACGATGCCTTATATCTGAGAAAAGATTTTATGGGACTCATCCACGCCGAGAGAAATACTTTTAGCAGTTGCAATGCTGAAACGGAAAATGCCAGACCAATTATTGTATTACACACAAATCTGTACGCCTCAATTAGGTACATCGAAAAGATACGTATAGTAAATGTTTCTATTACACATAACACAAATTTACTCAACGATAGGACAGTAATACCATTGCACTGGATCTCAACGCATTTTCACGTAGAAACGCCATTATTTACCCTTTTAGGATCATGGGACATATGTCGTGTCCAACACTTCAAAAATTTATTTATTATTTACCGAATACGAGTAATTTATAACGTATATATTGTACACGTTAGACATCAGAATCCTAATATTAGCAAAATCAAAAAAACAATTTTTGTTTTAAAATATACTGCATTTTTTGATAAATATCGCAAATCACTAACGAATGCTGATGATACAAATAAAGAAATAAACTATTTATTGCGGCTTTTTCAATTTGTTTTTTTTTTCATTTAGTACGTTTTTCAATACGTGTGATTTTTGTGATGTGATGTAATTGAATTTAGGATGTATTTGACGTGTCCATGTAATAAATCAAATTGATAAAACGATTTGTTACTAATTATATTTTTCTTTTGTTTTTAGGTAAGAAGCCGCTGTCGTTTAGATTGTTACACGTATAAAAATTCGGTGAGTGTTATGCTAGCACTTTACTGTCGTGAAAGATTAGATAATATTCTATCGAAAAATATCCTCTTTCTATACAGGCAGCTTTAACCGAGTCATCCCTTCACATTTCTTTCGCTTACATTACGTGACATTAAATTCGTGTCCAATTGGTGAATCTACCGCTCCCAGACGTGTCACAATATACAACCTATTGTAGGTAGTAACATACAACCTACTCTAAGTAACAGGTAGTTATTAGCAGCTTTTTGCACGAGGTTGAGAATTTAACCTTTTTTAAAGAGATAAAATCTGCATCATAACTGTTCAGTTCATAATTAAAAATAATCTTGAATTGTTAGTCAGATCATATAAACAGTCAAAATAATTAATTGAAAGAATGGTTTCTCCGAATAATCCCTCTAGGAGCCGTGAGGCCTAAGACGCGATAGTCTTATCCGAGGTAGCCTCCATACGAGGAGTCTTCTTTCTGTATAAAGTAAAAGTAAAGTAAAAGGTATTTATTTCCAATACAACCATACAATTGTGTAGGAATGACAGTAATTAATCTTAAATTAGTTACTCAATTTAGACAAGAGATGATATACAATATATAGTTTTAAACTTACCAATTTACGAAAACATAGACTATATGATAACAGTTTACAACAAAACAATTAACGGTAAATAATATGTATTAGATTAAATGGGTAGATACGATGCTATGTATTTTCAAAATATTTTAAGAAGTCGTTATGGGCATACATGTTGATTTTAAGCAGATAGACTCGGATGGATCTCTTGAAAATATCGATGTTTTTAATTTCTTTTAATCTTTCGGGCAATTTATTGAAAAGTTTGAGGCCTAAGTATCGACTAGTCGCCTGGAACTTGGCAGTACGTGCTACGAACGGTTGGAGATACAGGGTTTTATTCCTGGTGTCATGCCGATGTACTTCCTCGTGGGATATGGCCGAGCTCTTATTGCAATAGAATTCGCAAAGAGCTTCTTGAGCAAAAATCGCATATACGGTCAATATCCCTAGTTTTTGGAAGTGTTCACGACATGACTGCCGTGGACCAATACCTACTATCGCACGTATGGCTCTTTTCTGGAGAGTAATTTTTATAGGAGCTAAATCGTGAGTTGAGCCGATCCCAGAACAAAGCGGATCTTGTGGTGGTCCAAGCTGCACGAAACCGTTCGCTACTATACTGACAAATAGAGCTGTTAGCTACAACGTGCAAACCCGTCACCTCAGGAAGTTTTAATTTAACGATATTGATCGCTCTGTCTCCCGTGAAGTGAACGCAGAAGACTTGGAACGAAAAACAATCCACAGTCTAGCTACGCCACCTGCCCGTCAGAGGCCAACGCCTTATTATACGGCGAGGCACCAGGAAAGGTACACAGCGGGCAGCCTCTCCCCCTGACTACCAGTTTGGAAGGTTAGGTTACCTCCTCCTAATTAACCCTCAGGATACCTCCTACCTCCTGACTGGTTGCAGGATCGAGGTCGTTTGCGCGGTCCTCTCCTCTCACGGCATCCTTTGTCCGGCTTATCCACCCGGGATCGGGTGGCGGCTGAATGGTGGTTTCAAGAGCAGTTGTCATAATGTTAACAACCACCCCCGTTCTATAAGAATCATCTGACTGGCTACGAGGAAAGACTGACTGCTTTTAAATTTGTCACATTAGAAAAACGCCGGCAGGTTGCACATTTAGTGTTCCTGTACAAAATTTTAAATAATAAAATCGATACCTCTTGTATAGAAAAAATACAATTTAAAATTACTAAGAGAAGTCTTCGATACCCAGACTTATTTCAAACATCTTTAGCAAAAAACTATACCGGAGTTAATAACGTAATCCCACGTATATGTCGTCTGTATAACAAATTTCATCTTGACAATCGCATCGATATATTTCATGATAGTTTATGCTCCTTCAAAGCGACCCTCTTTAAAATACTGTAATTCTGGTATTTTTTGTTTTTTTTTCCTTTTTTTTATACATATTTAAAAAAAAATCAACCATTGTTCATGCATTGTGCTAATTGTGTACTCATATAAAAAGGATATTGATGTAGTCATGTAACTGTAGTATATATATGTCACTGTATGTGTTGTCAATATTCTGTTTGGGTACCAAATAAAATAAAAAAATAAAAATAAAAATAAATAAATATAGGAAACGTTACTGTTCCCAGACTCCCCCGGCTGTTAGTCGGAGTGCACAATCGATTGGCTGACGCAGTACGGTGTGCAAACTCCACAGGAGCGCCCGAAGGTTGAATCCTAGAGAGCACTGGCTCGCAGACCAGCGTCCTACTCTAGCTCTCCCTTCTGCGTGGAGACCGCCGGATGGGTGTTAACCCGTGAGTGTGACTGACCCTGAACGAACTTTGTGGCCAACTCCAACAGGGCCTATTAGCACCATACTGACAGATGGAACTATGGAGGCCGACACTCCTGAAATTACCACTCATCACTCTTCGAAGTTGCTGCTTCGAAATTACCACTCATCACCCTTCAGTATTACCCGCTCTAAAGCAAAAATCTTGTTTATATTTAATCCACCATCGTATATATAACCATCTGGTTCTAAAACATTAAAATTGGCTTATTATAAAATGAAGTGCTTCACCTATACGAGTATCCGTCGAAGTAATCAGAAGCGCTCGACGCGTCAAACTAAAAAGGCGCAAGGGCGCCGCGACGCGCCCTGAGGAATATTAAGCGAGGACTTAGCGCGGAGGTGTAGGTAGGTAGCACACGTCCTCGAGATAAACGAGGGGTGTAGGCAAAATGGGTGAAAGAATAAACCGGCACGTGACTCCTCTGCCCTCCTCTCCTCACGACACACCTAAGGAATCCTCAACGAGCCCAAAAGCAGCCCTTAACAAAAGCGCCACTTGAATTATGCACTTAACCCTTTCGCTAAGGCCCGTGACGAGACTTAAGATCTTTATTAATTCATCTGCAATGGTTATCGCGTCTTCGTTTCTTAATACTACATACCATAGGTCACACTGAATGTTTTCGGAACTCTTCACTTAGATATCTCTTTCTTGAAGTGCCTCTCCATTACTGGAGGTTGGCCGTTAGCTCTGAAAACGTTTTGATCTTGCGCATCCGGAACAGCTTTTCCGCACTGGTGACCCCGGTCCACTCTCTGACATTGCACAGCCACGACTTTTTCATCCCTCCAGGACGCCGTTTAGCCTCAATTTTCCTTATTAATATCAGTTGAAGCAGCTGATATCTGTTATGCCGCAACACGTGCTCCAGATATTCAATCTTGCGCTTTTTGACGGTGTGCAACAATTTTCGGGTCGTACCAGCACGCTGAAGCACGTTATCATTGCTAACTTTATGGGTCCAGCTTATACGGAGTATTCGACGGTAGCACCACATCTCAAACGCTTCCCGGCCGCCGTCTGGTGTCTTATTTTACGGTTCACGATTCGCTGCCGTACGTAACCACTGGTCCGATGTAGCGATGCAGGATCCGAGTTTTGAGCCTTAGATTGATTTGCCGGCAACACAAGACTTTTCTCATTTTATTGAATGAGGCACGGGCGATTTCTATCCGGGTCTTAATTTCTCGATCGGAGTCCCAAATTTCATTCACCCATGCACCGAGATGATTGTATTGTTGGACCCGCTCAAGAACTTTACCTGCTACCGATATATCCCTGGTAATTACCATGACTTTGGTCTTCGAAATATTTATGGATAAGCCAACCTTTTCACTGCACTCATTAACTCTGACAACCAACCTTTGTATGTCTTCTTGAGCAGAGGCAATAAAAACTTTGTCTTCGGCGTAGCGCAAATTATTGATGAGTTAACCGTTCATTTTCACCCCCCGCATCAAGATTCTCCAGATCCTCGATCATAATCAGCTCAGAGTACACAGTAATGGGAACAGGACGCAACCCTGACGTACCCCGCGGCAAATATCGACCTCCTCCGTGCATTCCTGTTCCACTCTGAATACTTCGAATTTCTTTTCCGTCTATACCAATGTCATTCAAGCGCCTTAAAAGCAGTTCGTGCCTAACCTGGTCAAAAGGACCACGTAGATCAGAGGTACCCAAACTCTTTTACCCCGTAGACGACAACTGATTTTTAATTTTCCCTAAACCTGCTGTCTGCTTAATATTGAAATTTCCTAAATTTCCCCTTCCATGAGATTCGGCCATCCTTAAGTATAATTAATATTAGTCAGGTATAATTAATCCAGCACAAACATTTGGCTGTGAGAAAGTTGTGCTTGCGGTGGATCCCACACAATTTGACTGAGGCTCAAAAAAACTGATACTTGGAGCAATGCCATGCTTACCAGATTCAACAAAGGGGCGTCAAATTTGGCGTGAAACATAGTAACTGATGACGAAACATGGTTTTACAGCTGCAAACCCGACAAAGCATCAATCGACCATATATGTAGGTCTTTCAAGATAGGCTGAACTCAACCAAAGTGGCGCGCTTGCAAAGTGCCGCTACGCGGACAATCGCTTCTTTTTATACACGACTGCCTGACAAAAAAGTAGCGTTATGAGTTCAGGGTTCATCTATGAATATTTTACATTTCTTAATTCCACCGTAACTTCTGAAAGCTCCAACTCATTTAGATGTATCCGTTATTGTTAGAATCGTTATGTCATCACGAGTGTCATACCGTACCTTAACTGTCCAAATATCAAGTAAACAGCTGTCTAAATGTCCAAATCTCCAAATGTCAATAAATTTACATAAATATATCGTGTTTAGTGTCATATAAAAGGCCTGATTAAGTATATTCCGAAAATATGTATATATTTATATGGATAAATACATAAATTTCAAATATTTCATAAAAAACCGTCATAATTGTAAATACAATAGTTCATTTATTGTAATGTCAGACGTGTTTTTTTCCTTTTAATATATATACTTGTTTTAGGAAAACTGCGCACATCGTTCCTGTTTACGACCGTACGTTTGTAGAGTACACGACCGATTTCTTATTTTATTTGATCGTCTCTAATTTATTATTAAGTATTTTAGGTAATGGTACTTAAATGCTTGTAAATAAATTGGCATATTCCCATGTTTTAATCATTATTCAACTAATAACAATATGATTATGATTATTGGAAGGCAGAGCGCTCCAGGTCGTCCTATTCTGCTATTATTCGAATATCACTCCGTATATTTAAATTTTTCTATATAAACAATAGTTTATTATTAATTTTTTTAATTATAAAATAAACCAGTTGGTAGGAGTCCCTACTCTTGGTATAGTCAAATTATTTTACTTGATTTTGCGGTATAGGTACCTTATGCCATTATGTTGATTAACATTTTTTTGACAGATTGGCTATTTTTTTTAATCCATACTAATATTATAAAGAGGTAAAGTTTGTGAGGTTGTAGCAAGTAATCTCTGGATCTACTAAACCGATTATAAAATTATATATATTATTTACCAATAGAAAGCCATGTTATTTGTAAGTGTCATAGGCTATATATTAATCCGAAAAATGAAAAGACTGTTTCGTAGTAGTCGGATTTGCAAAATCGGAGAAAAAACGGTCGAATAAAAATATTTCTTACGAACGCTGCTTTAACGATGAGAGATATGTGATTAAGTTCTAGATAAAAGTTGTAGAGCTTAGTAATATCTACAAAAAAGTCAGCGACAGCATATGTCTAAATTTTATATTTAAGTCACAAAAAGTAGTTTTTATATTAAAAAAATAATTTAAATCGTTAGGTCATGTCTAGTGGTCATATTATCAACAATTATGAATTCATTACAAAATAAGTAAATTTATCGTCTCAAAAGTTTTAAAACAAAAGACTTTTTCCGTTTACTGCATATAATTTCCCTTTTACTGCGTAAATGGTTAAAGAGATAAGACACTCACAAATAAGACACTCACAAGAAGACACTCACAAATAACAGTAATATAGTCAAATTGGCATGCAAATACATACATACATATGAAGTAAAAATGTAACCCTTCTTTTGGCAGTCAGGAAATAAATCATAGCACTCAGTACTAACCGAACCACACTCATAATTTCATCACAAGTAAAACGTATTATCGCCTAACGAAGTGGGCACGGGTCAGCTAGTTAATAATAAAATTTATATTAAAAATATAAAATCTTTTAAAAATAACTCGAGCTGATAAAATACCTAAGTAGGTATAAACGAAAAAAAAAAAATAACCGAAGTGTAAAAACCAACAGTCAGTTATAAAATAGTCAAATGACAAATGTAAAATTACAACAATAAAAATGGTGCATTAGAAATAGTCAATGCAAGTTCATCTCCAATTATTAAAATAATTGGAATTAGTAATATAAATAAACAAAAAAATGTAATAAAAATAATCATTAAAGTTTAGAAAATTTGTTATTTAGAATAAATTGGGTTCTTAATAAGAATATGAGTTGCAATACGAAACGCTCTCCCCAGATTTCGTTATTGAGCAAAAAATCCACAGTGAGAAAATAGACGTATCCACTTGAAAACTTAGTGAAAGACCAGTCCCCCGGGTACTAAATGGGCGAAGGGCGACTTTACTAATAAAGACGCGCGAAGCCACAATACGGGAGTCACGTGGAGTAATTTCTCGTCCGCAAACTTGCAAGCATTCACTCATTTAAGTAGTTAACTTGGCCCCTCGTCAGGAGCTGAGGCTTCGCGCCTTAAAATGCAACGGCAAGGGAGCCGCCATTGCGCGAAAATTAAGACTTCTCAACCCTCAACTTTTACTTGGCAACCCCACACTAGCACTTCTAGGCGCCGTAGCAGCGTCGACACGTCTGGCTACACCGCCAAATTTTAGAGTTAGTGTAGGGGTACGAAGTAGATTTTTATGTAATCGAGGTATAAAATAGGCATAACGATATAAATTATTATGTTTTTTTTCTACCACTTTTTCCATGCAATTTATCCAATCGTCTGGAAGTAAGGATTTCCCCCCTGAAACGTATATTTTTCAACCCTTTGAGGACCATAAGCTTTGCGGTAGAGGGAATGGAAATGTTTGATACATAAAACTGTTAATGGGCGATGTAAATGTCATGTGAATGTGGGTGTTCGCTTACTTCGCACCATTACTTAGTATGTCCATTTTATGAATTTCGCATGTTATGTTTACAACAAATAAATAAATAAAATAAATAAATAACATGTATGTCAAGTATTAATGGGATATGATAAATTGTTGGGACAAAAGTGTCCTTGTGGTTCATAAAGATGCAAAGTTACAACTTTTCCAAAATTTGATTATTTTATTATTTAATTCGGATATCTTACGTACTAAAAAAAAAATTAAATTGAAAAAGTCGCCAATATTTTTTTTGAAATCACCAGAGGTTGCTGGTCATTGGTGATATTTTCCAAAACAAAATACGGTATATTTAGAAGCAATAATTATTTTTTTGCTAATTTTAAGATTCCGATGTTTCAATAACATGAAAAAAATGTAATTTATAAATTATTCGTATTCGATAATATGTGAAATGATTTTTAATTTATGGGACACATGTCCCATGTCCATAGCCCATGGTCTCTAAAGGGTTCATTCTAATTTATACATATAATAATAGATAGAAGAAAATATTTTGAAAAAAATACTACGTAAACATCATTGTGATGCAAAGAAGCAAAATACTGATTTAATTTTTCTTTCCTGTCCGTCTCTTTTTCTGTTTGTTTGTTCCTCCATAATTTTAAAACTACTTGGCTGATGCGTTTTTCACTCTTTAATATGAATGGGAAAAATATGACCAGTCTCATAGTAAATTTCTTTTTTTATATAGGGTTGGCAGTATTGGGCAATCCGATATCGGTTGAGTATGATTTCTTTTGATAATTATTATCTTTTCTTATGAAAAGTAATTTGACCTTCTTAGATTTCGTTGTGGACTACGAAAGTGTGTAGTTTCATTAAAAAATATATGAGCCCTATATAACAATCATCTTTTGCCAATTTCCACAGAGATCTGACAATATAATCAATTCAAAAAAATCTTATTTAATGGCCTAGTCAAGAATCCAGTATATGAATTAGGAGATTTGGATAATGCTGAATTCTTATTCCAAGAGCATCCTAATGTAAAATAACGGAAAATTCATGATAATCAACTTTGCCAAAGAGCGTAATTTTTATTTTTAATTTTATCGACGACGGCTATATTTAAATTTAGATATTTTTAGTATACGCTTATCTATTTTCATGATCATCATATTATTGCCTTGATAATTATTACTACAGACATTGAGCTCTTTTTTGATCAGCAATTTTGATTATTAGATTATTTTCTATTTATCAATGGTTTTCAAACCAATTATAATTTACTAAAATTAATTTATATATATTGCCACAACTATATCATGATAGTTAATATTATATCTAATTCTAATATTCTATTAATTACATTATTTAAAATTTTAGAGGCAAAGACGCATCCAAGTGTAGGAAAGCCTACCTACTGGAGCAGAACTAAATTGTATTGTATTGTATAATAATAAATAAATAAATACAAACGGAGCTGCCATGGAATTCACCGACCGGAGTCGGGCCCATCATAATACAATTTTTTTACACTTCTGGGGGGTGACTAGTGGATTCCGGACTTACGAACCGGCTGTGGTAGGTTTAGGACAGCTGTCTTGCCACATGTGAGCGTACACCTTACCACCCATTCACTCCCCCTTCGAAGCCAATATGGATTCGAGTACCAGATTCGTAATCAGTGCCTCCGAAGTAGTAATAAAAGTAGGCCAATCTTTAAATGGAATTTACGATATTCGTATCCGAGTGCGCTAAGATGTTTTAACGGCGCTATGGCATTCGGTGCATTTCTATTTGATTATATATACCATTTGATAAACATAAAATGATATATATATATATATATATATATATATATATATATATATATATATATATATATATATATATATATATATATATATATATATATATATATATATATATATATATATATATATATATATATATATATATATATATATATATATATATATATATATATATATATATATATATATATATATATATATATATATATATATATATTGATGCCACGATAGTGTTACTCGAAGGACGATCGCGAGTGGTCGTGTCGCGCGGTACCGGCTGCGAGGAACCACGTGAATACGGACTTGTGCGGGTCAATACTAAGAATCCCTCAACGCCCAATTAGGTGCAGGGACCGAGTTAATATACTTAGTCTGGGAAGCCCCGAAGCCCGCGTCGAAAAGCGAAACGCGCTGGTACCTACTTAGACGGGCAAGTCAAAGAAAGCCCCACTGGACGCGATCAGCTGCACGACTCCTGGCCCAGCGATTCATACCCAACACTCTGAAGTCGCCAAGTCGCTACGTCGAAGAAGCGCAACGGTTCGTCGGAGCAGGAGGTAGTTGCGACTGGAGCTGCAATTTTTCGGCATGCAGCCATCACATGAAGTAAATTAAAAGTTTTTTTAAGAAACCATGGAAGAGTAGGAATGATAGATTTGGAGCCAGCTCACGAGGATCTCCCTTGCAAAGCTAGATAGCTTACAGAAGGAGTCCCGGGCCAAGGTCAACTGGCCAAGGCGACCGAAATCCGACAAGATGGAACTACCAGCGTGCTAAATAGCGAGTATTTAGGGCGTTCTGTTATTGAGGTAATGATTTTCTCAAAGATAATAATGTAGTTTTGTTTGCCAACCAACTTCGAATTCGTAGCTGTTCTATAAGAATTTTTTTTAACCCTTAAACCCTACCGCTATCCTTACATACACTATTACTACACTAGGGTGTAATTTGTAATTTGTATATTGAGGTGTAATACACACACGACTGGCGCGTACATGCGACTGAACTTGGTGCGTTTGTAGGCAACCTAACCATGAGTTAATACAGTACTGGGACCATCAAACCGATTTGACCTAAAATTAAGAAATATCAGTCAAAAAACGCCTGGGGTGTGATACACTCCAGGGTAGGGTTAAAGGTTTAAGTAAAATTTAAACAATATTTAAAAACTCTTTCCCTTAGTTACTTCCGCCAATTTCGGTTATGAAAGTTCATACCACTCTCATTCTGTCCCTGTTTTTTAAAAATACCTAGATAGACTCATCAGAGTTACCCGTATAAACGTTAAAGGACGATGGACGATAAACTGACAGCAACCAATCGTGATTTACACGAATGTTACCAGACGTGTAACAATATCAACGTCGGTATTATGTTGCTTCCATTGGGGTCATTGTCGTTCATGTCAAGCGATAGACACAAATGAAAGGAATCGCATCTATCGCAGTTATGTAGGTAGTGAGTTTCAGCTGGTTTTTGTCTAAGCCATGTATGGGCAACAACCGGCCCGCTGTAAGATATGATCCGTACCATTTAAAAAAAATTCATTTTGTTATTTTAATATATTGTACTATAATAAATAACATTGTCGTATTATTTCATGTCTGATATCTATCACAAAATATATTATCACTACTTTAAAATGCACTAAGTACTTTTAAACGCGGCCCGCGAACGTATTTGCACGCTAAACTTTGGCCCTCAACATGTCAAAGGTTGCCCATACCTGCTAAGCAAACGTTGGAAGTGGGCTACGGTTGAGAAGTAGCAATGAATAAGACCGCATATGTGAAGATTATTAGGTTTTTATGTATGTTTTCGCATTTGAACGATAGCTTCGCACGCCGTTTTGTTGTTTTTTTTTATTTTTTTTTATTTAGGTAAAAAACAGTCATAAACAATTGTTTTAACAAATACACTTAAACAAATAGACCTACATTACCATTAATTTTAACAAAACTTGTAAATGTAGCCACAACAATGTAAATTTCTAGTCGGATCGAACTATTTTCATTTAGTACGAGTACCTAAATTATTAGCTGTTAACTAAAACTAATGCAACAACAAATCACTCAATTGTTTCCTAAAAGTAATTTATGACACTGAGAATATATCTATGTCGTTCAAAACTTCATTATAACACATGCAAGAGCGTCTGAAGAAGGTATTTTTTGCGTAGTTTGAATGAAAAGAGGGAATATAGAAAGTATCTTTTGAACGTGAGTAGGAAGACCGCGGTATTTTAAAAAGATTTTTTTTCAAAAGGGGTGCAGAGTTGATGTGGTTATGAATAATTTTATATAAGAAAATCCTGTCTAAGAATTTTCGTCTTGAATACAGAAAATGCATTTTGTGTGTCGTTACTCTCTCTGAGTAGTCGGTGCAGAGGCTACCTGTCCGAAAGTCTAATGATTTTAAACATTTCTTTTGTACCCTCTCAATCCTATCTACATGAACAGCATACTGGGGACTCCAAACTACACTTCCGAATTCTAGGACACTACGAACAAATGCATTGTAGAGTATTTTAATGGTGTTGCCTCTGGTAAAAGGTTTACTTATGCGCAGAATCAATCCGAGTTGTTTAAAAGCCTTAGCTACGATCTTATCAATGTGAAGGTTAAAGTTCAGTTTGGAATCCAGGGTAATGCCTAGATCACGAATGTTGGTAACTCGAGTTAAGTAATTACTGTATATTTTGTAATCATAAATAATTGGATGACGCTTTCGGGTGAATGTTATGACGTTACATTTATCCGTATTTAAAATTAGTTGATTATCCTTACAATAGTTCTCGAAGCTTAATAAATCCTGTTGCAAATCTTCACAATCACCAAGACCTTAAACAAGTTTGAATATTTTCAATAATAATAATTCAACTGATAGTGACGTGGCGAAGTTGCCAGATCGATGATTTTGTTGGAAAGTAATATGAATGCTGGGATGAAAGGTAGTAAATTAAGAAAGGAAAGGAAAGTACTCTGAAATTAATGAATATATCCAATAAGTTTTACTTAAACCATTACGGAGCTCCTCCGCACATAAACTGTGGGCTCCATTCGTGTCTAAATCGCTGGCAGTATGGTTTACTTTGTTAACACAGCGAGCAAAAGTTTAAGTTGCGAAAGCGGAGAATTCAAACTCGAATATCTCTGTCGTAATATAATATATCAGAATATTTCTTCCAGTGTTAATGAATGTAATTAAAAAAAATAATTAAGTAAAAAAGATAGATTTCGAAATTAAAGAAACCTCCTAATTGTCCTAAAGGCTAATAAGGGAAAACGACCATCTCAGATTGTCTACAAGCCTCATACATATACATACGTGGGTGATACTACAAGTTTTTAGAATCTCAATAATGAAATAAGATCTTCTCTGTAGATCTAATAGGACTTTATAAGATTTGTCCTCTGCGGCGAATGCCTTATATCTCTAGAGTTTTCAGAAAAATACTGTCGTGGTCATAACGTGTTTACTGAAGCCAACCTGATTATTCCTATATTACAAGTCCAACAATGAAATATTCTATTAAATATATGCTTTTCAAATACTTTTTCAAATACTTACAAAGTAGTAGCATTGATTATATATGATATTAGATTGTTCAACTCCAACTAGGGTTGTCGACTACAGCGGGCGAGCCCGTCACCTCAGGAAGTATTAACGATTATTCGTTCTATCTCTCTGGAGTGAGCGCAGAAGACTTGGACAAAACAGTCCACCGTCTAGCTCCGCCACAAACCCGTAAGAGGCCAACGCCTTAACCGCGAGATAGCCAGGAGTGTTACCCAGCGGGCTTACACTCACGCCCTTACATCCAATTGCGATCAGATTACTCCAGTCTCTCGATTGGTTACGAGTTCGAGGTCGCTTGCGCGGTCCTCTCCCTTACGAAGCGGTGAAACGGTGTATACCGAATCTATCGCGGACCACGGCATCCTTTGCCCGGCTGTTCACCCAGGATCGGGTAGCCGATGGTCGTTTCAAGAGCAGGCGCCGTAAGGCCCGCAACCTCCCCCGCTCTATAGGAAATAGTACTGCTTCCAGACTCCCCCGACTGTTAGTCAGAGTCCCTCCCGGTCCCTCTTCTTTGCTCTCCGTGAAGCGAGCCGAGCCGACTGGGGAATTCGTTTCCCTGCGGTAAGGACGATATACGAAGGTGTCTTCGTACCACGTGTGACGTACGCTGCACGTGCGTGGACGGAGCACCACATCCCGGAGGCAACCCGAGTGGCTCTCTTGCGTGGGCAGCGCATCCCTCTCGTGGCTATGACCGCCCGGGGCGTACAGGACGACGTCCACTCTCGCGCTACCTGTCATTGCGGGCGTCCTGTCCATCGATTTGGAGGTTTTGGAGCGCGCAGCGTTGGCGCGGTATCGTCGGGGAGGACCAGTGGTATTTCATGGCCTCTCGGTTGACCCGGCGGGGTATCGAGCTGGGGAGTTTGCCCGCCTGATTCGTGCGGAATCCCTTCGTGTTTGTCAGGAGAGGTGGGATGCTGGCGGCACGGGCCGCCTCACCCACTGCTTCTTTCCGTCGGTAGAGGCAAGAATGAAAAATGCGTGTTTTCTGCGGTTCGATCACCATACCACCCAGCTGTCGGGGGCCATGGGGAGTTCAAAGCCAAGCTGTCTGACTTTGGACTCTCCCGTGACCCCTGTGCGTGTGTGGGCATGGACTTCAAACGGCAGAACACGTCATTTGGGTATGCCCAAAGCTCTCGACCGCACGGGATGAATTGGTGCGTGAGGTCGGCGCGTGCGCCAAGCACCTACCGATATGGTATGCGGATCTGGTCGAGTGTGGGCGTTGTTTCGGCGCGTTCCGATGCTTCGTGGAGAAGTGGGTTTTCCTTTGGGAGGAGTTGAGGCTTCCGGGAACCCCAGTTTTGGGGTCCCCCCCGACACCAGTGGCGTGATGCGATGGCCACTTCCAGCCCGAAGTGCCCGTCTATGTGCCGTCCCCAAAACCGCCCCCGCGGGCGCGTCCCCTGCCTGAGGACCTTGGTTAGGCCGTCCCCCACGAGACCGTCCCATGACCCATACGTCTACATACCCCCTCACTAACCACTTAGTCCCCCCGACATCCTGTCTGTGTTTGGTAGCCTGTCTTTGTTTAACTTTAATCTCTGCTTTGTGTTTATTTTATTATTATTTTTACGACTATTTCTTATCTTCTTTTGTTGTTATCTTCTTTTGTTTTTTATACTGAATAAATGGGTTTCCGGGGTGGTACGGGGGGGGGGGGGTGGCTACCTTTCTTTACCCCCCGCGCGTATACCCTTCTGGTACGCGCGGGGTGTCGTTGCATGATATCCCGGGCAGATAAGACGACCACCGTCGTTATAACTGCCCGGGCGGTGGGTGGGTTCTCCACCCTCACCTGCCGCCTTGAAACCACTAAACTGTTAGTCAGAAAGCGCAATCGATTGGCTTATGCCGCACGGTGCGACGGTGTGCAGACCGTCCAGGAGCGCCAGAAGTATGATTCCCAGGGGAAACTAACCATAAGGCCAGTGTCCTACCCAGGCTCGCACTTCATGCGTGGAGGCTGTCGGATAGGTGTTGATCCGTGAGTGTTACCAACCCTGAACAGAATGGGTCTTCGTGGCCAACTCAGCAAGGGCCCATTGACTCCCAATTGTTCAACACCATAGCACGATTCAGAAATCATTCGGTGCCTCCGAAATGCAGATGGCGCTGGTAGCATTAATGGCGAAACTAACAGCAATTTATTTGGCCATCTGTAATAATACTAATAATGAATGGTTTTTCATAATGGAGTGATTAATTATAAAACCCCAACGTCAACCAATGATAACAAACCTGCAATTATTATGCCATATTATGTCGCATTATTTATATAGTCGATTACATTACAGAAGTATTACAGAGATATCGAATGCCACGAATGCCATCTATTAGTCTATCTGAAATTCAAAGTGCTTAGTTATTACGTATTGAGACCTGTATACTAAATTTAAAAATGTCGTCTTTATGTAAATAATATTAAAAAGCGTTTGTTATTATATTATTATTTTATACCGTATAGTCGTGTCTAGAGAGCCATCTACAGTGCGCCGTCATACTATTATATAACAAAAGTTGCCATATTTAACATAATGAAAGAAGATGAATACATTTTTGGAATTATGAGCGCTATCTCCATTTTGCGTTTCGTAGTGAAATTCTAGCTGCTAAATGATGTTGGGCAATCTCATACCCTATTTAAGAGCCTTATTACAAAATAGCGTAGGTATTCTTTTAAAATGAGTTGAAAAAATGAACGCATTTTTTTTGGATGTAACTATAAAAGATAGGATAAATAAATAAATAAATAAATAAATAACTATTCAACCCTGGGAGAAAACCGCGGCACTGAGCGCTCTTCTCTTGCGCAAGCAAATATATACACAATTTCTAATTGTTTTTTGCAGTGTTTTCTCCTTTCTAATGACAATAATTTATATTATGTCGTATTGCTAAAAGAGTGAACTTTAATATAGTATAAGTATTATATAAGAATCTTATTTTATTTCTGAGAAAATTAGAATGATACAGGAAGATTTGTTTTAAATTTTGTGTAATTGTAAGTAATGTATACCTTGGATATGTGGTCAAAAAACGAAAAAAAAAAAAGCCGTAGTGTACATCAAGAATACATGACGGACATAAAAAAAAATAGTATACGGTTTTCGTTGTAGTGATATTACTGTATTAAGGAGCTCAAAGTTTGCCTTCCGAGCGTTTTACGAATAACGACTTTCGGAAAATGGGCTGAATAAGTAAATAATATTCGTTATATCTAAAATTAAAGGCCGCTATGGTCAACATCAAGAAATGGTCCAGGTAATTCAGTAATTAAAGTTTGTAGAAATCTCTTCATTTCTTGGAATTAGAACGCCAAAAATCCACTTTTCTTGCCTTTCTGGAAAAAATATGTGATAGGGCTCTTAATCAATGGTAGTAGCTATATAGGAAGAAAGGTTTGATGGTAAGAATAGCCAAGGTGATCATCTGATATGTATGATATAGCTACTACCCCATATTAGTATAAACTAATATAATTTATATTATGATTATATAATATTCAGTTAATACTAATCTATACTAATATTATAAAGAGGTAAAGCATGTGACGTTGTAGGAAGTAATCTCTGGATCTACTGAACCGATTTTGAAAATTCTACCAATAGAAAGCCACGTTATTTGTGAGTGTTATAGGCTATATATTAATCCGAAAAATAAAAAGACTTTTTCGTGGTAGTCGGATTTCCAAACTAAGTCGAAAAAAACGGTCGAACGAAAACGTTTCTAACTAACGCTGCCTTAACGATGAGAGATATATGATTAAGTTCTAGAGAAAAGTTGTAGAGCTTGATAATGCCTACAAAAAAGTCAGCGACAGCTTATGTCTAACTTTTATATTTAAGTAAGAAAAAGTAGTATTTTATAATAAAAAAATAATTTAAATCGTTAGGTCATGTTTATTGGTCATATTATCAACAATTATGAATTCATATCAAAATAAGTAAATTTATCGTCTCAAGTGTTTAAAACAAAAGACTTTTTCCTTTTACTGCATATAATTTCACTTTTACTGCGTAAATGGTTAAAGAGATAAGACACTCATAAATAAGACACTCACAGGAAGACACTCAGAAATAACGGTAATATAGTCAAATTGGCATGCAAATACATACATACATATGCAATAAAAATAAAACCCTTCTTTTGGCAGTCAGGAAATAAATCACAGCACTCAGTACTAACCAAAACACACTCATAATTTCATCACAAGTAAAAAGTTTTACCGCCCAACGAAGTGGGCACGGGTCAGCTAGTATTAAATATTAGTATAAAATTAGTATAGATAATATGGTATTAGTTAGTTATGTATATTTCGCTTAATAAATAAAATTTAAATTTTAATAAATAAACGACCGAATTAATTCGTGCGCCTAATATTTCACGCTCATAAATAAAATAATTCTTCGTTGAAACCTCATTCCACCACGAATAAAACGACTTTGATTTTCAGTAAAAAAAGATTATAAACAATGTCATGGAAGTTAAAATTACAATTACAAATTACAGATTACAAATTATTTATTGATTTCAAATTATGAGTAGATTCAATATGCAAAAGTGTTAACCTAACTAGGCTGCGCCTGTTCCAAGGTAGACATTTTATTTTAATTATTCTAAGAAATCTATTATTTTATATTTATATAAATAAACAAAATCATACTTAATGTAATAGATATATCTTAATTACCTAATTGTCAATAAGCTATTATTAAGCTATTGCATAGCTTTTATCGCGGGCCTAGGCCAGCGCGGCGACCGAATGAAGAAATTTTTTAACGAAAATTAATGATTTTAAACTGATAATTACGTCTAAACGACTACTGCTTACGATTCAAAAAAAATATATGTTAAACAAGAACAGTTTCCTAATATTCTTAGCTTTGAATATTTTAATTTTGTTTATATTACATAGTGTAATTAATTTGTGAATATAGGTCTAACCGAACACAAAAACGACTACTACGCAACAACTATCTGGCGTAGTATTATGAAACCTGACCATTTTTAAGATAATTTAATTATCTATCTTTTTATCTACGATTTTTTTCGAATAATCCGTTTTTTTGCTTTATCGAATAAAAAATTCGTGCGTGGCGCTCTATCGAAAGACGTTTAAATTATTCCGAATCATTTGCTACCGCAGCCACAAATGATTCCGAATAATTTCAACGTTTTCCGATAGAGCGCAGTTATAGTGGGGGCTAACGGGCCCATGATGAGTTGGCCACGATGACCCATGTGTCCAGGGTCGGTCACACTCACGGGTCAACACCCATCCGACGGCCTCCTCGCATGGGGTGCGAGTCCTGGGTAGGACACTGGGTCAACCAGTCTCCCCTGGGAATCAAACCTCTGGCGCCCCTGGACGGTCTGCGCACCGTGCGGGGTTTGCTCCAATCGGTTGTGCTCTCCGACTAACAGTCGGGGGAGTCTGGGAACTGTACTGTTTCCTATAGAGCGGGGGTGGTTGCGTACCTTATGGCGACTGCTCTGGAATTGACCATTGGCCATCCGATCCCGGGTAAGAGGCGGGCAAAGGACGCCTTGGTCCGCGAAGATTGTACGGTCTGCGCACCGTGCGGGGTTTGCTCCAATCGGTTGTGCTCTCCGTTTCACCGCTTCATAAGGGAGAGGACCGCGCAAGCGACCTCGAACTCGGTACCAATCGAGAGACTGGAGAAATCTAGTCACAATTGGAAGTGAGGGCGCGAGTATCTCGAGCCCGCCGGGTTTACTCCTGGCTAACTCGCGGTAAGGCGTTGGACTCTCACGGGTTGTTGACGTAGCTGGACGTAGAATGTACTGTCCAAAGTCTCTACGTTCACTGCAGGGCGATAGAACGACTAATCGTTAAAACGTCCTGTGGTGACGGGCTCGCCCGTTGTAGTTGACACCGCAAGATGAGAGCGCAGTTATCTGATATCAGAAAAAATAAAATAAATAAATAATTATAATTGCATAAGTTGTTAAAAATGCTATGCAATAGCTTTACCGCGGCAGTCCCCGAGTGCCACACGTATTTTTTTTTTATATTAAAACTAAAAATAAGTGACTTATTTGATTAGTAGACTAAAAAACTGACTCCCGAGCCCTGTTCTATAAGAGACCCATGGCTTGGTAACAATTTTTTAACAGTAGAGATGGTGATATTCGTTTGCTGGTCCGTATGCTGATCTGGCCGCTTTCCTAACTGCAACCGCCCATATAAATATAATGAATATATTACATCGATGAATGAGAGTGCATACAGGCGAAAAGTAAGCCGCAGTTAAACGCCGCCAGTTTAGCCACAGGCAAACCCAGTAAACCCAGACCCAGTCTTTTCCGCGTCGCGAAGCGCGAACGGGCGAGGGAAGAGGGCATTAAAAAGATTACACCTGAAAACGCTGAAACCCTGAACCGCTAACGGCTGAAACTGGATCCCTTAGACCGTCCATTTTAGCACACTACTTCAATTTACTTTCAGCTCTACTATATCGCTTAAATATAGTAGGAATCGAGTGCATTCGTTATATTACAGACTCGGAATTGCAGGTGAATATCGCAGGCAACAGGCTATACTCTGCGCAGTACCTTGGTAAATCCTACTGTACTATTATGATCAAGAGAACTATCATATATATATTCAACACACCACAATGTTACACGAGTAACATCCAGCAGACAGCACCTAATCCCAAAAAGGAGAACTAGTTTTCACAGAAACGTTTTTCTTACATTGCTTCGTAACTGTTCAACAAAATCAATTGTGTTTCTTCTGCAGGACTGCAATCTAGAGCAAGTCACGGAAAAAAAGCCTAAGAACTTTAAACACTAAACACTAATAACTTATATATACACTACCGCTCAACAGCATTTATTCACCTACTTTTTATTGTATACTGATTATTAAGCTATTGCATAGCTTTTATCGCGGGCCTAGGCCAGCGCGGCGACCGAATGAAGAAATTTCTTAACGAAAATTAATGATTTTAAACTGATAATTACGTCTAAACGAGTACTGCTTACGATTCGAAAAAATATATATTAAACAAGAACATTTTCCTAATATTCTTAGCTTTGAATATTTTAATTTTGTTTATATTACATAGTGTAATTAATTTGTGAATATAGGTCTAACCGAACACAAAAACGACTACTACGCAACAACTATCTGGCGTAGTATTATGAAACCTGACCATTTTTAAGATAATTTAATTATCTATCTTTTTATCTACGATTTTTTTCGAATAATCCGTTTTTTTGCTTTATCGAATAAAAAATTCGTGCGTGGCGCTCTATCGAAAGACGTTTAAATTATTCCGAATCATTTGCTACCGCAGCCACAAATGATTCCGAATAATTTCAACGTTTTCCGATAGAGCGCAGTTATCTGATATCAGAAAAAATAAAAAAATAAATAATTATAATTGCATAAGTTGTTAAAAATGCTATGCAATAGCTTTACCGCGGCAGTCCCCGAGTGCCATACGTTTTTTTTTATTTTAAAACATGAAAAATTATTATATATTTAAAGGTATATGTATTAATCATATACAAAATAAATTCACAAAAATAAAATTTAGAAATCATCAATTTATATTACTACATATACTAATATGTTTTTATTATAAAAATTCAATTATCTAATAAGGTGTTCAATATCTGCATTTGTACAATTTGTGCAATGGTATAAACCTAGAATATTAGTAGAATAAACAGAAATTCGATTCTGGACCCCTTTTGTTAGGGAATATTTTAAAAGTAGATCTTATTTATTGTACTCAGGAAAGCATTTTAAACGTATCCACTATTCAATTTATAGGATTTCTCTTTGTCTATCTCTCTTATTCCAATAAGATTGGATGCTAAATCTGGCGAGGAATTCTCAATTCTCGCACCCGGGGAGACAAAAGACAAGAGACACTCGTCCGACGCGACCCAGAGACACGCTTCAAAGAATATTGCGAGACGTCGTCGCGTCGCGTCTGTTTGATTTGCGCGACGCTACGGGAATTGTAATTAAATTGAAAACAAGACGACGCGACGACTCGATAGTCGATATAGTGGATTTAGTCGATTCGTCGACTCTGATTCAATATTTGGTGTGTATTTAGTTAATGGTATGATTTTTGACGAACGAATACTAATAATTTTGATTTCTGGGTGAAACGTGCGTTTTGATAGCTTTTGGATTTGTGCATATTATTTGTTTAGTGGGGATTTTCTAAGGTCTTGTAACACTGCGACCATTGCTGATCTATTGTTCACCTACTACTATAGTTCTGCGCTAAGCCTTGTGTCATTTAAGAACCGCAGCAGACTTTTGGCGCCAGATTGTTTTACCTCCTCAGGTTGGAGGTAATGACCACCCAAATGGGTGTATCTTTTACGCATCAGCGGGCCACACTCGCACATGAGGTGCTGGGGAGTTTCCTCTGCCCCTTGGCAGAACCTGCACATTTTTGTGTCTCGGAGCTTGAGGTTGAACATGTGTTTGTTCAGGCCACAATGCCCCGTGAGCGCCCTCACCAGTATGCGTAGATTGTTCCTATTTAGCGATAAGGCCTCTTACGGTCGTAAGCCTTAATACGCTCTTTGGAATGATTCAACCCTGGCGTGTTGTTCCAGTGATTGACGGATTGTTCTGAACATTTTGTTGGAGCATTAGGTTTGCAAGGCTTTTTGGTACGCCACAGCAAGGTTCAGGGCCGTATAACGTTCCCTTTGCTCCTGTCTTCAAGTTCATCGGCTTTGTCATTTATTTATGCATATGTGATGTAATTTAAATTTTGCTTTAGGTCTTTTTTTTCGCTCTTTTCCCCCCCAAAAATTCATTAAAAATGAGGAATTACAAAGAACACATGACATTTTAAACATGTGCAAAGAGGGGAAGGAAGTAGTTGGACTAACAATGAAAGATACAGCTAATTATCTTCTTAACCGACAGGTAAACTTTATTGAAAATGAGCACGACGAATTGAAATTATGACAAGAGCATATTCATATTCATATTCATTTTATTAGTATGCTGGTATACAAGTCAGATACAGATTGGCAAACATCCATACATATTAGCAAACAAACATTTTTGTATATATACATACGTGTGCAGATTATTAGACTCAAACTGATTGTATTTCTATGATGATATAATGATGATGATAACTAACTAAGACTGCTTGTACTTATTTATTAATTTTGCGTTTATGAGCCCCCACTTTTTTAAAAAAAATCGTCATTCCGCTAAATATATTATGACAAATATTCAGCGGATATCTGAGCGGATATCTGATGAATATCAATATTTTATTTTTATTGAAATATTTTTCGATAATTTTTTGGACAAATTGTATTGTTGTATACCTACTTAAAAAAGAGGGCTTTTCATATATTTTGATGTCAATATTACTAAAATCGTTAAAAAATTACAACAAAAGATACATTGTGATTCTACCTTATATTTTTGAAAATATTCAGAATGAGTTTTATTGTAGCCGTTTCGACTAAAACGTTCCAACCCGTCACCTCAGGCTGGTATAGCGATATGTGATCGTTCTGTCAGCCATGGGATGAGCATAGATGACTTAGATAATGACAATTCACTATCTAGCTCCGTCAACTAGCCCGCGAGAGACCAACCCTTACCGCCCGGCACCGGGTAGTTAACCCAGCGATTAAACCAAGCGCCCTCGCTACTAGTTATGGCCAGATTTCTCCGGCCTCCCGACTGGTTACAGGCTCGAGGTTGCTTGCGCGGTTCTTTCCCTTACGTAGC
The DNA here is from genome assembly GCA_944548615.1 of Micropterix aruncella. Taxonomy (NCBI): domain Eukaryota; kingdom Metazoa; phylum Arthropoda; class Insecta; order Lepidoptera; family Micropterigidae; genus Micropterix; species Micropterix aruncella. Next base: position 32,786,823 of record OX155964.1, on the reverse strand, counting down.
GGTGATTCGGTGTCTACCGAATCTATCGCGGACCACGGCATCCTTTGCCTGCTGTTCACCCGGTATCGGGTAGCCGATTGATCGTTTCAAGAGCAGTTGCCGTAAGGTTGACAACCACCCCCGGTTTATTAAAAACAAAGCCGTTTCCAGACTCCCCCGGTTATCAGTCGGAATGCACAGTCGATTGACTGACGCCGCACGGCGCGAAAACTGCCCAGGAGCTCCCGAGGTACGATTCACAGAGGAACTGGCCCCGCAGGCCCAGTGTTTTACCCGGGATCGCTTGGAGGCTAACGGATTGGTGCTGACCTGTGATTTGGGCCGACCCTAAACACATGGGTCAAATGGCCTAACTGCAGTAGGCCCATTAGGTGTAAAGTACAATGCAATCGCCTTGTGGGTATATGTTTATATACTGTTTTATAATATCATTAGTCATGTTTTCGTGATGTTCAAGCATGCCCAGGGATTAGTAATTTTCTTGGACACGCTCGGAATGCCTCTCTTTTGTATTCGTATGCTATTATTTATTTATTTATTTATTTATTTATTTATTTATTTTCAGGAAAACCAACAGCTAATTATAATTTAACAATGCCGGAGTAACATAGCAGAGAGCCAATTAAAGGTTTTCACGTTTAAATAACGTTGTAGAAACATATGTGATCTTTCAATTAAAGCTATCGATTAAGAATGCATCAAAAATTATTCAACAATTAATGCTAAAAAATTCACTGTTCAGCCGCTGCCTAGCTGAGTTAACACTCGTACAGAATAGATCAAAGTCAAAGCGTTTAATCATGTCATTGAAATTGTCACTTGTTCGCCACAGAAATGCATTTTGCCTATAGTTGGTACCAGCATGAGGAACATGAAGAGCAGGGTTAAATCTATTGAGTTTGGAAGGAACACGGAGATTAATTTTATTTAGTAAGTCAGGACAGTTAATATTATTGGAGGTAATTTTTAGCAAGAAGGTTAAGTCCGCGGTTTCACGCCGCTTAATCAAGGGGAGGATATGAAATTTCTTGCAAAAATTGAAATAGTTAGATGAGCTGTATGGGATTTTCTGATATATTATAGAGATATACTGTTTTATAATATCATTGGTCATGTTTTCGTGATGTTCAAGCATGCCCAGGGATTAGTAATTTTCTTGGACACGCTCGGAATGCCTCTCTTTTGTATTCGTATGCTATTATTGTGCACGATCTTCTGCATAGCTAGCGAACGACGCATGACAAATGCATTCCCTCTTGTTTATTTAATGCGTTCTGCTTTGACGGATCCACTGACAACTCGCGGAAATTATTGCAATTCACTTAAACGCATGCAACTGGAACGCTAGCTTTTTTCCAATCTGTTGATTATTATATGGAAATATATATTATTAGCTTGTTACTGATAAAATGTCTCGAATATTGAACCAACTGGAGCTTAGCGACTAATTACATATCATCTAATATCGTTTATTTCTTTTTTGCTAGATCTATCAACTACACCAAACTATCAGGTTAGACCTTGACTTTACCTATGAAAGTACCTTACACACTTGAGTTGGCTGTCGTGCCAGACAGCGTGAAACTCTGATGGATAACCCTGGCACATGACCTTCTATTAAAAAAAGCGATTTTTCTGATTGCACCTACGAAGATCACCATGGAATAACGAAAGATAGAAAGACAAATGAATCACTGTTTTTGAAGAAGGAAGAAAGTTTCTTTAAATTAAATTAAATTTTAATTTTGAATTCCGACTCAAACTAAAATTACATGATGTACCTATTTTTGTAGCAATTTTAAATTTATAATGGTGTATTTGTACCTGTTATATGATATTTATTTATCGGGTCGGATGACATCATAACATTGTTGCCGCTGATTTAGGGCGTTTAATTTTTAGCCCTTGTTTAACCTTTAGAATATCGATAGTATCCAACATATTTTAGCATTCAAAAATAAAAGAAACATTATTTAATTTTAATTAGTAGGGTTAAAATATTTACCCTATTAATTTTGATTATTTTTACTGTTTTTAATTTTATTATTCTTTTATACCTTCTTAGCGATTTCAGTATCTTTTACATGATTCCATATTATTATGACTTGATTCTATATTATCATTTTTTCCCATCATATTAATTTTATGACATTGGGCCCGATTGCGTTTCTTTGTGAACTAAAACTTGAATTAGTCCAAGCGAACGAGACAGAGCAATACGTTAGAGGCGAATATGAAACGAACGATCGTCGATAAATACTACCTGCCGAACTCGTCCGAATAAATTCGAGCATATTTCGTGCGGTGTAAGATTTGAACTTGGCTGCCATTTTTAATGCGAAAAAGTGACAACCGGTCACCTCACACTCCGCTCTAGCGTTCTCTCGTTCACACGGACTAATTTCCGATTTTAGTTCACGAATAAACGCAATCAGACGAGCCCATTATCAATTTTTATTCTGTTTTCTATTAGTTCAGTGATTATTACTATTATGTCATCATTATTTTTTCTGTTTTTAATAGGTTCATTAGAATTTAAGAAGGTTCGACTTTAATAATGTATTATTTATTGTTAAGTTTCTTCCATATGTGTAACTATATGTGTTGTGTGTGTGTATGCGTGTGAGTGTATTTTTAATTGAGTGATTGTAATTGAGTAATTGAGTGAGTGAACAAATATTTATGTAATCTTTTAACTAGTATTTTAATATGAGTTTTTATTGCACATGTTTATATAAAAAAATATTTCTGGTCATAGAACCTTTGACCGCGTTGACACGGTCATTTGCTTGCATCATAAAGGGCGATATAAATCGTGCCTGATCTGTCGACGCAACGGTCTCCATGGCTACTCTCAGATATTTCACTGCGTGACGTCACACGAACGCTACAGGGACAATTTATTTACACCTGTGCACCGACTCTCATGAACAGGGATTCAAACAACGATGGCTTGAATTTATTGGTGATCGATAAGTAAGATTACATTTCGAAATTGTATGAGTTTGATAAAGCGATATACTACTAGGCGGACCCGCGAAGAAATGGGCGGGGTCACTGCTGTAGGGTTTGACCAATAAAAAATCGGCGTTGATGAAGCGTCAGGCACGGATTCCACGTGATTATGCGCTGGCGAGCGGACAGACACTAAACTTTCGACCGTAGCGCTATCACAGTAAAACTGTATTTCTGCAGTGGTGGTATATGGGTGTTAATGGTAAAGCGCATTTAGCATAATTCTCAGAGCGCTTTCACGTTTTATTTAATTGTAATTAGTTTAGGACGTAAATAAAAAATGTGGCAAAGCGCGACGCTATAGAAATAACCAGTCAATATAATCTAATTAAAACAGACTCATTACTTACATTGTAGGAGTAATCGCGCCTGAAAGTATACAAAATCAGATTTAAGCCTGAATTTCCAAGGCAATGAGCAACTTTTTTGAGTCTAAATTAAAATTGGCTTCTTACCCTGGGACTCGCTTAGAAACTTTTTTAAATTAGTGCTTATATATTTTCTTAAATTCAAGAATTAAAAGTTTATCGTATATGGTCGTTCGCAGGTATCATGTCACCTTAACAGAGTGCCATAAGACGACGTAATGCTATCAAAGTAGCTGAAGTAAAGTTTTCTCTGCACAACGTTAGGACGCGGCACTTTATGAAGAAGATAGCTTAAGCTACCTATTATTACATACTCTTGCATGACTGAGGAGAGCTCTAAAATGCGAATGTTAGATTTCGACTTTGCCGGTTGACTTTGCCGGCAGCAGGCGCAACGCGGATTAGAAAGTTTGAGTGTTTTCGTTGCGCTCAACGCGGCCCGGGCAGAATCTCCATTTGCACCTCACTAGAGGGATGCCTGCTTTTACCACTGACTGTATAGCAGGTTAGATCACCCATCGTCGTACTATGATTTGGAAACCAGTATTTTACTAAGAGAAGCAACGTGTAGATGGCGCTCATAATTCCTAACACTGGTCCCTGTCCACCCTAGAAAGGGCTAGTCCCAGTTACATGACAGAATCAAATAAACATACGTTTAAGTTTTTGCCATTCGGTTCCTGTTACTTTTGTAAACAAAATCTATTTGTTTTAAGGTAATTAATTCTTAAATAATAATAAAATGGTTATTGTGTTCAATATGGTGACTGCCGTGTTATAATAGTATGATGGCCAACTGTAGATAGACGTTCTAAACACTCCTATATTGTATAAAATAAAAAGATAATAACAAATGAATTTCCAAGTCATAGGTCTTATTACTTTAATATTGTTTAGATAGAGATGTCAATGTTTTATTTGGTATACAGGTTTTAATACGTAATAATTACGCATTTTAATATTAATAATAACAATAATAATAAACTCTTTATTTGCACTTAATTAGTATACAAAAAGGCGAGCTTATTGCCACATGGCAATGTCTTACAACTAACCTAAACACAGTGGTACATGCGCGCATTGTGAAAATAAAGACTATTACATAACATACAGACAAGTGGAAGAATTTAAAACTAATAATGCCCGAGGAGAGGAAATTGGGAGAGGAACAGGAGAGAAAGGGAAGAACTGGTCACTTCTTAGAAAGGTAGTAATCCTTAAGGTGAGTTTTAAACGATTGTAAAGAAGGCGAGTTTCGTATATTTGCTAGGATATCGTTCCAGAGTCTTGCACCATGGACACAGAAAGAATAGCAATAGAAATCACTATTATGACTTGGAATTTTTAATAAACTGTCAGAGGCTAACCGAAGTACGAGACTTTTGAATATTCAGATAGACTAACAGATGGAATTATAATATATGCTGATATTATATCTGTGGTGTAATCGACGTATAAAGAAATGCGAAATGCTCGTGAGACGTTTTTCTTTTACATTCCTCATGTACAACTTAAAATTTGTAGAAAGCGGGCCGGAATTCGTTGGTAAATTTTACACATTTTTCCGGCAACGAAGAGGCCGACAGACTGGCAAAACTGAGAACACTGGAATGCCCGATGGAGCCAGTTGTTGGGATTCCCTTCGCTACAGGTAAGAAAATCACCAGGGACTGCTTTGAGCAGGAACATCGGGCATGGAAACAGAGCGAGGCAAAAGCCATGATGGAGCAACCACTTCCTAAGAAAACTAAGGTCCTACTTGATATGAGCAAGAAGAACCTAAGAACCACTATCGATCGCCTCATCGGACACACGACCCTAAGAGCACATCTATTCAACCTTGAGTTGATCGAGAGCAAGGACTGCCGAATATGTGGCGAAGAACCTGAAGACATCATACACATCGTTGGTCGTTGCCCAGGCGTCGCCGCAAAAAGACACAGTTTACTGGGACGATCCTTTTTTGAACCCAGCGACCTGACAAACTTGATGGTCAGTGATCTGTATGGACTGGTAAGCAGTACCGGGCAACTAGCAGACCACTGACCCAACTACAAAGTGTGTAGTTACTAAAGATCTTATAGATCCAGGTGACATCAAGGACTGGATACAAGCACTTCACTCCTTTTACTACTGCTACTACTAGGTAATATTGGTAAAAACCGTGTAATATTGGTAAAAGCTATCTATTTTTTTATTTATTTTATTTATTTAAATCCAAAATAAAAATTTACAATGTTGACACAAATAACACAGTGTAAAAAAGAGCAAATACTTAGTCATTGTTTGTGAAGCAAAGAAAGTACAGATTTGATGGATTTTATCAGCTCCACTAGACTACAGTCTGTTCTGGAGTGATACCACACTTATATTTGTTACATAGTACAATTTTTTATAAATTTTCGGTTAAAATGAAAAAATTTTAGCAACATAATTAAGAAAATTTGAAGAAAAAGACATCTAATATTAGTTAAAAGGATTAAAGGGTAATTACCTACATAGGCATTATAATATATAGATATATTTATATATAAATACACACTTATACATATAAAATATATATATACACATACACACACATACATATATACAAAATGTATCTACCTATATTCAATATATACTGTATATATACTTACATAATAATATATAAATAAACAAAAATAAATCATTGCAAAAAAAAATCTTTTTTATTATTTTAAGACACAATTTCCATGAGCTGCCTTTCGCATTCGCCTCTACTTTTTCCACGTAACCATTTTGTGACCTCAGCTTTGAAAGCGGTACTGGTTCTCAGCTTCTGCCCTTCGGTGAGTGTCGCAAGGAATGCATCATACATTCGAGGGGCCAGAAACAAATAATGTCTCTGGGCAAACCTTGTGTTTCTCATCATCTCATCTCACTCTAGAGAGTGAGATGAGATGATGAGAAACACAAGGTTTCCCCTCATCTCACTCTAGAGATGACATGTTTTTTGCACGTGGTTCATAAATAACAAAAAGAGTAGTGGACACACGACGGAACCTTATGCCACATGTATATGTTTTGGGGATTTGTAGGTATTGAGACCTATCTTGTAAATATGATTTGATCAAATTATGTGCTTTGCCTTAAATAACGTATATTCCAAATATTTCCAGTAGAATCTCACGATTGACAACATCATAATTTAACGATTGATTTAGGGCTTCCAGGATGTATTTGATAAGTCGCTGATCGTAATGGTCCTGTACGTCCTGGTCCTAAATAAGTCCAAGATAGTCGAATTCCAATACTTGAAATATGACTAGTTCGTCCTCTGAAGCATCTATTTTAAACAAACATTTTAAAATTTTGCCTTGATCAAATGATTCCTGCATACCGAATTCCAGCTCAGTCAGATTAAGAGCTTTGGGAACTATCGTGGAGGAACACACACAAAGAGACTTTCGTCTGGAAATGGTCTTAATCGTCTCAGGGGGGCTCAACATGGATATTTCCGTCTTCATCTGGAATAAAAAATTTGGTGCGATCACAATACTTTCCCTCCTCGTTGGATGAATGAAAAATCTAAACCGTAGCCATCACAAATATGTTGTAATTAATAATCACTAATTAATCCTAATAGTGGCATTAGCGCTTCATCGTCACGATTGATTTAGGGCTTCCAGGATCTGTTTGATATTGTCGCTGATTGTAATGTTCCTATAATAAAAATATTTTCTCGAAGATCGTCGAGAAAAGGTCAGTTATCGAGATTCACTGGAGCGGTAACCTGCTATCATTAATTAAGAGATCTCCGCCGCAGCGATGACTAGAATGAAAGGGGAGATTATTTCGGTTGGCAGCGTGTGGCCGCCCCGGGTAAGTAGTTTTCGTCGTGTCGCGGCGCTAAGAGGATTGACGTCGGCCAAGGCGTCGCGTCGCCGACGGGCTTACACAACTCACAACTCGCACTCGCGTCTCGTCTCGCGGCGAGGCGAGTAGCTATCTGGACCGTACCCCGCCGGAGTGACAACTCACTTAAATACTTAGCAGGGCCGCGCACAATTTAGAGGCGCATTATGTCGAGTTGAACGAAAATGTCGAAAATAAAAAAGCAGTGCCAACCACAAATCATAGTTTGCGATTGATCTGCTTTTGCTATAGCCCTTAATTTATAATCCCCAACAAATTACTTTTATGTGCTTCAAATTAAAATGTTTATCACGTCAAATCAAATCTAATCAAATCGCATTTATTGTCTTCAAAAAACTTTACATAGTTGTTTAGACGTTTTTTATATAGCCGCTTAATGTTAAAATAACTTTAAAATGTATACTAAATATTTCATTAGAGACTCACCACATAATTGAGTTATATTAGATATTTATAACTACAGATAGTCATGAAATTATAATAATAAAATTAAATGGTCCTGTAAGTAAGAATTATAATTGATTATGGGAGACAATTAAAATAATAGTAATAATATAATAATCAATAAAATGGTACAAATGTCAAGTTAAATAAAGAAAAAAAAATCGAGATGGAAATTGTCAGTAATCTAATTATAATTCGTTAATATTATATAATTCTCTCGCAATAAGGTAGCCTTTTAATTTCGATTTAAATTGGGTGATATTTCCGTTTCTACATATACTTTTGATATTCTCAGGCAGTTTATTGTAACACGCCATTCCAACGTAATTTGGATCCCTTTTGAATAATTCCAGAGATGGACGGGGTAATGCTAAATTGTGCCTACATCTGGTGAAATGCGAGTGAATTTCTTTTTGGGTCTTCATTTTTCCTATGTTTTTTAATATTAATTTTATGCATTCAAATATGTATAGTGATGGTAGCGTTAGAATACTGAGATTTTTGAAGTGACCACGACATGATTCATTATGTTTTAGGTTTATCAATATTCTTATGGCTCGTTTTTGGAGAGAGAAAATATGTTGCCTTAAAACTACTGTACACTGTGTCCAGAAGGGAATCCCGTAACGAAGAATTGACTCGAAATAGGCAAAGTATATTATTTTGGTGTGTTTAACACTGATTAGTTTCCTTATTTGCCTTAGTAAGAAACAGGCGCTGGATAGTCTGTCGCTTAATTCCTCTCCGTGAGCATTCCACCTTCCACGTATTTATCAGGTATTCCTCAGGGCTCAAGTTTAGGGTCTTTAATATTTTCCGATTTTATTTCTAATGTAATATTTTTATGGACTTTGACCATGTTGGGTATACTTAAGTAGAATAAATACCATCAAAACATTTAAAGACTGTAGTGGTATTCAAAGAAATAATATCAGAATTTTCCCAAAAAACAAATGCTCACTTAAACAACACTAATGAGACACGTATTGTTCTTCCAATCTTACACGCATGAAATTTGCAATATATGCATTGCTTTGCTTGTTTTCTACTCAGTTTTTCAGGTGACAGTTATGTCGCGACTTGGTTTGAGTGAATATTACGATCTGATAAAACCTAACAAGCTTCCCCAGATTACCGTCTTCAAATTGCGAATGTCGAAAGCTTTTGTAATCCACGTAGAAAATCAGTGTGCTCGCAGCCTTACGCGAGGCGATTAAATATTTAAGGTGACATGGGGCCTAATGAAAATGCGCCAATGCAAGTTACGACATATGTATGGCTGAACGTATAGCTGAACTTACAGCTGAACGTACGTAGGTGGGAAAGCTATTCCCCCGATGCTGGGGAAAGCGTGGTGTTCAGCCAGACGGGGTCGGCCCCCAGCCGACGCGCTTTACGTCACTAATCTTGACGTTTGCACACGTCACGTCACGATTTAAGCCACCGAGACGTCACACCTTGTAAACCAGGCCTCGGTCACACTAAACGTATTATGACACTCTTTTTTACTCTACGAAAATGAACAGTGGGCCCAATCGTATTTCTTCTTGAAATAAAATTTGAATGAGTTCAAGCGAGCGAGATGGGCCAACTAGAGTTGTCAACTACAACGGGGGAACCCTGAACCTCAGGAAGTTTTAACGATTAGTCTTTCTATCTCCCTGGAGTGAGCGCAGAAGACTTGGACAAAACAGTCCACCGTCAAGCTCCGCCACATGCCCGTGAGAGGCCAACGCCTTAACCGCGACATAGCCAGGAGTGTTACCCAGCGGGCTTACACTTACGCCCTTACTTCCAATTGCGACCAGATTACTCCAGTCTCTCGATTGGTTACGAGTTCGAGGTCGCTTGCGCGGTCCTCTCCCTAACGAAGCGGTGAAAAGGTGTATACCGAATCTATCGTGGACCACGGCATCCTTTGCCCGGCTGTTCACCCAGGATCGGGTAGCCGATGGTCGTTTCAAGAGCAGTCACCGTAAGGTCCGCAACCACCCCCGCTCTATAGGAAACAGTACTGCTTCCAGACTCCCCCGAAAGTTAGTCAGAGTGGGAGCTAATGGGCCCATGATGAGGTGGCCACGATGACCCATGTGTTCAGGGTCGGTCACACTCACGGGTCAACACCCATCCGATGGCCTCCACGCATGGGGTGCGAGCCTGGGTAGGACACTGGCTCAACCAGTCTCCCCTGGGAATCAAACCTCTGGCGCTCCTGGACGGTCTGCGCACCGAGTGGCGCAAGCCAATCGACTGTGCTCTCCGACTAACAATCGGGGGAGTCTGGGAACTGTATTGTTTCCTATAGAGCGGGGGTGGTTGTCTACCTTACGGCGACTGCTCTTGAAATGACCATTGGCCATCAGATCCCGGTTCAGAGTCGTGCAAAGGACGCCTTGGTCCGCGATAGATTCGGTGCACACCGTTTCACCGCTTCGTAAGGGAGAGGACCGCGCAAGCGACCTCGAACTCGGAACCAATCGAGAGACCGGAGAAATCTGGTCACCATTGGAAGCAAGGGCGCGAGGGTCGGCCCGCCGGGTAACATTACTGGCTATCTCGCGGTAAAGGCGTTGGCTTCTTACGGGTTGTGACGTAGGTGGATGTTGGATTTGTTCTGCCCAAAGTCTTCTACGTTCACTGCAGGGCGATAGAACGAGAAAATCGTTAAAACGTCCTGTGGTGACGGGCTCGCCCGTTGTAGTTGACACCGCAAGTTGTTAGTCAGAGTGCACAATCGATTGGCTTACGCCGCACGGTGCGCAGACCGTCCAGGAGCGCCAGAAGGTTGATTCCTAGGGGAAACTAGCCCTAAGGCCAGAGTCCTACCCAGGCTCGTACTTCATGCGTGGAGGCCGCCGGATGGGTGTTGACCCGTGAGTGTGACCAATCCTAAACAGAATGGGCCAATAAGTTAGAGTGTAATATGAAATGAATGATTTTCACTTTTCCATCATAAAACTACCAATCGAAAAAATACGAGTAGAGCCAGTGCCGGATTATGCTATGTAGAGGCCCTTAGGCCATCGAAGTCTCAGGGCCCCGCTGCACTTTTCAGGGCCCCCTTTGATCTGTCAAACATTACGACGACGATATGGTTAGCCGTTAAACATTTCTGGCAATGCTTACCTCGTGTAGCAACAACGCGAATATAAACAAAATACGATCGCACAGGCTGGCAGCGGCCAGCTGTCAACAATTTAAATAACAATTATACTGTTAGTCTAATCGAAAAGTTTAATAGGCCTTTTTTCCCTAGAATTTCAAACCGATGTTTTTTTTTTGCTAACTAGAAGAAACAATTTATAAATATATGATTGTAATGATCCTTTGTCGTGGAGCCCCTTAAAGGCGTGGGCCCCATATTGGTCAATACCTACTTGGCCAATTGGATAATCCGGCATAAAATAGAGCGGCATAATGTAAGAACGAACGAATTGTTTTCAACCTAATTCAGATATTTTATGTGAGGCAGGTAGTTTTTATGCGGAAAAAGATACGATCGTTCATTACACATTCCGACGCATTAACTATTTTCCGATAATATGCTTTGTTTTTGTGATTAATGGTGGGGCTTGATGGTTCGCTGGCGATAGAGGGCCGTAGACTATTGCCCTCGTCGTAAGTGAGAGACTTTATTTATCTATTGAAAAGACAAGCATTCCATAACCCGATTGATTGAAGACATTAACAATAAGGCAAGTATTTTATATATTAATAAATAGTGGGATTTTTTAAATTTTTATTTTATTTTTTATTTTATTATTATTAAGGAAACCCTCAGTTATTACAGTAGATAAATCTGAATTTTATTTATAGATTACAATGCCAGTTGAAAGTTTCCACTTAAAAATCGTAAAAATATGGCGGGAAGGCCGTGGGGGTACATGGAAATTTATAAGTTGAAGCAATTCAGAACAGTCAATAAAGCCATTTAATATCTTGTATAGGAATATTACATCTGAACTAACTCTTCTTATTTCTAATGGTATAAGCCCATGATAGTCACCAGCTTCGTTATAATCTGAAAAAGTTACATAAGACCGATAATTTAAGTTTTTTAGGAACATGTTTTGAATGCGTTCGATCCTATTGATGTGAATATTGTAACAAGGAGACCAAATTTGCGAAGCGTATTCGAGGTGGCTGCGGACATAAGCATAATATAAAATTGTAAGGGACCTATTATGATTAAACTGCTTGGCTAGTCTGAGAATAAAGCCCAGCATACTGTAAGCTTTGGCAGTGATTGTGTCAATATGTGAAATGAAATTTAATTTACTGTCTAGAATAACACCCAAGGGATTTGAATATATCTCAAAATAAGCCATAAACGCAATTGAGTAAAATATATAAATAATATGTGAAATCGTAGACTATCGCAGTCGTTTGATATTTTAAATAGGATAGAAACGAATTTACAATGTGAAATTTGTAGCACCTGACGTTTCGGTAACGTTGCAGCCGCCGCTGTCTAGGGTAGACTGATATAAATATTATGTTCAAAATCGACATAAATATTAAGTGTATATGTTACGGTCAGAGTAATAATTGCGGTTATTATTAATAATCTCCGGGAATTATTAATAATAACCGCATCATTTGGTCAATTTGATAAATTCTGGTGAAATAATCACTTTAACCGGTTATTATTAATAATTTATGGACTGTTTTGGTTGAAGTAATAAATGCTTAATAAATGCATCGTTTTATTAAACATTCTAAAAACAACATTAAACTATGGCTGATCGCAAACTTTCTGATATTATATAAAATTTATATATAAAATTAGGTACCTATTACGTATTCCCTATACCTATTATTTATTTTTACATGGTAGGCTTTTGTGACACTTAAATGCTTTGTTTTATTAAAAATTCTAAAAACAAAATGACACTATGGCTGATCGCAAACTTTCTGATATTATATAAAATTATTATATAAAATTAAGTACCTATTACGTATTCCCTATACCTTTAATCGAAGTATTTATTACTTTAACCACAACCGTCCATAAATTATTAATAATAACCGGTTAAAGTGATTATTTCACCAGAATTTATCACAATGACCAAATGATGCGGTTATTATTAATAATTCCCGGTAATTATTAATAATAACCGCACTTATTACTCTGACCGTAACATATATAATTATAATAATATGTACATAACCATGTATTTACTCGTATAAGGACGCGGGGAAGGGTATTTGGAGTGCGTGTGTTATAAATTTGCTTTATAAATATTAATTAGAAACTTATGTAGCTAAGAAACGACAAAGCTTTGCGTCCGATTGCCCGCCAAAAATAAAGTGTATTTTCGTATTTTACTTTTGAAAAGACACTCTTAAAAAGAGAGTATTGTCGTATTTTTTATTCTTTTTACACGACTACACAAAGAACGGGTGTTATGTGTTCAGGATTCATCTATATATGTTTTGCGTTTATTTATTTTACCATCACTTCTAAACGCTTGAACCGATTTAGAAGTGTGTCGTATTGTTGGTATCGTTTTGTCCTCCCGAGTATCATAGGGTACGTGCCGCGAGCCCTTGCTCTAATATAAGGAGAAAACAGCGTCTTTAATATAAATCGCCGTGTTTGGCGGTGCGCGTTGACATTCATCATTTGATAGTTGATTTTTTTTCGTTCTCCCTATTCGCGGCTGTCAGGTATAGATCCAAGTAGGCATAGTAACGAAGAGAAATATTTGAAATATTAATTTAGCAAAATAAATTATACAAAGTGCTTAATTATTACACTCCACAAAATATATTCGATTTTTAAATACCTGTTTTTGGTTCTTATGAATTTATTCCAATCCAAAATTTTGGAAAATTTTAGAATTACGCAATCGTGCTCGGAAAAAATCCGGTATGTATTAATTACGAAACCCTGACTTTTTATTCCACCATAAATAATAAACGCTTAAACCGATTTAAAAGTGTGTGATATTGTTAGAATCTTTATGTCATACTGAGTGTCATAGGGTACCTAAACTGTCCAAATGTAAAAAAATACTTGTCTAAATGTCCAAATGTCAGTAAATTAATATAAATATATCGTGGTTAGTGTCAAATGAAAGGACTGTTTGAGTACATTCCGGAAATATACATGTATCTATATGGATAAATATGTCCATAAACAACAAATATTTCATTAAAAAAACCATATTAAAAATATTTATTTTTTACAAGTAAAGTAGGTACTACAATGATTCGAAAAGCTAACGGAAAATCGGGTACCTCAATGAAATATATATTTTTGAATAGCTTAGACCTTCAGGATAATGGTTGATTATGGGCAAAAATCGCTTTATACATGGGAAGGGGGTCGAATCGTTCAATACATGGGAAGGGGGTCAAATCGCTCTCATCAATTTTGTTTACACTGATAAACACTAAATTCCATCAAGCGACCAGAAATGGTACTAATGTAAAAAGATTGTTCGAAAGAGTACATACAAATGAGTATAGAGGGCGTTAAATTTTATATAATTATTTGAGGTTTTAATCAAATGTCATTAAGATAATGAAAGATGCATTGCATCAAAGTATCAAATATAAAGAAGATAATCAAAAAATATCAGGATGAAAAGGTGAATAATTTAATATACTTTGATTTCAATTGAACATAACAACAAAATAAGACTGATTTTATTGAATATCTGTAGTTGAAAAGGAGACAGGTTTTTTCGTTTTTCAGACATAGGGAAATGGCAATTTGCCGTCAACAACAACGTCATCGCGAGACAACAACAACGCTCCAATTTTCATACAACTCTCCTCCAATCACTTCGAGCCAATCATTCCAATTATTCCAAACCCATCCTTCGTAAGACCTGAAGGTAAATTGGGTCATATAGGTAGTGGCGTCAACAGATCATCTATTATTCAGACCACACCTTAATTTTCATTCGTAATTATTGAATATTAATTTTCACACATATTGTACATTTATCAAGCTACATTTCATTCAAACAATAAAATATTTCTGACTATTTTGTTTATACTATTTAACTATTTTTATACTATTTAACTATTTTTATACTATTTAATAACTATGTATGTAATGAATGAAATATTTATGATTTTAACAGAAGGGAAGTTTTAATGCCCATTTAGTATAATTTACTTTACTCGTCCTCTCTACCTTGTTATAAATACAATAGTTCACTTTCTGTAACGGCATTCGTGTTTTTTTTTTATTATTTTAAATATATTTACTTGTAAATAATTCGACTAATAAATTAAATATGAAATAAATGAATTACGAAATATTATCTCCCCCAAATTGCTATTAATTGCTTATCTAATAAGCGCGATACCACTTCACTTCCCGTAAATTACAAGGAAAATTTGTTCTTGTTTAAAATATATTCGTCGAGGGCGGATTGAATTTCATTCCGGAGCGCGGCGTGCAGTTTAAACGGAAACCCGGCGTTCGGCGGGAAAAGTTAAGAAGCTTTTTGATAGCTTCAAATAGCTTCGCTTTTATGAGCGAGAGGGAAGGGGCGATGAACTTTCGGTGTTCTCATTATAGGGGTGTATCTTACCTGGTGTCATTAAATAAGTTAAGATAAACGTCAACTACTCGTCAAATGTTAATCTTTAGAGGGCATAAAGATTACCTACGGATCCAATAGAGATGCATCGAGTGCTGCGGATTTTCAGTTATGAATTTTTCAAAAGGCGTAAAAGATTGTAAACAATCTCAAGTTACTATTACTGTTTAGTTTATATTGAAATCAATACACTGCTTTCTCTCAATTTTTATTTTTAACAGTAACACCCAGACGACAAAGACTTTAAAAGGGTTCTTACCTATGTATCTACTGTTTTTTTTACACTGATCACTTTGAACTTGAGTAACTGGGGTTTGAGTTGGAATTTTAAATTCAAATAAATTTTAATTCAAGGCCATGTTATTGTTTTTTAAGATTCACTTATTTTTTGGTCTTTCCATCGTTTGTTTTTGCTCAAATATTTTCGTTTGTGCAACCGCGTTAAAGTTTAAAATTTGCACTATTTTCAAATATGAAATCCTGTGCCGGTGATTTATATTAGAACTTCTTGCAGTCTAGCTATATAGTTAAGGTAAATGTGTACTGTTAAGAACTGCAAATAACGATGAAGAAGCTCGTGATTAAATAACCGAGCCTGGTCAAACGCTCATCGCCACTGCTTCTGCATGAACTTAAATAGAGACGACGGTTACAAACTCTCTTCTACGTGAAACCCTCTTCTTAAAATGTTCCCACCGCCGAACGCCGAACGCAAGGGCGTAAGACAGGATACAGTGAGTGTTGTGTGCAAGACGGATTTTCGAAATTCGCGCGCTCCGAGCCCGGCTCACCGCCACCGTTATAACCTACGCAGTGGCGGCGGCGGTATGCGGCCTACCCGCGGAACAACGGATTGACAGCTCTTTCAGTCTACTCTAGACAACGGCGGCTGCAACGTCACCGAAACGTCGGGTGCTACACACTTCACGCGGTAAATTCGTTTCTATCCTATTTATAAGTGGATGTTTGTGTGTAATAATGTATAAGTATAATTATATATAAGTATATTAATATGTACTTAAGTGTACCAGGATATGCGGAAGTGTATTCGAAAGTGTGTGTGCGTGTGTTTACTTTGATTTATAAACAGTATGTATGTATGTATAAGGCTAAAAAACGACATAGGAATGCGTCATTACTTTAGAAATAATTCGACTAATAAATTAAATATGATATAATTAGCTTCTCCAATCTTATCTAATACGCGCGATACCGCTTCACTTCCCGAAAATTACAAGTAAAATTTGTTCTTGTTTAAAATATATTCGTCGAGGGCGGATTGAATTGCATTCTGAGCGCGGCGTGCAGTTTAAACGGGAACCCGGCGTTCGGCGGAAAAAGTTAAGGAGCTTTTTGATAGCTTCAACTAGCTCCGTTTTTATGAGCGAGAGGGAAGGGGCGGTGAACCTTCGGCGTACTTATCATGTTGGTGGGAGCTAATGGGCCCATGATGAGGTGACCACGATGACCCATGTGTTCAGGGTCGGTCACACTCACGGGTCAACACCCATCCGATGGCCTCCACGCATGGGGTGCGAACCTGGGTAGGACACTGGGTCAACCAGTCTCCCCTGGGAATCAAACCTCTGGCGCTCATGGACGGTCTGCGCACCGAGCGGCGCAAGCCAATCGACTGTGCTCTCCGACTAACATCGGGGGAGTCTGGGAACTGTATTGTTTCCTATAGAGCGGGGGTGGTTGTCTACCTTACGGCGACTGCTCTTGAAATGACCATTGGCCATCCGATCCCGGTTCAGAGTCGGGCAAAGGACGCCTTGGTCCGCGATAGATTCGGTGCACACCGTTTCACCGCTTCGTAAGGGAGAGGACTGCGCAAGCGACCTCGAACTCGGAACCAATCGAGAGACCGGAGACATCTGGTCACAATTGGAAGCAAGGGCGCGAGGGTCGGCCCGCCGGGTAACATTACTGGCTATCTCGCGGTAAAGGCGTTGGCTTCTTGCGGGTTGTGACGTAGCTGGACGTTGGATTTGTTCTGTCCAAAGTCTTCTACGTTCACTGCAGGGCGACAGAGCGAGAAAATCGTTAAAACGTCCTGTGGTGACGGGCTCGCCCGTTGTAGTTGACACCGAAAGTTTATCATGTTGGTATATCTCACCTGGTGTTATTAAATAACTTAAGATAAACGTCAACTACCCGTAAAGTGGCAATGGGTAGAGGCCATAAAGATTTAAGGTCCAATATATAGTAGATCCGTCGAGCGCTGCTGCTTCTCAGTTGGCGATTTCTGAAAAGGCACAGAAAATCACAAAAATGTTAAAACCTGGGATGGTATTATTGTTTAGTTTATAAGGGATATTTTAATACTTGAGGACGTCAGCAACAATGAACACATAAGAATTCTGAGGTTTGTTGATAACTTTTTATCGTGAACTTTCACAATGGGCGGGTTTATTGTCATACGAAAATCTCTTCCAACCAACCGTACAACTGATTTATAAAAACAATCGGGTTGGACTGGGTAAATTAAGAAGCAGAATATCAAGAAATGTCGCAGTGATAAAGGGCTATTACAGCCTGTAAAACCCCTTCACTACCATCTACCATATATAATTGATTATATATGGTATATCATAATCGCTCCACGTCATAGTACGTTTTGGCAACCCTTTCTGCGCCGTAGACATGCAGGTGGCGCTAATAGCATTGACGGCGAAACGAATAGCAATTTATTTAGCTACCTATTGATAATGAATGTTTTTTTTTTGTAAATTACTGATTGATCATAAAAAGGCAACAATTTAAATAATGATAACAATAATAACATCCAAGTATTAGGGATCTCTATTGTATTTTTATATAACCTGATGACGTCATAGAAATACCGAGAGATAGAATGCCATATATTATCTGAACTAAATGCGTAATTACTACGGAATGAAACCTGTATACCAAATAAAAAATGAATGAATGAATGAAAATCTCTTTATTGCACAATAAAAATAAGGTACAATGGCGGACTTATTGCTACACTACAACAATATCTTCCAGTCAACCAACATGCTGGTGTGAAAAGAAGAGTAGGCAACAAAATTATAGCTTAAAATTAAAAAAGACATATTAAGGTAAATAATATTCAAATCATAATAGCTATGATTTAAAAATCTTTCTGTAAAGTGCATTTTGGCAGCCCTTAAGCGCCGGCGACATGCGGGTGGCGCTGATAGCTTTGTACGGCGAAAATAATACCAATTTATGTCGCCATCTATAATAACATTGATAATACATATTTTTTTATTACGGATTGGTTGATAGTATACCGTAATGGCGTGTTTAAAGCGTCATCATAATAATTGCTATGAGTTTTGCCGTATAATGCTATCAGCGCCACCTTCATGTCGCTGGCACAAAAGGGTTGCTAAAACGTACTATGACGTTAAGCAATCTAATATTATATATTATACTAATGGTATAACGAAACCTAGTACTTTATAAGAGAACATGGACACCTCAGTGAAATGCTCCTTGAACGCAAGCCTGGTATCGAAAAGAACAGCATTTTTGCAACCCTAGCATGCACATCATAAGATGCAATGAAAAGTTTTTGTCGACGAGTAGATGTAATTGTAGAGTAGACAAGCGGTGGAGTTTGAGATTACAAATTATTTACGCTATTATTGCCTACGATGAAAAGTTTTGCCTTTTTTGAACAAATCTTTGACATTTCATCTAATCAATATAATACATTGAGAAAATATTAGATTGATACTTACATTATTATTTTGTTATTATGGTTTTATACATAATAATAATGTTTCAATCGTAATTTTGTTAAATTACAAGGAATTTTGTTGAAACTCTATTACTCGATTATATGTATCAACATTTTCCGTACGGTGATTACGGAAATAACAGTATACTATAGTTTCAACATGATTCATGTATCCGATTATAACCGAACGTACACTACTACATGCTGTCATGTCAGAAGCGATATCCCAAGGTCGCGTCGTAATGAAATAACATTACTTTTTAACACGCTTTTATTAGGTCGACCTGTATGAAACTATGTAATGGAATCTAAGGTAACTAATTTAACCATCTTCCAAGGATCGTAGCGTCATGAAAATTGGCAGCTGTATGTAGTTCTGATGACAATACAATAATATGGTACTGTCGAACTGATCTGATGATGGAGTCGGAAGATATGAACTGGAACTTCATGATGGAACATCGTATCATAGCTCTGTTTGGACTTATTAGAAAAGTCTTGGAATGAACTTTGACCACGATTAGGTTTCAAGGTCTGATGATGAAGCCGGAAGATAGGCACTGGCATTTCATGATGGAATATCGTATCGTAGCCGTGTTTGGACTTGTTAGAAAGGTCTTGTAATGAACTTTGACCACGATTAAGTTTCAAGGTCTGATGATGAAGCCGGAAGACAGGAATTGGCACTCCATGATGTAATATCGTATCATAGTCGTGTTTGCACTTGTGAGAAAGGTCACGTAATGGACTTTGAACACGATCAGGTTTCAAGGTTATAACAAACTTATTGACTTGTAAATATTAAGTTTAAATAGTGTAAATATTGACATAGGTGCCTGTATAAAATGTATATAGACGTGTACATGGAGAGTGTAAATAGAACATATTTTTTTGTTTTTACGTGCATTTATGAAAGCGTGTTTTTAGTGTTTTTTTAAACTATTAATTTATTAACATTATGTCACGGTTTTTATTGTCACGCTAACACCGTTATCCGTCATGTTAATTCATACGTATGAACCACAGCCCTAGTTTAATACGTAATTATTGTTGAAATATGCGTATTTCCGTGTGTTACATCGAAATATTTTTCTCAGCGTAGTTTTAGGATTTTATGTCTCTGTGTTTACTGACCTCTAGGTTAATCGGGTTAACCGGTTGACTTGAAATTTGAAACATAGACTCTTGAAGGGTCAAGTAAGCGGTGTGTTGTATACAAAGTTAAAAGACATCAAAAATATATAAAAATGTTTAAATGTTCTAAGTTTAAAAATGTGATCGGGGGGCAGGGTTTGCAAGACATATTTTTAGAGGTTTTTTTATGGTAGGCCTATGGCTGAACCTTGAAATTTAAAATGTAAACTCTATAGGGGTTATAGAAGCAGTGTAATTCATAAAAAGTTGAAAAAAAAAAGATTTTCAGTTCTAAAAAGTACAAACGACAAACGAATATCAAATCTCTTATATTGATGTGTACTATGGGGTTACCTGCTAAACCTTGTCTATATAATCGTTGTATATTTCTATATCTCTGTGTTCAGCGACCTCCAGGTTTAAATTGCTTAACCAATTTAATTTAAATTTGAAACATAGACTCGTTAGTGCAAGTAATGCACTTAGGACTAATTTATAAATTGTTCAAAAAAATCTAAAATGTTCAAAAATGTTCAAATGCATATAAATGAGCCCCGCGGGCTTGGGCTAAATTTGAAATCCAAAACACAGGCTTTTGAGGGATCAAGTACTTGCAGTTCAATTTTGAAAAAAAATAAAAAAATAATATATATATATATATATATATATATATATATATATATATATATATATATATATATATATATATATATATATATATATATATATATATATATATATATATATATATATATATATATATATATATATATATATATATATATATATATATATATATATATATATATATATATATATATATATATATATATATATATATATATATATATATATATATATATATATATATATATATATATATATATATATATTTGAATTCATAAAAGTACAAACGACGAACGAACACCAATAAGTATTATTTTGATATGTGTCCTGCGGGCACTGCCTAAACCTTGTACTCGCTATTTTTACGGCATTGCGAAACCTGCACAGGTGCGCGTCTGAAATATGAATCTTTACAAAAAATAAATAATATACCATTATTCGCCATTACGGCCTTTAATCGTTCATAATAGTAAGCTAATATTTATCTCCGAGATGCCGATCACTATACAATCGTGATATTTTCGGCCTTGCCAACCTCTCACCTGCTGCTCTGTTAACTCCGCTAACAAACTGACAGACACGACGCGATTTATGCGATGTGTGATTGTTAAGGCGAGTATAGATGTGCGTCACTTTCAATATTCTCGCTGGTGAGTGTATGTTTTGCCATTGATCATAAAAATTATTAGATTGCTTAACGTCATAGTACATTTTCGCAACCCTTCTGCGCCGGCGACATGGCGCTGCACGCGCTGATAGCATTGTACGGTGAAACTAATAGCAATCAAGTAGGCCATCTATAATAACATTGATAATGATTTTTTTTTTTACAACGGATTGATTATAAAAACCCAATAATTTAACCGATGATAACAACAATAACAATCAATGAATAGTGCCATACTTAGTAATACTGCCATATTCATTTTATTCATATTCATTTTATTAGTATACTGGTATACAAGGCAGATACAGATTAGCAAATATCCATACATATTAGCAAACATTTTTTTTTATCGTAAAGAAAAAATAAAAATAAACCTAAAAACGAAAAAAACACAAGAATAATGTAAAAAGAGGAAAATACGAGACACAATGCAAAGAGATCATTAAACACTTCAGCCACCAAAGCATTTTAGACTTCACTCGAGTAATATTACTCCAGTTAGTAAAACGCCTTATCTGTGAGGTACCTCTTAAGGCGTCTCTTAAACACGTCAAGATATTGCTGTCTTAAACACGTCAAGAGAAGACACGTGATACTTAGTCATATAGTTTATTGCTTTTTCGGCAGAGGGAAAGTATTGTGAACGCACTTCTGTGTGTCTGTAAGATCTTCTCGACGATAGTGCCCACGTGCTTCATCCGATTAAGCTGAAATTTGGCATGCAGGCATCTTTTGGCCATGGCAGCGGTTGAAAACCAGGCGGCGTGCTAGTTTAATCTCGAAATATATAACCTAATTACTTGAAATTCGGTACCTACACAGATTCCATGTTAAACCGAAAACACATTGTGAAATTTTGGTTGGAATATCTCTCAAATTCCGCCGTATTTAAGAAAATACTACATCTTGTTGGGAAAATACCATTTTAATACCAACAAAAATACTAGAAATATGATAGGAGAAAACTACTAAAACACTACGAAATTAATACTCGAAGACTACAAGAATCATAGAATAACATTCGCAATTTTAATCAAACACCTTCACTATGGGGGGGGGGGGTTTATCTTCTTGCCGGAAAAGTCTTGGGGTGATCATGCCGATTTGTTTAGATTGTTGGCTTTTAATATATATTGATTACTTTTATTTTTACTGTATTTATATTCCTACTTGCGTTATCACATACTATTTAAAGTGATGAGATTGCTTAATGCTCATGAAGGCCAGCGGATTTATTGCGATTTATGAAAGGAAATCGATTTATCATCAAACTATAAATTGCAAGATATCCAATTTCTTCCTCTGCAAATACTCCTTAAATTTTCCATTATACTCATACGTATTGCTAACGCTGAAACCAATTACTTTCTATCTGGACGCAGTAATACGATATTTTCCATTAATACTGACGTAATTACTGGTGTATCTCATCTGTAGTAGGTACCTATTCGCTCCCGCTCATAAAAGAATATAAATAAAAGGCTCTCACAATCGCTGTCTATCCTACTTCCCTTTCTCTCTTTCTCTTTATCCCTTACTCTTTTTATTCGTCTCCATTGTCTACTTATTGAGATTTTAGAAAGAGAAATATATACCTTAAGGAACATGAGCCAATAGGACCTTTTAGCATTTAAATCTCGACGATAGACGGGCAGATTATTTACTGAGCCCAATTAGCAGGTATTCATTAAATTTAATATCGAATGCAAGGAGGGACGTTTTTATACGAGCTTCATCCGGGAGAAATTCATATTTTACACTAGATAATTAGGCTTTAATTGGTTTTATTGAAAGCCGATTAATTCATAGATCGAAAGAGATTGTTTCATTATTTAAATATTTTTTAAAGGCTTGAATAACATAATACATTTTTATATGATGTAGTTTAATCACTAAACTGTTTGGACCGATATAAGGATTATATATACATACTCGTGGACCATTCAGGAATCAAAATATACTCACCCAGCCATCACTATATTTATTTGAGTGCATCAAACTAGTAGCTAAAGACATATCTAAATTTAAGAAACCTGTAGAAGTACATAATCACTTGACTAGGTCGAGGAACAATCTACTATTACCTCGTCCGAACCTAGAAATTTTACGCAGAGACCCTAACTACGTGGGAATGTCCTTTTTTAATAAACTGCCACAAAACCTAATAGACCTAATATGTAGGGAAAAGAAAATATTAGTTTTCTATTCGGAAGTCAGAAAGCTACTAATTTATAAGGAATTATATGACATAAATGAATTTTAATTATATTTTTATTTTAATAATCTCTAATAATCGTTTTAATGACAAAAATGAATTTTAATAATTAATAATAATAAATTTTAATAATAATCTTCTAGACTATAAATACCACTTGTTCAAGTATGCGTATATAATCTAACGAACATGACTTCCATGTATATTTTTTATCTACAAATTGATCTCTGTCTCTATCGTTATTAATTTATATCTGTATATGACGTGTATAATTTACGAAGTGAACTTTAGAACTGAACGGAAATGAAATCACGAAGGAATTAAATTGTAAATAATATTAAATGTACCTAACACCTAGTTTTAGTTTCGACAATCTGTAAAGATTATTTGAAATAAATGAATTGAATTGAATTGAATTGAATTCTATAGGCATAAAACCTGTGTCGACGGGGTACCAGTCATTAGCATTTGATATAGAAGATAGGGCACAATTCGCCAAAATATTTTCCTACTTATGTATTTAAATACATCATCTAAATTATATTACTATACTTTTCCAAAATTCTGTTCTATCCTCTTTTCCGGAGTTTTGCAAGGCTCGGTGCTGTCGCCAGAGATCTTAATTTTACACATCGGATATGTTAGATAATATATAGGGTTATTTGTACCTCGATAGATATCTTTGAGGATATTGTAGACGAGATTAATTGCTATCTCTTCAGCCATATTTACCTTTATGCAAAAGTCAACACTTTCAGAATTTGTTTACTTTTTTGTGTTTTTTTTTTCAAATGCATAACTTATTACCTATTTTTGTGAATATAAGAATAATAATTAAAGTTTTTATTTTTTTTCCTTTCGCAATGGACCCCGTGAAATAACCGTAGTTTAGTGTAAGAAATAATAATAAAACTTGCGACAAAACAGAAATTCCAAGAAAACGTGCTGGGCGATTGCCAAAATTAGATAAGAAATTAAGTTTCTTAAGTGATTTTATCTTGATTTTTTCTTATTGCATTCTATGAGAAAATTGCTCTAAAAACTGATCCATTTTATTGACTTTCTAACGAGGTTATAAATTCTGACATGTGCGTTCTTGTTTCACAAATATTTAAAAAAATGCCTTACATTCTGTTCTACTTGTAAACAGTAAGCATTTCGAGTCGTGAGTCGTCAAATTCTTCTGATGGGCTCCATGATGAAGATAGAATGAAGTCAAAGGTTTTAGTTGTTTTTTTTATATTCATTAAAATAAGTAATGTTAGTAAAAAAGGTTTTTTGAAAAAAAAAAACACAAAAATTTAAGTAACACCAAAGCTACTCATTTTTGCATGAAGGTAAATATAGCTGTAAAGATAGCAAATAATCTCTTCTATATCATTCCCAAATGTATCTGTGGAGGAACCAATAACCCTGTACAATTCACATGTACGCTGACTATACACGAGTATACATGTCATTCAAATCTGGTGATAGATGCAATGGAAAAAAATGAGAGAATTAGGGCATGATCCATTTAACATGAACAAAAATTAACTCTGCATGATGTAAGGTTCTTTTAGCAAGTATTAATAAACAAATTTAAGGGCAAACATATTCCACCTTTGGTAATTGACATTAGCGAATACAGTGCCAACGGTCGAAACTTCTAAGAACCTAGGTTTATATTTAAATGGATCCTTCGATATTTAGGAGTCACCTTGCACGATTGCACCTTGATGCAAGATGGTACTCGTTTGTTTTGTTGTCTTGAGTACACTTGATGACAAGGGTCACTGCAAGGGTTATGCAAAGGATGGCATTGATGACAAGGGTCACTGCAAGGGGCTGCATTGGATGACAAAGGTCACCATTACACTTGATGACAAGGGTCTGAAGATGGAGCCGGAAGATTGCCACTGGAACTTCCCGATGGAAAGTGCTAAGACAGTCGAGTTAGGGCTCGTTTGTTTTGTATGTATCTTGAGTACTTTCCAATACACATGATGTCGAGGGTCTGAAGATGGAGCCGGAAGACTGCCACTAGAACTTCCTCATAGAAAGTGCTAGGATAGTCGAGTTTGGGCTCGTTTGTTTTGTTGTCATGTGTACTTTTAATTACACATTTGTTATGATGACAGGATCTGAAGATGAGGCCGGGAGATTGCCACTGGAACTCCCTAATAAAAAGTGAAGCATTTTAAAAAAAAAAATACTTTTAATTTATTCTTAGTTTTAAGTCAAGTAGTTTGCATAGATTTATACGTTACTATAATTTTAGATGAATTTTCTTTATTTTTACAACGCACGCATTTACGTCCACGATAAGATTAGTTGTAGATATTAACCCTGTGGTTATAAACTCGCATATTTGGTGTGAAGATTTAAAGTTATTATTATAACTTTATTGTGAACTTTTAAAATATACAAATCAAAAAGAGTAATTTTAATATATATCAGTATGTATATGACTAGGGCCGGAAACTAAACTACTGTAACATAGATCTATGTCTGTCCTGTAGAAGTTTATAGTGTCTAGTGGGTCTGTGATATTGTCCCTAAAAGTAATTCATGTATTACCAAATTTAATTTTTAAGTGTTTGCTAGCCGTCACTAATGTACGGAAAAGTTAGATCGAGTCGTGTCGTAGTGTTTTTTTTACACTAATAGACCATTAGTCAAACTACGTTAGGGAATGGTCTTTGATTATAAGCCTAGTTATTCATGCCTGTTAAGGCGATTATACCGTCGCAACGGGCGCTTCGCGCGTCGGTAACTCGTATCGTACAGTATCCACTACCCAGTTACCAACGTCTAATTAATTATTAGAGAAAATGAGTAGATTGGCCCTTTGTAGCTATTGTTTGTTTGTTTGAAAAACTTTATTACATATATAACGTGATGTGCCTATTCCAAGTGGCAATATCTTTCGGCCGACTAAAGGTTTATGTGGGCAAATTGATTTATGAAAGGACTATTTTTATAATGTAACCAAAATCATACATGAATACACTTACATACGTATTAGTCATCATAAAGAAAATAAAACATTATATAGATATAGAAGGGAGGAATTACTATAAGGACAAGCAAAGACGACGGAAGGGGGGAGGGGGTATCCAGGAGTTAAATAAATGTCTCTTTAGAGATTTTTTAAACCCGCTTAGGTTGTTGTTGTCTTATGAGCAGAGCCACGGAATTCCAAAGTCGGGCCGCTTGCACTGCGACTGACCTGGACATGAAAGTTGTTGAATGCTGAGGTATATCCAGTAATAGATTTTCCTGAGAGCGCAATGGAAATCCATGGGGTGAAAGGAGCAAGAAGAGATTATACCAAAAAGATGGCCTGTTTGAATGAAGTACACCAAAGAGAGTGGTGAGTGTGTGAAAATCCCGACATCGTCTAATAGAGAGACACTCAAGTTGCCTACGAAAGGTCGGCATGTGATCAAACTTCTTCAGGGAATAAACAAATCAAATACGCGTGTTTTGAATACTTTCTGATTTATTGAATAGGTCCTCATTCGCATCAGCGTAGTACATTATTGGTATAATAAAACATTGAGCCATTTTTGTTTATTATACCATATTTGGTATAATAAACATAGATACGGGTCTCTGACCTAGTTAGGAATGCGGATAAACATTTTCACCATAGGATGTGCTCAATCTCTCCCAACTCAACCATATTATGTAAATGGTGTTTATATGACATATTATATAAAGTTATTGTAAATTAATAAATAAATAAAAAAAAAAAATTGACGTTTAATTCCCATCAATACGAATTTACTACAAGTTATTCTGCACTTAACAAATTCTGCACTGCACACTGAGATTATAAAATTTAAAAGGCATGTTTGACTGTTGTACACGGAAGAGTAGGGCGAGTATGGAAAAATTCCGACATTGTCCAATCGGAAGCCACTCTATTTACTTGCGAAAGGTCAATATGTGATCAAACTTCTTCAGCTTATAAACAAAGCGAATACACTCGTTTCGAATCCTTACCAGCTTATCGAGTAGTTATTCATTCGCGTCGAAGTAGGCCACATCAGCGTAGTTAATTATCCGTAAAATAAAAGATTGTGTCATTTGGCGTTTAATACAAAGAGGTAGGAGATGCAAAGACTTTACGACTTGAGGATGCCAAGATAAGTTTTCATCAATGAGCAGGCACAGGTATTTCGCAGTACTGCCGTAAGGAACAGCGACGTTGTCTATATTGATAGGAGGGACTGAGCAACTTCCGGTGACGATCGCTTGGGTTTTTGACGGATTTAGAAACAGGCCATGATTACGAGACCATAACGCTAGCGAATTGTGATTGTGATTACATTGTTAATGTGATTTACTATTTGCTTTTATACCTCTAATGGTCAAGAACCACCTTATTTTCTAACGACAATTATCTTACAGGCAGTCGCCTTTTTATAACACCACGTGGCAGTACTCAGGAGGTCACCCATCCAGCCACGCGCGACGCTGCTTAACTTCGGTGTTGAATTCGCACAAACTGTTAGTTCGTGCGAATTCAAGAATACATTGTTTTTAATAGTAATAGTTAGTACTAGTGGATAGTACATAGGAAATAAAATATTTATTTATTTTTTATGTTTTTTTTAATATTGTTTATTTTATACTAGTTCATAACTGTGTGTTCCATGTAGTTGCAGAAAAATATTGTTGAGTAAAAAAACGTATACAATATCTCTATAATCGAGAATTGACAGATGCGAGAATACGCATAGTCAGTAACACCGCGTGATGGTCTCGCATTCCTCTGTCATTACATTACAATCAAGGGTACCAGATGACCTTAGCATTCCGACAAGCTAAAGTCGTGTCAGCAGCCGTTCTCGGCGAAGGGGCGGCCGAAGGGGAACTGGATTTTCGACGTACTGACATCGAACCGACATGACGCAGCATAATTTTAGCCCGCTGGCACCGAAAGTGTTAAAGATTAGTGACTGACTGATAACAGTAGAGTGACGGCGGTTCAGCCTATTAACACTCACAGTAAATAATATGAATTTACATATCACTCTCATAGAATCGGTTTGTTACACACATACGTAGTCTGTTCAGAAGGATCCAACCTTATTATTTTCCCGTGAACAAATAAAGAACGAAAAGCGTACTTCGGTGCATGGAGATCTATATCTTTTGCTTGAACCATTATGCCCTATTTACCACGATATCCCACGAAACCGCCAAATCAGAAAGAATTCAGCCGCAAGTAGAACTGCAAAATACAGGCGCAGACAGAGTTCATTCCTGCCATTTTGACTAGTCCCTCTTCAGGGATGCCGCCGGATAACAGTTGAACCGATGATTGTAGCTTTTTAATTCTAATATTTCAGTATTCGTGTACTGCTTCCTCACAATTATTTCTATTATTATGCTAAAATATATCAATATCTATAAAACATATAAAAACTGCATATAACGTTATAATGGAGAGTCAGAAGCGTAGTTGGTGTTATATTGTGGGATGTGAAAAGTAAGTGAGTCTCTTGTGAGGCGGGCTGGCACTAAATAGATATAGACCAACTAGAGTTGTCAACTACAACGGGCGAACCCGTCACCTCAGGAAGTTTTAACGATATTGTTTTAACGAATCTGTCGCGGACCAAAGGCATCTTTTGCCCGGCTCCGAATTCATGATCAGGTAGTCTAATGGTCATTTCAAGAGTGGTTGACGACAAATAGAGCTGTCAACTACAACGGGCGAACCCGTCACCTCGGAAAGTTTTAACGATTGGTCGTTCTATCTCCCGTGAAGTGAACGCAGAAGACTTGGACAAAACAGTTCACCGTCAAGCCCCGCCACATGCCCGTAAGAGGCCAACGCCTTATCCGCGAGATATCCAGGTATGTTACCCAGCGGGCCTACACTCACGCCCTTACTTCCCATTGTGACCATATTACTCCGGTCTCTCGACTGGTTACGAGTTCGAGGTGGCTTGCGCGGTCCTCTCCATTACGAAGCGGTGAAACGGTATAAACCGAATCTATCGCAGACCACGGCGTCCTTTGCCCGGATGTTCACCCGGGAAAAGGACCATCATTTATTTTTTTTTATTTATTTATTGCTCCACAAAAAAAATTACACCGTTAGCACTTAACATTGATTGTGTTGCTCCTAACTAGGCAGAGCCTGTTCTAAGGAGAACACCAATACAAATGATTAAAAAATACATACTAAAAATAAAAAATTGAATCAAATCAAGTTAAATTCCAAACCAAAAATATATTTTTTTTTAATCAAATCAAGTTAAAATGAAATTCTCACTACACCAAAATAATATTAGAACTATAGACAAGTAATACTAAATAATAATAATAATAATATATAATAGCAATAATAAATAATCATTTATAATAATAACTAATAATATATAAGAATTAATAAAAATACCTGTATAAAATAAATAGAAAATAAATATATTTATTTATTTTAAAATTGTGATGAATGTTTTCTCGGTCTCTCTCCTACCAAGGTTTATTAACCATGATGTAAGGTGATATTTTTGTTGTTTGCTGCTAATTTCCAATATGTTCTCTTTACTCATGATATTAACCATTCTTGGAGCAAGAAAGCTGTAATGACGTTGTCCAAAAGACGTTAGACGTTTCGGCACTTCAAAGTTTCCCTTATAACGACCTGATCTCTCCCTGTTTTCCGGAGAAACACAATATTCGTCTTCATTGTTGTTTTTAAGATGAATTATTGCTTTGAGGCAATACAACTGCCTCAAATCAAGCAATTGTGCCTCAACATACAGGTCGTCAGAAGGATAACGCCTAGGCTTCCTTAACATGATTCTAATTATTGCCTTTTGGACAACGTTCACTTTCTAGAGGAGGGTTTTTCCGCAAGCTCCCCATCCAAGTATACCGTATGTCATTATAGATTGGCATATAGAGTAATATATAATTTTTAAATAGGGCAGGCCGAGAATATCTCGCAATTGAATAAATATATAAATCAGTTTCCTTAGTCTTTTCACTAGACACTCGGTATGTAATTCCCACCGTAGGTGTCTATCTATAATTATTCCGAGATATTTTATCTCTCTGACTGGTCCGATTGGCTGACAACGACACGTGGCATCTCTCTTGCAGTCGTGAATGATAAGATGATGGTGATCATCCGGCTGGCCTCTTACATCGATGCTAAATGGGATGTATTTTGTTTTGCCAACATTTAATGTAAGTAGGTTTAGGTCTAGCCAGGTTTTGATTGAAGCCATCGCGATGTTAGTACGATTATATACCTTTTCCCAATTAGAACCGGAAATTACTAACACCGTGTCATCAGCATACGCTATTGTTCTACCAAAACCAAGCTCGCAAAGCGGATTTATGTACATAGTGAACAGTATTGGTCCGAGCACGCTACCTTGAGGAACGCCAAATGTTAGTGGCAGGGATACACTTCGAACACCGTTGAGGTTAACAGTATGTGTTCTGTTTTTTAAATAATCCGAAAACCAATTCAATGCGAGGCCATTGATTCCATAACCCTTTAATCTTTTACAAAGTATTTTATGGGATATAGTATCAAAAGCCTTCGCTAGATCTAAAAATACCGCAATGCATTTCTTTTTCGAATCCAATGCATTCGTTATGCTTTTAGTAACCTCAAGGATAGCCTCGCCCGTACCGACACCATTCCGAAAGCCGAATTGATTTTTAGATAGAAGATCCATTTTATCTAAGTGGCTTGTTAGTCTTTCCTTTACCACTTTTTCAATTATTTTGCTCAGATTGTTAAGCAGTGAGATAGGCCTATAGTTTGCAATATCTGTGTCATCATCTTGTTTATATATTGGTACTATATTGGCATGCTTAAAATGATTTGGAAAGATCCCCGTCTTAAAGCTTTGGTTTATTATGTATTCAAGTGGAATGGCTAGGTTATTTCTATAGGTTTTTATAATATCTGCTTTGATATCATCAGGACCGCTTGAGTTGTTATTTTTTAGTGTCGATATTATTTTGATAATTTCCGTCTGTGTTGTTGGTCTCAAGTAGAATGACGAGGACATACTGCCATTGGCATCGATCCTATCCGCTAGTTCCTCTTCCCGAATGTTATTTTTTTGGAGATTTTTATTTGCTAAGACATAGCCTATGCTATTAAAATATTCATTAATATGATTCACGACTTTTTCAGGGTCTTGCTCAACTGTGGTTATCTTTCCCATTATATTTAACTCTGAGATTGTTTTATATTTTGTATTATTGAAAGCAATGTCTTTGACTGTGTTCCATATTTTTTTTGAATCGTGTTTGACATCTTCTATTTTTTTTCTATAAAAGTTTGTTTTCGTATTTTTTATTATCAATTGACATAGGTTTTTATATTTAATATAATACTCTTTTAATTCATCATCCTCGGAATTTTTTAGTACAGCTTTGTGAATTTTATCCCTATTACGAATACATCGAACCAATCCATCGGTAATCCATTCCTTGAGACGTTGCTTTTTATGTGGGATGGGTTTTTGGGTCACTGTGGTACACTTTTCGATATACCCTTTAAATATTGATATTAAGTTTTCGGTTGCCTTATCCACGTCGTCTTCCTTTAATACCAGGTCCCATGATTCATTGCAGATAAAATGTGTTAGTTTTTCAAAGTCAATTTGTTTTCTCCTAATAACATGTTTTTTTTTCCTTTTGTGGATAGAGTAGTTAATTCCAAAAATGATGGCATAGTGGTCACTAATTGCCGTGTTGTATACAGCGGAGATATGTTGCAATTTACTTTTCACTAGCAGATGGTCCAAACAACTACTACAAGACATTGTGATTCGTGTTGGTTGACTATTAATCACTTTTATATTAGATTCTGCCAACATTGTGAGATAATCGTTTACTTTTTGGTTGTCGCTTTTTCTTATATCAATGTTCATATCTCCTACTATAAAAATATTCTTATATTTTTTATGTTCGTGGAGGGTATGTGACAGAGAATCTATAAAAGGCGTGATATCCGTAGCAGACGGCGATCTGTAAATTGAAATTATGTTAATATCATCATTGATTATTACACTTATACAGTTACTACTTTCCAATTTAATTTCAACAGTTTTATGTTTTAATATATTATTAACGTATAATACCACACCATCGTTTTGTCGTTTATTAAGTTTTGTATGGTACATATTAAAGCCAGAAAGTTGTGCAGGTGAATAATCGTCACTTAACCAGGCTTCCGTTAAACATATAACATCAAAAGAAACACGTAAATCTTCTAGTAGCAATAATAGTTGATCAAAATTTTTACGGATGCTCCTAATATTTATACAGAATACCTTAATTTGCATTTGATCCAGGAAGGCTTTGCAACAGGATGGATTGTCAATATATTCAGAAACGGGACTGTAATTGTCATTAATTTCTTCAATATCCTTTAAGTCCATAATTTTTCCTCTTTTTGATTATAAAATATGCGGCATTTAGGACGTTTAGATTAATTATAGCAGTGTGGAAACTTGAAAGTGGTCTTGGTAATGTTAGCAATGACCGTTTGATAATCGATTTCATAAAATACTTAAATAATAATCGTTGAAAAGACAACATTTTAGGAAAAAATAAAAATAGTCGATAATCAAATAAAAGTAATTGCAGAGTTAATAAAATGATCGTGATAGTCAAATTAAAAATTATATAATAGTCAAATAAAAAGATAATCGGGAAATAATGGTAAAAGTCAAATGATAAAATGATCATAATGTATTTTATATGACAATGATAAAAGTAATTCAATTGCTTTATGCCAAATAATTGTAAATGTTTAACTGGGTAGATGGAGTAATATTCATGGCGATCCTGAGAAAACACATAGGAAACTAAGCAAATAAAATTGCACACACTCGTACTTTTAAGGGAAAACCTTGGTATTTTAGGGACCAAGAGACAGTAAAATAAAAATATCTTTAAAATTTGGGATATAAAAATAGTTGTAATATAATACAATTTAAATAGAATATTTAATAATAATATATAGCCGAAAGTAGTAAAAATAAGTGTCACAGAAATAATATTAAAATTAAATATGTTTCCATTTCGTAAATAAGATAATTTATTGAAAATAAGATAATTCGTAATACATAAAATATAATAGTAATATAATATCATGAATAACAGTACTTTAGAATATTTATTCATATTTTTAAAAATCTGGATGGAATAATATGAATTAATATAAATGATGTTGCCATATATATGGTCATATATCGGGTGTTTATGGTGTGAAAAAGACATACAATCTTTGTATGTAAAAATAAAAATCTGGATGGAATTAAAAATCTGGATGGAATAATATGAATTAATATAAATGATGTTGCCATATATATGGTCATATATCGGGTGTTCATGGTGTGAAAAAGACATTCAATCTTTGTAAGTAAAAATACATATATAAGGTGTAGTAAAATTATCTATAAGGTAAAGTAATTTGATTAGAGTAAATATAATAAGCGGATATTTCGCGTAACAAAATCGTAATAGAAAATGGTTGGAAGGAACTTGTGTAAAAATTACTGTAAAAATGGATATGGCGAACTCATCAGAACAGGCTACTGCCCATCACAATAATAATTCATTTAGCATACGGGTGTTTGAAATATGTATGATTTTCTGATTGTCGTCTTTCCGTAGATAAATCTTGCCAAAAGATGTCCAAGAATATTTGTAGTTATTTTCACGTGCGAATTTCCTGGCCTCAGCATACAGGAATTTTATTTTGGGCGTCAAGTGTTCGGATACGAATATAGGTGTTTTCCCGAATAGCTGAATTACTTCGGAATTTAACTTTTCTTCTTTAGTTCTTGCCGCCTTGTTGTATAATTTTACAGATTTTAGAAATTTGTCACAGAGTAATCTTGAGGTAAATTTGGCAATAATTGTTTTTCTTTTTCCAGCAGGTACCCTTGAAGACACGCGATAGATATTTTCTATGTCTCCAGACTGTAGAGGGCAACCAATGACGAAACCAATTTTTTCAAGTATTTCCTCGAGATTTTCATTCTTGGATTCCGGTATATTTCGAAATTCTAAGTTATTTCTCCTAGATAAATGATCCATCTCTTCGAATTTGTTTTCCAAATTTTCTATTTTGTCAATAAGGACTTTATTATTTGCAGCGAGGTCTTCACACTTCTTTTTTAACGGCTCTATCTCTTTTACCTTTTCCACTACATTATCATACTGTTTTGCGACAAATGTGATGGTTTCCAGGATTTTTGCATTTTCTGCCTTAAGTTGGTCGCATTTTCGATTGTTTTCCTCTATTCGACTACTCAATGATTGCAGCAGTTCCTTATGGGCCTCGTGTAGTTCTCCTAAGATGTCGCTTTTCATATTCACCATACTAATTTGCATTTGTTCTAAGAGCTGGTCAATGCTAGTTAATGAGCCACCTGTTGACACGGCCGCTGCCTTCGATGTATTTGTGGGGGTCAGCGAAGAAGCTTTTGTTGTTTGGTTAATGGTTTTAACAGTATCGCTTCGCATCGAACGAGGATCGCTGATTTTGCAGGGGGAACATTTCCAGCTTGCTTTATCCACGCTTGAGAGTTGTTTGTACTGTGTGGTAGATATTCCAGCACATAAGAAGTGAAAAAGCCCGTAGCAACGACTGCATTTGATACTCTCTTTTGTTTTCGTTGTTTGTTGACATTTTTCACAATCCATTTCTGCGTCTCTTATGTATGCCTAGTGCCCTCTAGTACGGAGTATGTAATCGATTGGATATTGCTGTATGGTTTATATCTTTGCTAACTTAAATTATTTATTCCTAATTTTTCTATCTGATACTAGATGGCACAAACACCACTGGTGAATTCGAAATACAAATTATATCGGAAAAAAAGCCAACACGGCAATTTACCGCGGTGGGTATTATTACTTCACTATTACGATCCTGAATCAAACCAACAGTCCGTGACCTGAAAACGGCCAAAACCGCCAATTCCTACGAAATTCCAGGCTATTCCATTCCGGCTGTAAAATCATTTCACTCTTTTATGGGAAAGTGAAGAAGTAGTAAAAATATCGTCATCACGGAGCTACTATAACGGGGGTTTTATTTGCTGAACAAATCAAATAAGTCTGAACGATATACATAGAAAACAAAGAGTAAAACTTGCTAAAGTTTTTCTGTTTCATCAAGATATCGCTACAGCAAAAAGTCCAGAATTGCGATCTCTGCCATTGAAGAAGCTGACTTTGAAACACTGCTTCATCCTCATATTCTCCGGACCTTGTCCTTAGTGATTTCTATCTGTTTCCGATATTATAGGAACATCTGAAATGTCGAAAATTTGAAGATGGTGACGCAGTAGTAGCCGCAATTCAGGAACTTTTAGGTGATCGAGATGAAGAGTATTTTAAGAAGGGTATGTTATGTTTAGAAAATAGTTATATCTTTGACTTTGTCGAAAAATAACAGAAGATTCAGTAACAGTTAACTTCATCATACTCATCATTGTCACTTTTTAACACGCTTTTATTAGGTCGACCTGTATGTAACTATGTAATGGAATCTAAGGTAACTAATTTAACCATCTTCCAAGGATTGTAGCATCATGAAAATTGGCAGCTGTATGTAGTTCTGATGACAATACAATAATATGGTACTGTCGAACTGATCTGATGATGGAGTCGGAAGATATGAACTGGAACTTCGTGATGGAACATCGTAACATAGCTCTTTTTGGACTTGTTAGAAAAGTCATGGAATGAACTTTGACCACGATTAGGTTTCAAGGTCTGATGATATGGTTTATAC
This sequence comes from Micropterix aruncella, assembly GCA_944548615.1. NCBI lineage: Eukaryota > Metazoa > Arthropoda > Insecta > Lepidoptera > Micropterigidae > Micropterix > Micropterix aruncella. The sequence continues at coordinate 32,750,380 of OX155964.1, read as the reverse complement.
GTGCATTTATAAAAGCGTGTTTTAGTGTTTTTTAAAAAACTATTAATGTATTATTGAATGCTGTAATATGTATTTGACACGAGAAACCCACTACAGCATCTGCATCTGTAACCTATCTTTCACTTTTTCCCTAGACCTGATAAAAGGAATGGATAAGTTAAAAGTTCGGTCTATTATCCGGGCTGGTTACGACTAGGATAACGATCGACGTTTCGGTCTCGTTTCGTTCAGTTTTCGGCTCCTTTTTTTTCAGCCATTCGGCGCGTGCTCTGAATAGGGACACCGTAAATATACTGTCTGACTAATCCCGTCGTAGGAGGGAAATAAGAGAGTTAAGGGGGAGCGGAAAGCGGCGTCGGCGCCCGGACCATTTGCATAACATATTATCCAAGATGGGAATTATGTACATTTCTGCAACTTTTCCAATTTTCGAACGGCGCGGGCGAAGAATGGGATTTCGCCCCGAATAGCACCTGCACACACAAGAGGGCTGCACACGCGGGGCTATATTTCACGCGTTTAACATTGAACGGATTTAATGCGCGTCGAAATGTGAACATGTGCAGAAAAGGCACTGAATCTCTTGAGTTTAATACGTATTGGGTCCGATTGCGTTTTTCGTGAAATTAAATCAGAGTTTTTTCATGCGAGCGAGTCAGGCTAATACGTTAGAACGAAATAAGACATGAAATATTGTCAATTTTCTAGCATAAAACTAAGAATCGAACATACACCTGCATAACGGTGGCACTATATATAGCTGGAATTTGTGACCCGTATCTGAAGACCAGTTTCTAATATTAATGTCTTAAAAATAGTATATTTTGCCTATGTCCGCAGTACTGTGGAATTTGCATGCTCAATTTGGAATCCGCAATATTCGGTTTATAGAAGCAGTGTTAGAGCTGTCAGCTACAATGGGCAAACCCATCACCTCAGAAAGTTTTAACGATAATGATCTTCTATGTCCCATGAGGTGATCGTAGATGACTTAGAGACAATACAAATCTACTGTCTAGCTAAGCCAGCATACACGACAAAGGCCAACACCTTACAGAAGCAGGATAGAAGGCGCTCAATTCGTTTTCTAAGACATATAAATCTTTACGGCACAATCTATCAGCCAGTTTAATCTATCAGCTGCACCTTTCGTTGTTCGTCCCTATACCTTTCAATCCAGACGGAGATATCCTTCCAAACTGGTAGTCAGGGGGCGAGGCTGCCCACTGGGTACCTTTCCCGATGCCTCGCCGTAAGGAGGTGGCCTCTGACGGACAGGTAGCGTTACTAGAGTGTGAATTTTTTTCGTCCCAAGTCTTCTATGCTCACCTCACGGGAGACAGAACGATCAATATCGTTAAAACTTTCTGAGGTGATGGGTGCGTCCACTGTAGTTGACAGCTCTAGTTTTACATGTCAATCTCTTAAGCATTCATATACATAATAACATTCCATAGGTCATACTTGAGTGGAAGCAGGAATAATAGATACCCGCAGCAGCCTGTTCGCCGTCCGAAAATTGCACATGTCTTCGAACTTAAAGTACTCCACAAAGCGCGTGGAGTAAACAACCTAGCGAAGAAGCATATAGCTTGTATAATGATGTGCTTGTTTTAAGATTCTTTAAAAATCGGAAGGCTCACGAGGTTAGGCCATCTAAAACTGATAGGAAACGAAAAGTCATCGAAACGCATTCTTTGCAGAAAACCTGAAGGGCATCGTGAAGTCGAACGACCAAAACTGAAAATGGTTTGATTCTGTGGTTTAAGACTTAAATAAGTTGGGGTGAACAATTAAACTAAGTCCAGGAAAGGGGAAGTAGAAGAAGATTTTTGTCAAAACTAATAATCACGATGAGTTATAGCGGCGATGATAGTTTAAATGTGGATATCGCGATTTGTATTGAATATGTATATATACAAAGTTATCCACAATACCATAGATAGTCCATTCCTTGTTGAAAACTTGCGTTTTTTCGTTCCTCCGCGATTAATTCGCAATTCACGCACGTTTCAGGTCTCTCGTGCCAATACCAACTACGGGAAAAATTCAATCGCTTATAGGCTAATGTGCACGTACGACTCTCGTTTCTCCACCATCGACATTTTCACTCAACCAACCGAAGTTCGTTAAAGAATTATTCAAATCAATTGCACCTAACGAGCTTGATAATACCTATCGTACTTAGTTATATACTTTTCATGCAACATATCAGTAGCTACTACAAATATTTATAAATATCTATTAAAATTTATTATATATCTATAAATATCAATAAATATCTGTATCTATATATCCACTATACCAGCGGTCCGCAACCTTTTTATGCGACCCCAAATTTCAAAAAAAGAGTTTTCAGCGACCCCAGAAAAAAAACACTAAATTTACAAATGCGAAGGTTGGTTCAGGTAAGGAGATCAAGGTAAACTTCAATTTTCCTCTATGTTCTAGCTGTTTTTATTTCCTAAATTATATTGGAAAGTTTATTTATTTTGGAAAATAATATTAGAGCAAACGAGAAAATATGCGTTTAACATATTAACTCTCCGTTTTAAAGAAATTGGAATCAAAATGTGTACGGAGAGGTTATATTTTACGCATAAATCTTAATAAAAATCGATAAGTACAGGACCTTGTTGACTTTTTTGACGACCCCATAATTATATTTCGCGACCCCGTGCGGGGTCGCGACCCCAGGGTTGCGGAAGGCTGCACTATACGACCTATCTATATCTGTATTTATATCTATATACATATACACATACCATCGTCTAACTCCTTCTTCCTAATCACTTCCAATTCCCTACCTCTCCCATCGGTTTCTATATTAATTTTATATTTAATATGAACTTAGTTTAATTAAAATTATTTTTTAAGTGTAATATGCTGAAATCCAAATGTGTAATATGCGAAACTGTTACTTTCGTAGAAAACGATTATCGGCGTAATGTTTTTCTTTTTTTTCTACATTATGTTAATGCACACGTATGCCAATTGTATTTTATTTATTTATTTATTTAAGAATTAATTACTATGAAACATTGATTAGCTTATAAAAATAACAGGAACCGAATGGCAAAACCTTAACCTTTTGCTTTTTTGTTTCTGTCACCCAACTGGGACTAGCCCGTTCTAGGGTGGACAGGAGGTATGCGCTGTATGTTTCCATAAATAAAAAAGAAATATATATTTTTTATCCTTTTTATTTATTCTTTTGACTATACGTTATTTTCCAGGCTGATATCGCCAAAATCCCAAGCTGTGGGCTCTATATAGACTTCCAAAGGTGGCTACTTTAATGAAATACAACTGAAGCTCTGTGCACCTTGGCGATTTTGAGACAGCACATTTTACATTTTACACTGCCAATAATGTCCGCAAGGCTTTTCTAGCAGACTTCGATATACTTATATTGAAATGCAGATTTGACTAGATCGACTACACACAAGCTAGTTTACTCGTTCCTACCGCTATTTGTCTAGAAGAGCATATTGAGATGTCGAAGACTTTGATTGAAGAGAGCGTAGAAGACTTTGGACATTACAAATCCGACGTCTAGCTACGCCACAACCCGTAAGAGACCAACTCCTTACCGCGAGATAGCCAGGAATTACTTCCCAGCGGCTCGAGACAATCGCGCCCTTACTTCCAATTGTGACCAGATTTCTCCGGTCTCTCGATTGGTTCCGAGTTCGAGGTCGCTTGCGCGGTCCTCTCCCTTATGAAGCGGTGACACGGAGTAAACCGAATCTATCGCGGAACAAGGCGTCCTTTGCCCGGCTGTTCACCCAGGATCGGATGGCCAATGGTCAATTCAAGAGCAGTCGCCATAAGGTACACAACCACCCCCGCTCTATAGGAAACAATACAGTTCCCAAACTCCCCCGACTGTTAGTCGGAGAGCACAATCGATTGGCTTGCGCCGCTCGGTGCACAGACCGTCCAGAGGTTTGATTCCCAGGGGAGACTGGTTGACCCAGTGTCCTACCCAGGTTCGCACCCCGTACGAGGAGGCCATCGGATGGGTGTTGACCCGTGAGTATGACCGACCCTGAACACATGGGTCATCATGGCCAACTCATCATGGGCCCGTTAGCTCCCTGTCTAGAAGAGCAGAGGAGACTGAGCTGCATTATACTACTACATGCCATCACTGCATGTGAAACGCGTTTTGTTCAAAACAATAATTTTTAGTTCTGCGCCAGTGTTAAAAATAAGCTATACATGACGGATCGAGTTATTAAAAAAAAAAGAAGTAATTTTTGATTGTCCTCTATATAGAGTAAAAAAATCAGAAAAAGATATTTTAATATTTTTTTTAGGTAAACACAAAATTTTGGGGCGAACATTGATTTTATTTCTTGTCCTTAAAAAAATATGACAATAATAAGTTGTTATTTTTTTTAGTTCATGTAGAAAACAAACATGTAAAAATTAACATCCTAGTTTACTATTTTTGTTTAAGGCAAAATTACGCTCGCTATTACCGGCGCAAACAAATCACGGCATTTCTGCAGAGGTAGCAACATTTGCAATTCGATACCTCAAAATTAGTTTTTTTTACTATTGTGAATAATATTTCTATTTTTCAAATGTTAGTAATAATAATAATAATAATAATAAACTCTTTATTTACACTTAATTTGTATACAAAAAGACGAGCTTATTGCCACCTGGCAATGTGTTACAACTAACCTAAACGCAGTGGTACATGCGCGCATTGTGAAAATAAAGATTATTGCATAACATACAGACAAGTGGAAGAATTTAAAACTAATAATGCCCGAGAAGAGGAAATTGGGAGAAGAAGAGGAGAGAAAGGGAAGAACTGGTTTTTTCTTAGAAAGGTAGTAATCCTTAAGGTGAGTCTTAAACGATGGTAAAGAAGGCGAGTTTCGTATATTTGCTGGGAGATCGTTCCAGAGTCTTGCACCATGGATACAGAAAGAATAGGAATAGAAATCACTATTATGACTCGGAATTTTTAATAAACTGTCAGAGGCTGACCGAAGTACGAGACCGTGGGAACTTAGTGGTTCAAAAAGCTCGTGGAGATAGGATAGTATTAATTGGGAGAGTACACGATATGGGATAGCAAGTATATGAACATTTCTTCTTTGACCTACTCGGACACGTTAGTCAAACTCATATAAAAGATTTATGATCAAATTTCAACTTAGGTAAAAAAAAACATGAAAAACATGTATTTTGCCTTCTAAACCAGACTCCCCCCTTAAACTAAATATATTTTAAGGGTTTACTAGGAATATACCACTAAAACTCTTGATTAATAAAAAAAATCGTCACAACTGTGAGATCTATTGCATAACAATTTCTTATAGCCAACCGAAAATTTTGTGAGATACAGCTATGGTGGGGAGGAGAGGGGGGAGGGGGGGGGGGCAGTAAAGGGAACAAGAATCAATAGGTAGAATGTAAAATAAAAACAATACCTGCTTTAAGTATGAAAAAGACGAGGGATGGGAACAGGGTAGTTAGGGATCACATTATGTACTTTTGTTGGATATATATTTTTTTCACCGGCCTTTGAATAGAGGAAAGTGAAGTAGTGCTTCTAATAATAGAAAGAAGCTGTTAGTTCTCACAACACAGCATGTTAGTACTCCCACATTTGTAAATACTCCATCCAGAGCAGCAACAACTCTGCAGTCTTCAGTAAACTTTCTCAAGCCAGTTACTGCATTTATAAGTATCATGGATACGTTTTAATATCTTTTTACAGACACTGCTCTTGCTAGTACATTCGTAAGCAGAACTATGTAAAATACTTAGAAAGCGTCGATAATACCTATTAAATAAGTAATCAATTAGTTACAGGCTATTAGCAGCAACTAGAGTTATTATCTAATTAGAAGCTGTTATGAAATAATAATGTAATTCTCATTAACGGTGTATTAAACCGACTCCACAGAGATTTACCTTATTTTAATTTAATTATCTTCGCTTGTGACTAATTAATTTTATGCTAATTGTAATTGCGCAATGCTCTGTAGTGTTGTTATATATATAGGTTTATGTTTGTAGATAAAACCATTACGATGAGTTTTTTAAGTCATTTTAATAGTCATAATAATATATGAATTACTTTAAAATCAGGGGATTGGCCTTCCGCGTCGGGGATATGTAAGAAAGCATTCGCGCAGACGGCGGCACGTCGCGAAAGTTGGAGATTTGCGTCAGTTGCGAGAGATCACGCGCGGAGCATTTTTCCCGGAGTCGTTGCATTATTGAGTTTGCTCCAAGGCAGCAAAACTACTCGTATCGTGAAGCATCCGCTGCCAAGTCGATTTCGCCGCTCTGGAATCACTGTGATCTTTCTATATTCGGTTTTGATTTTGAGATTTAGCTGAGTCACCTGTTATTTCGGGGAGAGTAACCCAAGTCGAATCTTTAATGACTGCCGGCTTGTATAGCCTTTCTGCGCTGATACATGCATTAATAAATGTACAGGTTTCCGCAACGAAACGTGAAATTTTGAATGTTAGATTTGGTAACACTGTACTGCCGGGAGTTGTTCGGAATCGATGTGTAGTTATTGTGAACGCATTTCTATTTAGTATTCATGGAGTATTAGAGTACTGCGGAACGTGCTATAGCTGTTAGAGCGTTTCACAAGCAGGTGATAGTGTGACTCTGTGACTGCTGCAAAAAGGGTATTTTGACAAAACTACTAGCTGGAACATCATCGAATGTGTCCCATCTGCTTAGCCATTTCCAACGAAGGTGCGTAATTTCGAAGAAACTGGTTTAGTCTTGAAACCGACGCCTCCAGGTGGCGTTCGATCGTGACGCCCTTTGCTCGTCTTCCACACGGGATCCGATGGCCAACGAGTCGTTTCAAGAGTAGCTAACATCAAGTCAACAACCACCCCCGCTGCTTACGAAACGTATAAGATAGATGCTAGACCCCCGGGTTATTCACCGGAATGCACAGTCGTTTGGCTGACGCCGCTAAATTCGCAAACCGCCCAGTATCTCCCAAGGTGTTCCCCCAGATTGGAACATCTAATCAAACGTCCACGACACAGCCGTGACAGGGTTCACATAATCCTATCGTCTTTGAATACGGGGCTCCAGTAGCAACGTACGGCCTTGAAACAGTGCCTCTAACGCAGTGCAGTGCCGCCTCAGAATATGCCAAAGAGCCATGGAGTGAGCAATGCTGGACAAGTGCGCAATGAAGAGATACGAAGGCGCACGGGGGTGATAGACGTCATGAAACGTATCACTAGACTGAGGTGGTGCTGGGCAGGATGACGCGAGATGGCTGGAGAGACTTGTCCAGTGGAGACCAAGAACTACAAAGCGAGGCGTAGGGATACCACAAATACGATGGCTGGACTACATCAGAAAAACAGCAGGAACCAACTGGCCGAGGGCAGCAGCTGACAGACAGACATGGAAGATGAACGAAGAGGCCTACGTCCAGGAGTGGACCAAATCAGTCTAAGAAGAAGAAGAAGAAGAATAGCTGAGCTTGAATGGGTCATTGTCAGCACGCGGTAACTTAAGATTCCTAATTTCTCTCTTTGAATGTCATGAAGTTTTTCATGTTAACTGACTGTAAATATTTAATGGGTCGTTGTAGGGTTATAGTCCTTAGTAAACATATCGGCCTCTACACCTATCTTGAGGTGTTGTGCTACAGAGGATTTTGTTGCATATTTTTGGGGTGCTAATAATGCAGACGCTCCAGTTTAGTTAGTTTGCTTTAATGGTTACTATTGTCACTGAATGGTGGTATTCTAGACTTACCTCATTGTTCACTGCGGAACCTCCGCTGAAACGCTGAAAATTAGTCACTGTGTGAGTCTATGCATTCAACGGTGGGTACCGGAAATGAAGCACTACTTCATAAGTCACGCTTTGCATGGCGCATAACGAATTCATGAATCGGGGACAATCGCGCTGTGTTCGCCTGAAACACTGGTCCGCGGAGGCTTATTCGCCGCTTTCACGACTTGCAGCGTCGCTTCGGCGGCCAGACGTCGTTTCATGTAAAATGCAAGAAAACTTCCGCGCCTCCGCGTCGCTAATCTTTATTATTTTGTCTCTTTTTTTACGACTCTGCCTGCATGCGAACAAGTTGTATGCGGACTTTCCACCTCGGCGTCACCTGCCGTGGTAAACATTTGATATCGTCTCTCTTGTAACGGATGTCGCTTCTGGTTCAGAGTGAGTAAGAGAACCGAGCTACTTCCATATATGGCGGTGAACGGTTTCGTGCAGCTTGGGCCACAAGATCCATTAGGTTCTCGGATCGGATCAACTCACGATTCAGCTCCTATTCAGAAGCCTCCTCGAGTGGAAGGCTACCCCGGGTAAGACTCCCGTGTCTCAGGCCTCATATCTGGTGGACCGGTTTCTCCGGGCGGGATTGCGTCCCGTCGCCACTGGACGGTTTGCGCACCGGTCGGCGAAGTCAATCGGTTGTGAATTCTGACTAATTGCTGAAGGGGTCTGGAGTCTATGGAAATACACTGTTTCCTAAGCAGCGAGGGTGGATGTTTTACCTGATGTCATGCCACTCTTGAATTGACCTTGGGCCACTCGATCCTGTGTGGCACTACGGGCAAAGAACGCCCAGGTCCGCGATAAATTCAAACTGAATTACCGCTGTAATACAATAGGTAGAGGTTGCGTAAGCGACTTCGGACTCGTAACCAGTCGGGAGGGCAGAGGTATCATGAAGGTTAATTCCAGACGGAGATATCCTGCCAAAACTGGGGGTGAGGCTGCCCGGTGCCTCGCCGTAAGGGGTTGGTCTCTAACGGGTTGCTGGTGAACTAGACAGTAGATTGTCTTGTCCCCAAGTCTTCTACGCTCATCCCGCGGCTGAAAGAACGATCTATATCGTTATACCAGCCTGGGGTAACGGGTTTTCCCGTTGTAGTCGACACCGCTATCCTGCTTCCATATATGGGGAGCTAATGGGTCCATGTTGAGTTGGCTACGAAGACTCATTTGTTAGGGATCGGTCACACACACGGGTCAATACCAATCCGGCGGCCTCCACGCAGAAGGGAGAACTAGGGTAGGACGCTGGCCTGCGGTCTAGTCTCCCCTAGGAGTCAACCTTCGGGCGGTCCTGGACGGTTTGCGCATCGCGCGACGGTACCCAATCGATTGTGCACTCCGACTAACAGCCGGGGGAGGTTGGGAACAGTATTTTTTTTCAATAGAGCGGTGGTGGTTGTTAACCTTATGGCAACTGCTCTTGAAACGACTACTCGGCCACCCGCGGACACATTCCTGGGCAAATATTCTAATCAAGCCACTGGTCTTAGAATCCGACTGAGAAAATTATTGGATTTCCTATTAAATTACCATTTTGTTATTGAGGTTTTATACTGAATAACGATGTTTCAATCGTTATATTGTTGAATTACAAGGAATATTGCTGAAACTCCGTTACTCGATTATATGTATCAACATTTTTCTTACAGTTAATACAGACTCATGTGTCCGACTATTACCGTACGTATATTACTACGTTCCATCATGTTAGAAGCGGGAGACAGAATGCTCTACGCTCACCTCACGTGAGACAGAACGATCAAATATCGTTAAAACTTCCTGAGGTGATGGGTTCGCCCCTTGTAGTCGTCACATCCAAGTGTATTATATGAGCAGCGACATCCTGTATAATCTTCTGAGTCAGTTTATACTTTTACTCCTATTGCCCCAAGAAAAATAAAATACGGAAAACTAAACACGACAGTCTCGACGATAATAATAGTCGTCACTTTCGACAAAACTTGCCGCCGCAACTGAATGTACATTGTTTGAAAGAGTACCCGCGCAAAAAAGAACCGAGGCATTGGCAATTCTTACGCGTTCGCTCCGACTTTTAATTTGATTCATTTGGATGCAAATCAGCCGCATAATAATGGCCGCCGTTTCGGTGAATATTAAAACGCGTCTCGGGGAGACTTCGCAACAACAACAATCGTCTTAGAACGACTATAAACCCACTGCATTGCTTTCTAGGAGTTCTAATGGTTCTTTTGCTGTCGGGCCATTAAGACTCGGTCGTTTTCTTGGGTCGGATCAACTCACAGCTAAACGCCGATTCAGTAGCCTCATCGAAGTGGGTCGAACTTGGTAAGGAAACCGTTTTCCCCTGCTACGCTACGGTGGGTTTATTATGGGGATATCCTTCGGGCGTAGTTTAGCGGTTTGCGCATAGTGCGCCGTCAGTCAATTGACTTTGCACTCCGTCGAATAACCGTAAGGGTCTGGAAATGCTCTTATGCGTTTTCCAAGAAGCGGGGGTAGTTGCTTACCTGACGTCAGCTACTTTTGAAAAGACCCGTTGGCCACTCGATCCTGCGTAAGCTGCCGTGCTAAGGACGCCACGGTCGGACATACATTCGAACTGAATTACTGACCTTCCATCAAAGAAGCTTTTCTTCAGTAGAACCATACTAAAAGATTTTGAAAGCTCAAGAGACGAATCTTGCCTTAAATTTATCTCATACATTGGTCCAAAGACAAAGAAAAAGAACAAGAGAGAAAGAGAGAGAGAGAGAGAGATAGAGAGAGAGAGGGAGAGAGAGAGAGAGAGGTAACTAGAGTTGCCGACTAATTGTAGTCGGCAATGGGCGAACCTGTCTCAGGAAGTTTTAACGATATTAGATCTTTCTGTCTTCCGTGAAGTGAGCGTAGAAGACTTTGGACATGACAGACGACCGTCTAGTTTCGCCACATAGCCGTAAGGGGCCATCCACATATTATGTAATCACGTTTTTGGGATTTTCGGATCCCCCCACCTCCCCTATGTCAACAGACGTAATCAGCAGCCTGACCTCCCCCCCCTAAGATTACGTAATCAACCGAATTGGCGGAAAATGTGAAGAATCGTGAACCCAGCGTTCGTAAAGTGCTTTAAAAATTGTACTTTATTAATTTAAAGTCTCAAACTCTGGTTTATTTTACAAATCCCAATCTTCAAACCGCACCGCTCCCAGGAACAGGCCCGGGCGACTCAATCTCAGACGAGCGCGTGGAGTATATGGTCGCGCAAGCGGGAGAGGGGTTTCTTCAGCGTGGCACTGCGGTATTTCCGTGCAGGTTTAGACCAAAAAAATGCGATGCGGTGACCAAACTTGATTACGTAATCAGGACGGGCACTCCCTCTCTTCCCCACGTAATCAAGCGTAAGCCTCAGCTCCAACCCCCCTCTTCCTCCTTGATTACGTAATATGTGGATGGCCCCTAAGAAGCCAACGCCTTACCGCGAGATAACCAGGTTAATCAGTCAGCGGGCCGACACTCGCGTCTTTGCTTTCAATTCCAACCAGATTACTCCGGTTTCCAGTATCGTTGCAGGTTCAAGGAAGCTTGCGCGCTCCTCTCCCTTACGAAGCGGTAATACGGTGTCTACAGAATCTATCGCGGACCGCGGCGTCCTTTACCTAGCTCTTCACCCGGTATCGGGTAGCCGATTGGTCGTTTCAAAGGCAGTTGCCGTAAGGTAAACAACTACCTCCGCTCTATAGAAGACAGTACTGTTTCCAGACTCTTCCGTCTGTCGGTCAGAATGCACAATCGATTGGCTGACGCCTCACGGTGCGTATTGGCGATTGGCTGACGCCGCCCGAGTTGACTCCTATGGGAAACTGGCCCGAAGGCCAGAATCCTATCCTGGCTCGAACTTCTTCGTGGAGACCGCCAGATGGGTGTTGACCCGTTAGTATCAACGACCCTACACACATGAGTCTTATGTCCAAACTGCAGCAGGGCTTGTTAGCTCCCAAGAGAGATAAATGTAGTTAGAATAATAATTATGTGACAGATGAAAACTGTATCTAGCCTGTGATATAAATATGTTTTCGCTAGATCCCAAGTTTTATTGGCGGAGTGACCCAATGTCACTGGAGGCGAGAACAGTTCAACATATGAACAAGCTACTATGTGACGTCGACAAATCTATATGTATATAAGTCAAGTATTGAAGTTTGGAAACTTCATTTGGTTTGCCAAGATGACGGTTTTAACTATCAAATACAAAATCAGTTTTACTATTATTTATGTTGTTATATTAGGGAATCATACAACTTGGGTTGTCGACTACAGCGGGCGAGGCTGTCACCTCAGGAAGTTTTAACGATTAGTCGTTCTATCTCCCTGGAGTGAGCGTAGAAGACTTGAGAACAAAACAGTCCACCATCTAGCTACGTCACAAGCCCGTAAGAGGCCAACGCCTTAACCGCGAGATAGCCAGGAATATTACCTGGCGGGCCGACACTCACGCCCTTACTTCCAATTGTGACCAGATTACTCCGGTCTCTCGATTGGTTACGAGTTCGAGGTCACTTGCGCGGTCCTCTCCCTTACGAAGCGGTGAAACGGTGTATACCGAATCTATCGCGGACCACAGCGTCCTTTGCCCGGCTGCTCACCCAGGATCGGATGGCCGATGGTAATTTCAAGAGCAGTCGCCGTAAGGTCCGCAGCCACCCCGGCTCTATTAGAAACAGTACTGCTTCCAGACTCCCTCGACTGTTAGTCAGAGTCGTTAGTCGCCTTGGTCCGCGATAGATTCGGTGCACACCGTTTCACCGATTCGTAAGGGAGAGGACCGCGCAAGCGACCTCGAACTCGGAACCAATCGAGAGACCGGAGAAATCTGGTCACAATTGGAAGCAAGGGCGCGAGGGTCGGCCCGCCAGGTAACATTACTGGCTATCTCGCGGTAACGCTCTGGCTTCTTGCGGGTTGTGACGTAGCTGGACGTTGGATTTGTTCTGTCCAAAGTCTTCTACGTTCACTGCAGGAGGACAGAACGAGAAAATAGTTAAAACGCCCTGTGGTGACGGGCTCGCCCGTTGTAGTTGACACCGCAAGTTGTTAGTCAGAGTGCACTTGACAGATTGGCTTACGCCGCACGTCCAGGAGCGCCAGAAGTTTGATTCCCAGGGGAAACTGACCATAAGGCCAGAGTCCTACCCAGGCTCGCACTTCATGCGTGGAGGCCATCGGATAGGTGTTGACCCGTGAATGTGACCAACCCTGAACTGAATGGGTCTTCATGGCCAACTCAGCAAGGGCTCATTAACTCCCAGGAGTGAGAAACAGCAGCATGACCTTAAAAATTTAGTGATAGAAAACTGAGAGGAAATTGGGATGGACTCATAAAGCATTTTATCGGAGCTCACAACGATCAAACAACGGAAAATGGAAAAACTATGATCAAGATTTTTTTAATTATACGGTTAAGGGGCCGTGCCGGCCGTGGCGGCCAAAAGCTCTATGAAGCATATTTTTGTGGCCTGGTTGTGAGAACACGAAAAAGAATTTTAATACAATTATGACGGATTTTAAAAATCCGATTCTTAAGCTATCATTTCGCCAAAACGAAATTGGTAAATTATTTCCATATTAATTGTAAATTATCTTTATTCTGTTACTGTTTTCAAAAAAAAAAACGATTGTGATTAGTTTTCAGTTTTTGAAAAACCTAGATATGATTCTCAATATTAAAAAATACTATTTACACCAGCGTATGGTCCATTTGCATAATACCAAAACAGTTTTTGGAACTTCCATACAAAAAATATAAGAAAAAAATGTTTGAAAAATGTTTTTCTATTTGTTAAAGATACTTTTGAGTGATATAAAAAAATAACACAGTATTCTTAAGTTATTTTATTACTGTAATCTAATTTTTACTTTATAAAAACTATTCATTTGATAATTTATTATATTATAATTGAAAAGCCAAATCGACTATATTAAACGACGCGCGAAGCCGAAATCGTCATTCGTAATTGGCCACTGCGAACGGTGGGACGTATCCCCTTGTCACCGCGGTATACCTATACATCTTTGTGTATACCTATAAATTTTTAGTCGCGTCAACTCGGAAGGGAGCCGTAAGAAGATCCAGGAAGATTTTGGGGAGAATTCGAGACACTAGATTTGAAAACTCAAAAGAGAAGACACATGATGCAAAAAATGAGACCAAAAGGTCAATATTGCTATTTAAATACTACTACATAGTTATAAAATACGTTTGCGATTTTCAGTGCCTCAACGATATCAAAGAATTTCCATAGTACTATTGTCCGTAATTTCCTATGATCTTTTGTATAAACTGTGATTCGACAACGAAGCCAATTTCTTAAGAAGCTTGCCTCATATAGACTATCCCAGAGCTCGTTAAACTTAAAACGACGCGACGCGACGACCCTTCTTTATTCACAAGTAGTGCTGTTTAGGCCGTTTTTATGTGTCGTTGGTTTGCGAGCTTTTCCACGAGCTTGTGACTGGAATATTAATGCTGTTTTGGAACGAATAGACAGTCGAATTTTCTTTTTGTTCAGAATCTTCTTTTAGAAAAGAATATCTGCAAGTAAATAGGGTGAGGGGTTGTATTGCACGGCAAGGCCTATTTTACATTAAATAAATCTTTATTTGTTTACATTCGAGTAGTGAGTTACTAGTGCCATCGTATACATTGCGAGTTTTTAATTAGTGACATCCTTGAAGTGGGCGAATTAGTACGAACAAATAAGCAAGTTTTGCTAGAATGGTAAGAATGCTCTTGATCTGCTCGGTTTCTGGGTTTCGTCTGTATTAGATCGCGTGCGTCAACTCCATACACCCAAAAATCAGATTCACTTATGAAGTAGAGAAGGACGGCTCCCTACCATTTTTGAATGTCAAATTGACGAGGAGAAGTGACAATACTCTCGGACATACGGTATATCGGAAGCCCATACATACGGACAGATATTTGCATGGACGCTCACACCATCATCCCTACCATCTACGTTCAGTGCAAACGTCGCTCGTGAATCGAGCACGATCTATGCAACGCTGAGCATTTTTCGCAGGAGATGGAACATGCCAATGATGTCCTTAGGAGAAATCGATAGGGAAAATATCACGAGACACGCACACGATCTAATACAGACGAAACTCAGAAACCGAGCAGATCAAGAGCATTCTTACCATACGTCAATGGCGTGACAGATCGAATAAGTAATATTCTGAACAGATTCAATATAAAAACGATCTTCAAGCCGACCCAAAATATAGCTCGATTTTTGAGGCCTGTAAAGGATGTAATACCACTGCAAACCCCGGGTGTGTATAAAGTCGAATGCAGTTGCGGTTTAGCCTTCGTTGGACAAACGAAACGGCCCATAGCTACGCGGTTGACAGAACACATCAAAGCTGTTAAAAACGTTCAGCGAGAAAAATCGGCGATCTGCGAACATATATTGGATAGCGGAAGTAACCACTGGATGCAGTTTCAAAATCCCATTGTGGTATCCAAGGAACAATTCTACTTTCCTCGCATGATCCGGGAAGCCATTGAAATAAGACGAACTCCGAGCTTCAATAGAGACGATGGTTACAAACTTTCTTCTACGTGGAATCCTTTTCTGAAAATGTTCCCGCCGCCGAACGCCGAACGCAAGGACGTAAGACAGTATACAGTGAGTGTTGTGTGCAAGACGGATTTTCGAAATTCGCGCGCTCCGAGCCCGGCCCCCCACCACCGTTATAACCTACGCAGTGGTGGCAGCGGTATGCGGCCTACCCGCAAAACAACGGTTTGACAGCTCTTTCAGTCTACCTTAGACAACGGCGGCTGCAACGTCACCGAAACGTCGGGTGCTACAAATTTCACGCTGTAAATTCGTTTATATCCTATTTACAATGTCTAGATGTCTAGGTTTTATTACTCCAATTTTATTTCGTTTAGGCCATAGGGCAGATGTTTATTTCCTCATTCAATTTCTCTATCTACCTCAGCTCCAGCTTTTAAGCTATTGCATAGCTTTTATCGCGGGCCTAGGCCAGCGCGGCGACCGAATGAAGAAATTTCCTAACGAAAATGAATGATTTTAAACGGATAATTACGCCTAAACCAGTACTGCTTACGATTCGAAAAAAATATATGTTAAACAAGAACGTTTTCCTAATATTCTTAGCTTTGAATATTTAAGATTTTGTTTATATTACATAGTGTAAATTATTTGTGAAATTAGGTCTAACCGAACACAAAAACGACTACTACGCAAATACTATCTGGCGTGTTATTATGAAACCTGCACCATTTTAAAGATAATTTATTTATCTATCTTTTTATCTACGATTTTTTTCGAATAATCCGTTTTTTTGCTTTATCGAATAAAAAATTCGTGCGCGGCGCTCTATCGACGTTTAAACTATTCCGAATCATTTGCTACCGCAGCCGCAAATAATTCGGAATAATTTCAACGTTTTCCGATAGAGCGCAGTTGTCTGATATCAGAAAAAATAAAATAAATAAATAAATATAATTGCATAAGTTGTTAAAAATGCTATGCAATAGCTTTACCGCGGCAGTCCCCGAGTGCCACACGTATTTTTTTAATCATTTATCTCAGTATGTAACGTTCACATTTGAAACTCTGTCATGTCATGATTTATGTTCATCATCCGCCGATGTATCTACATCTCAAACGCCTCAAGCTTTTTCATAACGCAGTACTTACCTTCTCTCACAAATTATTCTTTATGCTGTTTCTTCATTACATTTCCAAATGTCACTGGAAAGTAAAAACGTACTGATGTTTCATCATTATATAATTTATGCCAATTGTCTAACTACGATTGTGTTTCCGAACATTATTCAGCAATCCAATATCCAATTCAGTTTTGTCTCCATTGACATTCATTATGTGAGGTTAATTAATCCCGCCCAAATCCAAGCATGGCTGATTTGTGATAATGCGGTTAATATCGATTAGATATAACATAATATTATCCTGCATAAGCCGGCAGAACGCAATTAGAAATCGAATATACATAATTGATTGAAATTCGACATTTCGAAAATTATAATACAATAATGTATACAATGCATGAATTTTAATATTTTTAAGTAGTCGCCAAATTTAGGAATAACCAACAAAAACTGAAATGCGGAAATTGAATATCGCTTTATTAGGAAAATGAGAAACTGGTAATTAACTATTACAAATTAAAATTAAAATATTACTTTCTTCGTCATTGTATGAATTCGCCAAACACGGAACTCGATTCGCAATGCGCCCGCAAAAAGTCGATTAACGAAGAAAACAGTAGACAGATGCTCTTCGTTGTTTTTTTCATTTTCCTTCAAAATTACAATTTGTGAACTCAAAATTGCTAGAGGGATACACGATCTATTTCCTGGCGAAATTTTAAGCTATTGCATAGCTTTTATCGCGGGCGCGCGGCGACCAAATCAAGAAATTTCTTAACGAAAATTAATGATTTTAAACTGATAATTACGTCTAAACGAGTACTGCTTACAATTCCAAAAAAATATATGTTAAACAAGAACATTTTCCTAATATTCTTAGCTTTGAATATTTTAGATTTTCTTTATATTACATAGTGTAATTAATTTGTGAAATTAGGTCTAACCGAACACAAAAACGACTACTACGCAAATACTATCTGGCGTATTATTATGAAACCTGCACCATTTTAAAGATAATTTAATTATCTATCTTTTTATCTACGATTTTTTTCGAATAATCCGTTTTTTTGCTTTATCGAATAAAAAATTCGTGCGCGGCGCTCTATCGGAAGACGTTTAAATTATTCCGAATCATTTGCTTTCGCAGCCGCAAATGATTCGGAATAATTTCAACGTTTTCCGATAGAGCGCAGTTATCTGATATCAGAAAAAATAAAATAAATAAAATAAATCAATAATTATAATTGCATAAGTTGTTAAAAATGCTATGCAATAGCTTTACCGCGGCAGTCCCCGAGTGCCACAAGTAATTTTTTTATTATTAGGTCGACCTGTATGTAACGATGTAATGGAATCTAAGGTAACTAATTTAACCATCTTCCAAGGATCGTAGCGTCATGAAAATTGGCAGCTGAATGTAGTTCTGATGACAATACAATAATATGGTACTGTCGAACTGATCTGATGATGGAGTCGGAAGATATGAACTGGAACTTCATGATGGAATATCGTATCATAGCTGTGTTTGGACTTGTTAGAAAAGTCTTAGAATGAACTTTGACCACGATTAGGTTTCAAGGTCTGATGATGTGGTTTTTACGTGCATTTATAAAAGCGTGTTTTTTTAAACTATTAATTTATTTAATTAGGCAATTAAAGCTGATAGCGCCGTGAATATGTTATTGCATTGATAATATAGCGTATTAGATTACTCATCGCAGTACGACGATTTTGCAGCTAGAATTTTACTACGAAACGCAACCTGTAGATGGCTCTCATAGTTCCAAAAATTGACTAATAGACTAATAGATGGTCTTCTATTCCTCCGCATTATTTCTGTCTTATAATCAACCTATATAAAATGCGACAGATGGTACTAATAATTAAATATTATTATTTTTAGCATTGCCTAAATTATTGGCTTTTTATAATCAATCATTCTTTTATATATATAAAAAAAAAACCTGTGTGGCACTCGGGGACTGCCGCGGTAAAGCTATTGCATAGCATTTTTAACAACTTATGCAATTATAATTATTTATTTATTTTATTTTTTCTGATATCAGATAACTGCGCTTTATCGGTATTTGCGGCTGCGGAAGCAAATGATTCGGAATAATTTAAACGTCTTCCGATAGAGCGCCGCGCACGAATTTTTTATTCAATAAAGCAAAAAAAGCGGATTGTTCGAAAAAAATCGTAGATAAAAAGATAGATAATTAAATTATCTTTAAAATGGTGCGGGTTTCACAATAATACGCCAGATAGTATTTGCGTAGTAGTCGTTTTTGTGTTCGGTTAGACCTAATTTCACAAATTAATTACACTATGTAATGTAACGCAACATTGTCAAAAACATTTAATTCTGACTGGAGATTTGAACATTTCAATCAAAGGCAAGAAACATCCTCAGGCCGATGACTATCTGGATTTGCTTACTGTTCACGGTCTCAGATGCTTAGTAACCGTCCCGACACGAGAAATCCACACTTCTAGCAGCTGCATTGACCATATTATGTGTCGGTCAAATAACCCTTCTTGTACTGTTATATATCAAACCGCTATTACTGATCACCATGCTTTATTATTTAAACTTTTGGGTCATACAATTAACTCTAGGAAAGCCACAACATCAATAACGAAAAATACAGCTGATTATGAAAACATCAAAAAAACAATTTCCAATACTGATTGGTCGCAAGTCTATAATGCCCCAGATGTTAACATGGCATCTCAAATATTCGTTAATGAGTTGACTGGTATAGTAATTAAAAATAGCTCTACAAAAACCGTTAAAATTCAGCATAGCCAGAGAATATTAAAGCCTTGGATCACAAAAGGTCTAATTTTTTGCATTCGTCGACGAGATAAGCTTCACCTAGCATCGCGACGTAATTCTGACAATTTATTATTAAAGGACAAAGCGAAAAAGTACAGAAACTTATGTAACAAAATAATTCATAACACCAAAGTAAGGTATTATAAAAATAAAGTCATTGAAGCTAATAGAGACCCAAAGAGTCTGTGGAAAATCATTAATGAGGTTGGAAATAGAACCAGTCCTAAACATTTAATCGATTGTATAAATACAAATTCTGAAATATTAAATATTGATAAAACTACACAAAGACTAGCAGACTATGTAAATTATTATTTCGCTGGCGTTGGTTCAAATGTGGCCACAAATATAATGAAAAGGTGTGGGACTGCGAGCACAAGTCCATCCCTTACAACAAATAGACTACCAGTATCTTTGTATTTACGAAGGACTACGCCAAGAGAAGTTGCGGATGTAATATCATCTCTGAAAAATAATTCCTCTGCGGGTACTGATAATCTAAATGCACTCATTTTCAAATCATCGAAACACATCCTATGTGGGCCTATTGCGCATATAATCAATGCAAGTTTTAAAGAAGGAATCTTTCCATCAAATCTAAAATGCTCAAAAATTATACCCATTTTCAAAAGCGGCAATAAAGATGAAATTATAAATTATAGACCAATCTCACTGCTAAGCAATTTATCTAAAATAATAGAAAAAATCGTCAAAAGAAGACTTTTAAAATATCTGGCAGAGAATGAGATTTTGTCTAAAAACCAATTTGGTTTTCGTGAGGGCATGGGCACAACAGACGCAATTGCGAAGGTGACAGATGCAATATATGATAGCCTGGACAAAGGTAATAAATGCTTGGCTGTGTTCCTAGACCTTGCAAAGGCTTTCGATACGGTATCGCATGAAAAGCTACTTATGAGGTTGAGAGATGTTGGTTGTGAGTCCATCACGCTAAACTGGTTTGAAAGTTACCTGACAGACAGAAAACAAATTACAACGATAAAAAATGTCACCAGTAAGCCAGAATCCATATCATTTGGTGTTCCACAGGGTAGTGTTCTTGGACCTATTCTATTTCTAGTTTATATGAATAAACTGTGTGATCTTGTCGGTAAAACAGTATCCTTTGCAGATGACACAGTAATTCTATTTGAAGGCCATAATTGGAAATATACTTTTAGTGAAGCTAATAAAGGACTAAATACTGTAAGGGAATGGCTGGATAATTCTTTACTAAGTCTTAACATAGATAAAACTAAAGTAATTCCTTTTAGTATCAATATGAGAGGCCAACCGTCATCGGACCATATCATTAAAATACATACTTGCAATGATCAAAGTCATTGCAGTTGCCCGTCGCTGGATAGGGTAGAATCCATTAAATACCTAGGAATAATTATAGATAATCGTCTAAGGTGGCAGGATCACATCGAGTTACTAGCTTGCAAAATCAGAAAATTGGCTTATGTCTGTAAAGAGGTGAGGAATGTCTTTAGTCCGGGAACGCTAAAAAGCGTTTACTATGCACTTTGCCAAAGCCTTCTGTGTTATGGGATAATTGGCTGGGGTGGATGCGCACAAACCATCATGTCTCCCCTGAATGTTGCACAAAAATGCATTTTAAAAATTGTTTCGCGGAAACCGTATCGATATCCTTCAAAGGCACTGTTTAAGGAGTACGAGGTTCTGGATACTATACAATTATATTTAAAAACTGCATTATCATATTTAAAATTTAATACAAAATTGATCGCTACCCAAAAAATAATCAATACTAGAAACTCCTGTAATGGGAATGTAATGATACCCAAAATGAAAACCACGTTTGGACAACGATCTTTTCGATTTTGTGCCTCAAGATTTTTCAACGCCCTTCCGGAAAACATTAAAACTGAAGAAAATGGGAAACATTTTAAAAAACTATTGACTGCATGGTTTTTAAAAGAGGAAAATCAACACATTAAGAATGAATTAAAGATAATTATTTAGTTAATAATTGCGATAAGAATATTTAAACATACGTTTTTTTTTTTTTTTTTTGATATTTTAATTCTTCAACAATTTGTACCTACCTATTTATTATTTTATTTTATTTCATTTAATTTAATTACGTATTTGATTACAATTCCATTTTAATTATATTTTGCGATTATTTGTTTGATTTAAGTTTATATATTTATATTTCTGATGATTATTATTATTATTATTTAGCAATAGTTTAATTAGTCTTAATTTAATTTAATTTAATTTACATAATTTTAACATTAAATATTGAGATACTTTCCATTTTTATAAATTGACAAAAATACGAAATTATATCATTCTAAAATTATTCATTTCTATTAAGCAATTGATATTTTAAAAATTGACAATCAATTTGCATTTTTATTACATCTGATTATTCTAATGGTAATTTTGTTTTATTTATTATTTGGATTAGATTTAGTTTTATTTTATTTTATTTTTATTTTAAAAAAGATTTGAATTTTCTATTTTTAATTTAATTTTTAGTAGACTATTTTAATAATTAGTTTCATAAGTAATCATAATCATAATCATAATCAAGTAATCATAATGCACAAAGAAAATTGCTCAAGTCTGCCTTAGAACAGGCTCAGGCCTAGTTAGGCGACTTTCGGTCATAACCATGTCTCAGTCACAATAAGAATCAGTTTTCTGCTATTGCCTCATTTACATACAATGTGACATGGTAAAATGTAATAGTTAAATTTTGTAATACCTACTCTAAATAAAATAAATAAAAATAAATATAAACAAAATCTAAAATATTCAAAGCTAAGAATATTAGGAAAATGTTCTTGTTTAACATTTATTTTTTTCGAATCGTAAGCAGTACTCGTTTAGACGTAATTATCAGTTTAAAATCATTAATTTTCGTTAAGAAATTTCTTCATTCGGTCGCCGCGCTGGCCTAGGCCCACGATAAAAGCTATGCAATAGCTTAAAAACATTGTTAATGCTATTATTGATGGCCAAATAAATTGATATTGGCGATCGGCGATCTGCGAACATATATTGGATAGCGGAAGTAACCACTGGATGCACTTTCAAAATCCCATTGTGCTATCCAAGGAACAATTCTACTTTCCTCGCATGATCTGGGATCTTTCCTCGCATGATCTGGAAGTTGGAGTTGGAGCCATGGTAGAAAACTGGCCCGCAGGCCAGTTTTCTACCATGGCTCGATTTTCTGCGTGGAGGCGGCTGGATGGGAGTTGACCCGTGAGTTTGACCAAACCTGAACACATTGGTCTTATGGCCAAACTGCAACAGTGTAAATTTATTAGCTTTAACTTGTGAAAAAAAACACATTTGATAATCATAAAGCTTTTTGTTAAATCATGTTTTCCGCAACGTAGTATTTTGCCCATCTACTTATAATTTAAAATAATAATATAACAAAATAATTAAAGTAAATCTTATGGTCTGTTAGCAGCGATGCTGCTCATCCAATCAGCTATCTATCTAAGTTAGGCATCTTAATTATGCAACTAAGGTCAAGACTTCCACTATTGCTAACGGTAAGCCGATGATTCGCTCGGCGGCCGCAAACAAGGTAATGACAACTCTCGAGCGCGTATCTCGCAGGCAATTCGGAATGCATTCATTCGCTCGCCTGCATGCGCTTGCCACTTTATCAAATTACTAGACTATACGTCAGGCCCTGGTTCGCTCCGCACAACCCGCCTGCGCGCTAACAGATAAGACCGCTCACATTCCTCAGTTTAAACTATTCCACCGGAGCATGCGAAGTGGATAATAACACTGTCGTATTTCAAAGGCAACTTTTAAAATTAAATACAAAAAAATAAAACGACATCATTCAAACTTCAGATGAACTAATAAACAAATCCGGGTCACGGTGGGCGTAGTGGTTAGGTTGTCTGCTCTTACATTGTAAGTTTCCGGGTTTAAATAGTGGCTAAGTCCTCGTTATATATGAGCAAGTTCGCATAGGACGGAACCATTTTTGATCCCATTGCCACGCCTTTTAGCTGCATATACTTAGACCATACTGAAAGTTTCTGGATTCTGATATATAACACCAGATATTAGACTTATGATACATTTATTGTTTTTCATTAAGCATAAAAAACTGTTTATTATGCTTTATGTAAATCGGTTATTACTTACGGCATAATTGGATGGGGTGGATGTGGTAAAACCCTGCTAGAGCCATTGCAAGTTGCGCAGAAATTTATATTAAAAATTATTCTACGTAGACCATATCGCCATCCTACTAATGAACCTTATAAGGAAGCTAAAGTTCTTGATTGTATTAAACTTTTTCTAAAAACTCCTCTCTTAAGGTTATTTTCGACAATAACTCAAATTTAGGAATAATTCAGAACCGAAGACCAACGAGACAAGTTTTAGAAAAAAGCTTAATAATACCCAGAACGAAAACATCTTTTGGACAAAGACATTACTCTTTCATTGTGCCGAGATTTTACAATCTGATCAATATGGAAATAAAAATGAATTTGACATTAAGGGAATTCAAAAATAAAATAAAGAAATGGTTATCGAATCATGACAGACAAACCATACATCAAATGTTAGAAATAAAAGTTTAATAAAACTTAGGTGCGCAAATTATTAACATATTTTTAAACATGTTTGTTGAGTATATTTTAACATTGAACTACCAAAAATTATTTGACTTTGACAATGAATTATACTTTTTTGACTAGGTATTTTTATAATCCTATATTACTTAACATATATTAAATATTAATGACTGTTTCTTTCTTTTCTCACATGTAACTTTATTTATATTATTTCATCCGAAATATTTAAAATTATACGTAAGTACTACAAAGTCTTGTGTATTGCAAGAGATTGTAGTACGAGATTCGTTCGTAAGTTCTCGAAAGCAACATTCAACATTATATAATCAAGTCACTAAATAAAGCAAACAAATGCCCGTTCAGACATTTTATGTAGTTTAATCAGCCTCTCGTTAGCTCAGTGGAATCTTAACAAGCTGTATCCGCATAGCGATCTCGTAACCGGTTACTCTTACTTTCGGCAACAATCACTTCGATCACGATTCTTCAATTGCTTTTCCCCTCCTCCATCTGGAGTTGGCCTTCTTGATTTTCTTATTTGCGATGTTTGAGTACATTGATTGTAGTGCGAAGAAATCTGCTGCATGCGGTGTGCCATGAGGCGCCATCCTGGGTGTGCAATCATCACTATTCTGGTAAAGAAAAGTATTGTGAACGCACTTCTGTGTGTCTTTGTGTCTGTGTGTATTAAACTTAATATGGACACCGAGCTATCACTGCATCAATGTATCCACCATACCCGGCAACAAAGATGCCGATAGACTGACAAAACTGGCACACTGTAATGCCCGGTGGAGCCAGTTGTTTGAGTCCCCTTCGCTATAAGTAAGAAAATCATAAGGGACTGCTTGTAGCAGGAATATCGGTCATCCTGGAAACAAAGCTAAGGATATCGCAGGGCAAAAGCCATGATGGAGGAACCACTTCCTAAGAAAACCAAGGCCCTACTTGAGCAAGAAGAACCTTAGAGCAGATCCATTCAACCTTGATTTGACCGAGAACAATGACTGCCAAATATGCGGCGAAGAACCAGAAGACAGCATACACATCGTTGCTCGCTGCCCAGGCCTCGCCGCAAAAAGACACGGTTTACTGGGACGAACCTATCTCGAACCCAGCGATCAGCCCAACTTGAAGGTCAGTGATCTGTATGGACTGGTAAGCAGTACCGGGCTATTAGCAGACCACTGACCCAACCACAAAGTGGGTAGTTACAAAAGATCTTATCGATCCAGGTGACATCAAGTGCTGGAAACAAGCCCCTTACTCCGTTTACTACTACTCTTACTGTGTTTTCCTCCCCGATATTGCTCAAACTTCGATAAGCACTACAGTCTAACCTGGACGACGGCGGTCGCCGAAACGTTGGGTGCTACGAACTTCATGCGGTTAATTCGTTTTTATTCTTTTTTACAAAGACAAAGAACTGCGATGTTCTTAGAATTTAGCGAAGAACAGTTTGATACAGATTAAAACAAAAATTAATTTCTGAGTGTCCTGTCCCATTCTGTGTTATCGCTGTTTTGGCTGCACTAACAACAATAACGATTATTATATGTTTATAGTAATCTATACTAATATTATAAAGAGGTAAAGTTTATGAAGTTGTAGGAAGTAATCTCTAGATCTACTGAACCGATTTTGAAAATTCTTTTACCAATAGAAAGCCACGTTATTTGTGAGTATCATAGGCTATATATTAATCCGAAAAATTAAAAGACTTTTCCGTGGAAGTCGGATTTCCAAAGTAAGTCGGATAAAACGGTCGAACGAAAAGGTTTCGAACTAACGCTGCCTTAACGATGAGAGATATATGATTAAGTTCTAGGGAAAAGTTGTAGAGGTTGATAATGCCTACAAAAAAGTCAGTGACAGCTTATCGTTAGGTAAGGTTTATTGGTCATATTATCAACAATTATGAATTATTATCAAAATAAGTAAATTTATCGTCTCAAATGTTTAAAACAAAAGACTTTTCCATTTTACTGCATACAATTTCACTTTTACTGCATAAATGGGTAAAGAGATAAGACACTCACAAATAAGACACTCACAAGGAGACACTCACAAATATCGGTAATATAGTCAAATTGGCATGCAAATACATACATACATATGCATTCAAAATATAACCCTTCTTTTGGCAGTCAGGAAATAAATCATAGCACTCAGTAATAACCAAACCACATTCATAATTTGATCACAAGTAAACAGTTTTACCGCCCAACGAAGTGGGCACGGGTCAGCTAGTCGTTAATAAGGAGGCTGCTAAGAAAAAGCGCAGTGGAATGGAACGCGGAACCAATTGCACCGACCACGTATCTTTGGTGTTGCAAACTCGTAGATTTAACGCGTAGTCGGGCCCACCGGCGAACCGGCCACCGCGCGCCGTTCCAAACAAGTATGCCGTAATAAGTCTCGGCCGGCGATTGTTAATGTAAAGGAGCCGGCTTACCTCGCTGGTATGCGCCGCTGCGCCTCGGCAGGTGGACCGAGTCAAAGGTCACACCGAGTCTATGCAACGAGCTGTGTGATTGGGCAAGCAGCACAGTGGGGTGCTCTAACTTTAACTAAAGAAAAAAAACGGTTGGGACAAACGAAGACTTTCCCGGCAAGATGACAAGCGCCCCCTCTCCCTCCCATCGCGAGCACCAACCTCCACCTTCCATCAACCTCAAATACATTTCTAAACCCCTTCCTCAACCTCCTCCACTCCCCTCCACCCCCCCCCCCCTATTTCAGCTCAATCGGATTAAGCATTTGGGCGCTATCGTGAGGGAATACACACAGGCTGGCATACAGACAGACGAACAACTAGAG
This sequence comes from Micropterix aruncella, assembly GCA_944548615.1. Lineage (NCBI taxonomy): Eukaryota > Metazoa > Arthropoda > Insecta > Lepidoptera > Micropterigidae > Micropterix > Micropterix aruncella. The sequence continues at coordinate 32,723,643 of OX155964.1, read as the reverse complement.
CTATCGACTACAACGGGCGAACCCGTCACCTCAGAAAGTTTTAACGAAATTTGATCGTTCTGTCTCCCGTGAGGTGAGCGCAGAAGACTTAGGATAAAACAGTCCACCGTCAAGTTCCGCCACATGCCCGTAAGAAGCCAACGTCTTACCGCGAGATAGCCAGGTATGTTACCCAGAGCTATAAAGGCCATTATAAAATTGAAGATTTTTTAAGCGATACATTGGTCTGGTCAAGTCGTTTTTGTGTAACATAGCTATGAAAACCATTTTTAAAGTGTTATTACAATTATTATTATTACTATTACGTAAAGCCATTGATTATATAGTGTTGTAATCAATGGTAAAGCCTACAAGCAAGGTATAAATGTCTAGAAACATAAGACGTTCGGAAAGTACTATAAGTCTACTTCGAATAAAAAATCTATCTATCTATCTATCTATCTAGAGGGCCGATACTCGCGCCCTTACTACCAGACAGACGCACAGACAGATTTCTGTCTGAAAATCGTCCTAACAGTCTCGGAGGATATGGGTTGGGGGGGGGGGGGGTTAGAATAGTTATTTTCGTCTTCAACCCGAAAAAAATCGAGGAAATTGAGAGAGAAAAGAGAGAGAAAGGTAAGAGCTGGTTACATCTTTGTAAAAAAATACTTTTTTTCATCCGAAAAAAAGTATTTACCTACACACATTCCAACAGATGAAAAAAAACGGAGGCCAGAACCTACTCCCGCGAGTTAAGAATCAAACAATCGCTAAACTCATACAATGAAATATATTTCCAGGAATGAAAATAAAAAAGAACGACGGCATTAGCGAATGGGGCCGGCAATTCGAAAACAAATGGCATTCCGTCGACTTAACGTTTGCCACTCGGGAACATTGCGGCGTAGAAGAACTATGCGAGATAAAGATGAAGCGTTCATTTCAAATTCAGACGACACGACACATGTAATACTTGGCTCGCCAATACAGTTACTCTGTTGACCGAGAGTGTAATGTAAATGTACGCTTAAAAAAAGCTACAATAATGATGTAGCATTACCGTTACAATGGGGACAGGTCGAGGCCTGTTTCTTACCAAGGCAAATACGGAAACTGATGAGCGTTAAACACACCAAAATAATATACTTTGCCTATTTCGAGTCAATTCTCCGTTACGGGATTCCCTTCTGGTTACAGCGTACAGTAGTTTTAAGGCAACATATTTTCTCTCTCCAAAAACGAGCCATAAGAATATTGATAAACCTTAACCATAATGAATCATGTCGTGGTCACTTCAAAAATCTCAGTATTCTAACGCTACCATCACTATACATATTTGAATGCATACAATTAATATTCAAAAACATAGGAAAGATAAAGACCCAAAAAGAAATTCACTCGCATTTCACCAGATGTAGGCACAATTTAGCATTACCCCGTCCATCTCTGGAATTATTCAAAAGGGATCCAAATTACGTTGGAATGGCGTGTTACAATAAACTGCCTGAGAATATTAAAATTATATGTAGAAACGGAGAAATAGCCCAATTTAAATCGAAATTAAAAGGCTACCTTATTGCGAGAGAATAATATAAACGAATTATAATTAGATGACTGACAATTTCCATCTCGATTTTATTTATTTAACTTGACATTTGTACCATTTTACTGATTATTATATTATTACTATTATTTCTAATTGTCTCCCATAATCAATTATATTTCTTATTTATAGGACTATTTAATTTTAATATTATAATTTCATGACTAACTGTAGTTATAAATATCTAATATAACTCAATTGTGTGGTGAGTCTCTAATGAAATATTTAGTATACATTTTAAAGTTATTTTAACATTAAGCGACTATATAAAGTGTCTAAACAACTATGTATAAGTTTTTGAAGACAATAAATGCGATTTGATTTGATTACTATATTGTGAGTATGTATAAACATGATGCTAGAAAATATGCGGAGGTTATCGGTCCGGGCTTCGCGTAATCGGGAATTTATGCATTTTGACAAAGTGGCCTTTCGAATGAATCCTCTATCTTTATGTCTCTAAGGTCGATTCACTTCTGCTACTCTTTGGGAGCTAAAGAGCCCAGTGCAGTTGGACTGTTATGACCCATGTGTTAGGGTCGGCCCAACTCCCAGGTCCACACTCATCCGGTAGCATCCAAGCATAAGTGCGAGCACCGTGCGGCGTCAGCCAATCGACTGTGCATTCCGACAGATAACCGGGGGATTCTGGAAACAACCTTGTTTCCTATAGAGCGGTGGTAGTTGTTAACCTTACTGCAACTGCTCTAGAAGCGAACAATCGGCTACCGGATACCAGGTGAACAGCCGGGCAAAGAATGCCGTGGTCTGCGATAGATTCGGTAGACACCAAATCACCGCTTCGTAAGGAAGAAGACCGCGCCAGTGACCTAGAACCCGCAACCAGTCGGGAGACCGGAGAAATCTGGCCGTAACTGGAAGTAAGGTTGGCGTAACTAGACAATGGACTGCTTCGTCCCAAGTCTTCTAGGCTCACCTCACGGGCGACAGAACGATCAAATATCGTTAAAACTTCTCGAGGTGACGGGTTCGGCCGTTGTAGTTGATACCTCTAAGTGTTACTGTCTGGATAGTCGTATATCTATAATAAACCCAAACTACGTCGGAATGCTATGCTACAACAAATTACTCCTTGATATCAAAAAAATATGCTGGGTAGAAAATGTCCCAGTTGAAGAATAAGCTGAAAATATTTCTCATTGAAAGAGAACTGTACGATGTTAGCGATCTCTAAGTAATGTCTGATATAATGTCTATGCATCTTGACTATTTCTATGTCTAATGTAAGTACTAAAATAATTTTCTTTTTGTCAATCATCTTTTTGTCATTTTTATTGAGTATTTCTTTATAGTCCAAAAAATTTTTTTTCCTAAAATATATCGACTATTATTACTATGTAGGTACATATTAATAATATATCGTCAAATTTGTTTGTAGTGTAATCACATAGCATATTTTATTTTATTTTTGCCAATGCTTACATTTATATCTGCTATTTTTAACACTCCGTTTACTGTTTTTTTATTCTCATTTTTATGATCATTGTAATGAATTCATATAATTGTTGATAATACCTATGTTATTATTCTAATTTTCGTAACGTTTTTTTATTTATTTTACTTTACCAACCTACCAACCGACGAGGAGGAAGTATTGCGAACGCACAACTTTTTTTTGAGATGAAGACGGATATATACATTAGGACCCCCCCCCCTCCCCTCCCTCTCCCCTTCCCCCGATAGTCTGCGCTTGAAGTAGTGGTGGTAAAAGGAGGAGAATATATCTCGTAAGTTAGTAGGTAAAGTGTGTAGATACTGAGTCCAATTTGAAGTCGTATTTCTTGTATCAGTATTGTAATGATGCAGTCGTGTTTAAGGATTCACATAATCACGATTTTGATGATGACCATGATATTGGCCTTGTTCTCGAAGAAAATGCCTAGCGGGTTGCCCTGCTTTTCCTGGAGACGTTTAAATGCTCTTTTAGGTATTTATTATGAACTCAGATAACCTTATGAAATTTAAAAAGGTAATGTCTTTTGATTTCACAGTTTTAGTATGTTCACTATCGTTTCTATCACCCTGCTCAGGAAGATTTTCTCTATTAAAATGTTAGGCATTTTTTCAAGTATTTCCTTTGGTGGCTTTTCAGATCTTTAAAAATGTGAATATATTTAATGGTTATGTGGTCAAATGATTGTACCTTGAATAGTCCGAAGATTTTTTTCCAGGGTGAATCCGGCTGCTCCTGTGCCTCCGTTGAGGACGTTTGGTTGGGATTCTTTCTTGGCGGTTGTCCACTGTCGCTGGAGCTATTTCTAGTAGAACATTCTTAGGGCTCTTGCTGCCAGTAAGCTGATTTACTTTACCGGTAGGGAATGTTCTAGATTCTCGTACATTACTTTAGCACCAGCTTGCGTAGTTTCAACAGATACATCCTCCTAATTTTCCCCCCGACTACTTGCCAATGGATTTCCAGAATTGTCCAGCGGCCGTGGTTACAGAACTCGCCAAGGTGCCGCCTCCTAATCCGCTTAACACATCCCCGCTGAGCGTCAAAGTAATCTCGAGTATACCACTTATAGGCAGTTCACCTTTCGAAACAGTCTGGGCGATGTCATCAAAGTATTTGATGAACCCCTTTGGTTTGTCAGTAGCGACATACTCGGCGAGGTCCCATAGCGCGCCGGCAGACGCGCCTAACGCTGCGGACCCCACAGGCCCCGCCATGAACCCCACCGACCCAGCACTCATCACTGTCGTCGACCGGGACGACTCCAGCATGGCCTGGTTCCCCGCTTCAAAGTCTCCCATCGCGTAATGAACCATCGCTTTGAGATGACCCACAACAGGGATGGAATCCAGAAGAATCCACATCGTTATGTTATCAGAAGACTCCACCCACCAGGAGTGCGAGGACGGTATTCTCGGAAGCATGCGGTCGTCCGAATTGAACTCGTCGTGGTACTCCTTGATATAGTCATCTTCCGAACGGCACTCGTCGCGGTACCCCTTGATGATCTCGTCGAGGATCTCGATAGTTTTCTCCAGGAAGACTCCTTCGAAAACGGTGGACAGCGTTTTATTGCCCGGGATGGGGAAGTTGCTGTAGTTATCCACTAAGAACTGTAATGCGGATCTCTTTTCCAGGATAAGGGCTCTAAACTCGAAGCCGAGGCCTTGGATGTTGATCTGAATGGGTGTGATTGCTGCTACGAGGTAGGCGGCCACAACCTGCTTCTGTTCCTCGGTGAATGTGATTTGTTCTCTTCCTATGTGGAATATTAGGCACAGCGCTGCATCGGCGTTAGCGTTGTAAGCGCGCGCGGCTTCTGGGTCATCATGGCTGGTAGTCTGCAGTTGTTTTAAGCGGTGGATTAGTTGGTTTACTTTCGTCATCATCACAGGAGCTCTAAAATGCAAGAAACAAACATTCGTCATAGCTTACTAATTATCAAAGAAAACATTATCTTTATTCTAATTATTTTACAAGAATCAAAGACCTAATTAACCTGGTAGTAAAGAATTTAAATTTATAAAGTATGTATAAAATCGAAGACTATCGCGGTTGTTTGACATTATAAATAGGATAGAAAACGAATTTACCGCGTGAAATTTGTAGCACCCGATGTTTCGGTGACGTTGCAGTCGCCGTTGTCCAGGGTAGACTGAAGAGCTGTCAATCCGTTGTTTTGCGGGTAGGCCGCATACCGCTTCCGCCACTGCGTAGGTTATAACGGTGGTGGGGGGCCGGGCTCGGAGCGCGGGAATTTTGAAAATCCGTCTTGCACACAACACTCACTGTATCCTGTTTTAAGTCTTTGCGTTCGGCGTTCCCGCCGCCGAACGTCGGTATCCGGCCTACCCGCAAAACAACGGATTGACAGCTCTTCAGTCTACGCTGGACAACGGCGGCTGCAACGTTTACAAAACGTCGGGTGCTACAAATTTCATGCGGTAAATACGTTTTCTATCATATTTATAATTAAAAAGTATGTTTCTATAAGCTGCTTGCTTATTATGGGCGAGGGAAGAAATCATTTTACAAAGTCCGGTGAATATGAATTACAGTCAGATAAACTCCTCTGATTTAATTGTAGGTAGAGTCTCTCCTTCTTTGTCTCTTTTTACACGACTGCACAACAAAAAAGTAGTGTAATACGTTCAGTGTTCATCTATGTATGTTTTCCGATTCTTTATTCCACCATAACTTTTAAACGCTCGAACCGATATAGAAGTATGTGGCATTGTTAGAATCGTTATGTCATCCAGAGTGCCATTGGGACTATAACTATCCAGATATCAGGTAAATAGTTGTCTAAATGTCCAAATCTCCAAATTTCAATACATTAATTATTATCTTGTTTCATGTCAAATCAAATGTCTGATTGAGTATTCTGAAAATATACACAGCCGGCCAAAAGTTTGAGACCACCTACATCAAGGAATAAAAATAAAATAAAACTTAAAATACGAAGCAAGAGGTTAAATTATTATTTGACATACTTATTTACTTAATACTTATTTACACATACAACAAGAAGAAAATCAAAAATATCAATAAATTACCTACATTAAAAATGCCGTTCATATTTTAAACAGATTTTTCGTCTAAAAACCCTCCCTCGCATTTTATTACTTTTTTCACTAGTCTGTATACAAGGTATCAATTTGTCGATTGCATCTTGTGAAATATTGTTCCAGCTTTCTTGTAAAGTCTTCCGCATGTCTTCTTGCGAGGAGGGATAACAACGGCGCACATTTCTATCAAGCTTTTCCCACAAATGCACAATTGCGTCGAGATCCGGGCTCTGAGGGGGCCACACCATGTTTTTTGACACTTCTTCTGTTTCTTTACGTTCTAAATAACTCCTGCATAATTGTGAACTACGTTTGGGATCATTATCTTGTTGGGAAAAAATCCATTTACAATTAATCTTAAACCAGACAAAACGGCATTTTGCTGTAGTATTCGTTTATACTGCTCCTTTTTCATGATTCCATCGCCTCGTACCAAATCTCCGGTTCCATGGACCGAGAAGCATACCCAGACCATAATGGAACCACAACCATGCTTGACTGTTGGTACCATACAGTCTGGCATCACCTTTTTCTGGGCGCTACGTCGAACAAAATTCGTCGTTTAGATCCAAATATTTCAAATTTAAATTCATATGTCCAAAGAACTTTTTAAAAGTTGTTTGTCTTCCGACCAATATCGATGGGTAAGGGTCCACTGCATCCGTTTCTCTTTGTTTTGTGGCCTTAGTATTTTAAGTAATAATTTAACCTCTTGCTTCGTATTTTGAGTTTTATTTCATTTTTCTTCCTTTATGTAGGTGGTCTCAAACTTTTGGCCGGCAGTGTATAGCTATATGGATAAATACATAAACAACGAATATTAAAAAAAACCGTAATAAAAATAATAAAAAATACAGTAGTTCACTTTTGGTAATGGCAGTCGTTTTTTTAACCCTTCAAGCCCCGCGACTTCTATATCAAAGTCAACTGAAAGCGTCCAGGAAAAGTGATTTGATTGGGTTTTTCGTATCATTCTGTATTCAGTTGTATTTTATTTAAATGCACGATGATATTTGTATCATAATATAAAATCGAAGACTATCGCGGTTGTTTGACATTATAAATAGGATAGAAAACGAATTTACCGCGTGAAATTTGTAGCGGTACGCGGCCTACCCGCAAAACAACGGATTGACAGCTCTTCAGTCTACCCTGGACAACGGCGGCTGCAACGTCACCGAAACTTCGGGTGCTACAAATTTCACGCGGTAAATTCGTTTTCTATCCTATTTATGATATTTGTATCAACGTGCATTTAAATACAACTGCATACGGAATGACACGATAAACCTAATCAAATCACTTTTTCTGGAAGCGTTCAGTTGACTTCGATATCGAAGTCGCGGGGCTTGAAGGGTTAAATTCCTTTTAATATATTTACTTGTTTACTCCACGGTATCAATTTTAGTTTGGCTTTATATGGTCAAGGGAATCGACCCTCTTGTTTAAATTATGACAATAAATTGCTCACGTATTTATAGAACTTCGTTACCTACATAGATAACATTCGGAGTATTTAATAAAATAGATAATAATGTAACTAGATAGGTATGTGTAATAGGTACAACGTATCTAGACTGGCCTGGTTAAAGTAATATTATAAGCAGGTAATATTATAACATTAAATGGTTATTTAGTACTCACCACGTTCGTAAAAGTATCCTAAAACCGCTTGATCACACATATAACACTGTATGTATGTAACTCGCACGTAGGTAACTGCCAAATATAGATAAAATAAAATCGAATTGTGGTGAAGATAACCACAGGGTTTGGCACATTCACAATCGGGTTCGTAATCGGTTATTGCAATCAAGCCCAATTTGTTAGTGTGTGTTGACATATACAAGCACGCGCGATCGCGGTCGCAAAATAACATCCTACTAATATCCTACTAATTATAAACGCGAAAGTTTGTAAGAATGTATGTATGGATGTTTGTTACTCTTTCACGCAAAAACTGCTGAATGGATTTTGATGAAACTTTACAATAATATAGCTTACACATCAGAATAACACATATGCTATATTTGTAAAGATATATAGTTTTCTTTCATAATTATCACAATTTTCCATCACCACTCGGGTGAAACCGCGGGGCGCATCTAGTTATTATATAAAGCAATGCCAGTTTGTTTGGATGTTTGTTTGTTGCTCAATCACGCCCAAATTGTTGAACCGATTTGGATGTCAAATAGATATAGTTGTGGACCTGGAGCGCGCGAACGAAGTTCAGCTCTTTCGAACAAGAGCCATCGACCCGGTGGCATAGTGGTTAGGTTGTCTGATCTTACATTGTGAGGTCCCGGGTTTGATTCCCGGCTGGGTCACCATTTTCGATTCTGCATTTTCGAATTGCATTTTCGATTCTGTCGATCGAATGCAATAACAACAGACACCTACACACGTATTACACGCACACATACATAAAACAATTCATAGTTGGGTTGGTTGTAAGAGACTGTCGTATGACAATAAACCCGTCCATTTTAAAGTTTCACAATAAAGCGTAAAAACAAACAAACAAACGTAACAATGTTTGCAAATGATATAAGTCTAGTAGTTGTGGGTAAAGATACACTAGAATTAGAGTCAAAGACAAACAATATTTTATACAAGCTTTATAGATGTTTCAACAGCAATATTTTGGCTTTAAATGCAACAAAAACAGCTTTAAATATTTTCCAAATTCCAAAAAATCGAAAATTTGACCAACTAATACATTTGTTAATTAATAATTGAACAGTTCTTCAAACCGTATATGCTAGATTTTTAAGGTGTAGATATCGATGGAAGTCTGAAACGGAGTTTAGCCTATGTGAACCTCAAGGGCAGATTAAGTCGGGCATGTTACGCAACTATAAGCATAAGTAAAACATTAAATGAAGCGGAGACTAGAAACATTTATTTAACTATTTTAATGTACTGTAAATTACACTATTAGTACTTGGGTAAATTGTTATGCGTGCCACAGGGAACCCCTATTCAAACTGCAAAAGAAGTAATAGTTATCATAGCAAATTTGAAATGCGACGACGCTCGTAGAAATACTTTTATTTATTTATTTATTTATTTTTATTTATTTATTTATTTTTAGGAAAACCAACAGCTAATTATAATTGAACAAAAAGCCGGAGTAACATAACAGAGAGCCAATTAAAGGTTTTCACGTTTAAATAACGTTGTAGAAACATATATGATCTTTCAATTAAAGCTATCAATTAAAAATGCATAAAAAAATATTCGACAATTAATGCTAAATAATTCACTGTTCAGCCGCTGCCTAGCTGATAACACTCGTACAGAATAGATCAAAGTCAAAGCGTTTAATCATGTTATTGAAATTGTCACTTGTTCGCCACAGAAATTCATTTTGCCTATAGTTGGTACCAGCATGAGGAACATTTTATACAGCTGAAGTTCTAAGATTTATATCATTGTACCTTTTAAAAGTTCTAAAGGATTTTTCACAAGAAAAGAGTCCGAAAGAAAAATAATCCGACTTCTTCCCCGTCGTTCCCTCATTACTGAGGATCGTGGTCACTAGACAACAGTTTGCCTACGAGGCTCCTCCACTTCGACCTGTCTTCTGCATGGCAGGTCGCAGATTGTATTGACCCTTTGTAACTTCTTTGATGAGGTCGTTCCATCTGGCCGGTGATCTGTATTTGCTTCTTCTTCCCTCCACTTGACCCCCGGAAAGCATTTGCTCTAGATTCTCTGGGTTTCTCCTGGCAACATGACCGAAGAACTGCAGGACCCTTCTCGTGAATACGGTGGAGAGCCTCACTTGGATGCCGAGCTCTTCCAGGACAGATTTGTTGGTGTGGCGTGCTGTCCATGGGATTCCTAGCATTTTACGCCAACACCACATCTCCAGTGCATCGATTTTGGTGCGTATCCGAGCCTTCAGGGTCCATGTCTCCGATGCATAGAGAAAGAATAATCCGACATTCATGACCAAAATACTATAAATAAATCAAAGTACATATTACCTAGTTCAAAATTAAAAGTAGCGACACAAGGCAACAAATATTTGAGTCCATATTTTTTAAAATATGTTAACTTCATATCTTAAAGACGAACTAAAAGAATTCATTTAAAAAAATACTTTCTACGCTTTTGAAGACTACATACAATTTCCCAAGGGCGATATTTTTAAGTAGAAGAAATTGATTTTGATTCGTGATTATAAATTGTAATTTATTTTTTAAATTGTTTTTTATTAAATTGGGGGGGTCTGGAGGTTGACCCGTGGGGGGGGGGGGGGGGTGTCTGCTAGCCGGGAAAGTCTTGGGGTGACACAACCGATATTTATGGTAGACTGTGAGATATCGCTATAGCGATAAGTCCGCCATTTGTGCATGAATTGTCTTTTTTTATAAAACCAGTGTAATAGTCATTAAGTAATGTTTTTATAGCACAATAAAGTCATTCTATTCTATTTTATATTTCTTTTGTTGCGAAGTTACTTTTCTGCCCCTTCAAGAGTTATAGACTCGTCAGTGGATCGCCCGGTACAGTCGCGTATAATGTTAACAATACTTCTTCTTCTTGTTGTTGCTTTATGGCAATCACCGATAAATGTTAACAATACATTGTGGTGAGCATTCACTTATATCATACAAAATAATATCGATTACATCATGTCCTAACTTGTAAATATCATCACGCCACGCTCGAACGCACTCAAGTTATCGGTCGCAAGTAAACGTAATGCCTGTGCGCGGTTTCGAGGAGATTGAGCGACAGATTGACACTCGAACAATCGAATTCGTAACCGGCTGTGAGCACGCGGATAAACCGCGGTTGGAGGCCGCGCTTCCACTCGAGAGAAGAGGAACTTTCGCGTTTTGTAATCCACGCGGGTCGCCGTTTGTGAAATGTTTACATCGGTGAATTTGATTGTGACAAATGTGTCAAAAGTAGAGGTAGGTGTTTATTACCAACCGATGCGATAGAATTGATCCGTTGCGAGGAAGTAGAAAAACAAGTTACCCGTAATATCTAGCGTAAGCATACGAGCACCTTCCCGACTCATACGCGATCCACTAACTTTTCACGTACCAACACCAACGTGCAACACATACTATAGTGCCAATTCGTTATTGCCTTTTGCTATGCATCAATACAATGTAGACTTTATAACGAAATTAACTTATTTAACCATGACAGTAGTTGGTCCTTTGTTAAGAAGGTACGTAAAAAGCTGGAGAACAGATTGAATTAAGTTAACATCTCACATTCCCACATGCACTCACATTCTCCAAGCACATACTCGTTTTTTCTTCTTCATCATCAGCGCGCATTCGCCCACCGTTGGGCATACGCCTCTCCAATCACTCTCCATCCGGATCGGTTGTCCGTTTCCCTCATCCAGACTGGTCCAGCTATCACCTTAATGTCATCGGACCATCGGGCCGGTTGTCTGCCCACACTTCTTCTGCCTAGCCGGGGTCTCCATTCCAAAACGCGTTTGCTCCACCGTTCGTCGTGACGTCGGGCCACGTGGCCGGCCCAAGGCCATTTCAGCTTGGCCACTCTTTGACCACAAGTCGACCACCTTCGTGCGCTGTCTGATAAGCTCGTTTCGGACTCCATCGCACAACGATATGCCGAGTTTTTATACATACTCGTACACCATGCTAATTCACACACAAACACAGGCATACGCTCCCCATCACAAACACACACCAACACCCATAAACTAACAACCACATACACGCACACACATAGCGATAATACTTCTAACTTTAACATTTTAGCCTATAGCCTTTTTTATAACTTTTATAATTGTGTTTATTAATATCCTTTTTTTTTGTAAACCATTTATTTTTCCATATTGCCAAAAAATAAAACGAAAAAAATGTGCGTGTCAGCTCCGACGCGCGACTGGAGTTTACTCTCTAAGTGCGATTGTCATTAATCATACAATAGGCAAAGGGGATAATTAAAAGCATATCTTATAATACTGAGCATGGCCATACTTTTATTCATATAAAAATGCTTGTTTGATTGATTAAACTTACATTTATTACTATTTTACGAAAAAAAAAAAATTTATATGTTCTTATTATTTATTTATATATTCATATATTCATTTATAAAAACATAATGCTTTTTTTAACGTTACATTTAACAACCCATCAAACTGACGCACCGGGGGCTGTAAATAAAATCGATTCTAAAGGAAAACAAACTCCAATAAACTCCAAGAAGTTTTTTATATTGTATGTCATTTGTATATAGCTACGATATACCTATTATTACATTATAATTTCACGCTTTATTATTCGATTCGAATCGAACATACTGTCGCCATCTATCGAGCGGCCCTCGAAATAGGTCGGTAAAACAGCCACCTGCCCCACATCACATCTGACATTTCTATTTTTACTTTCTAGACTTCGGTATCAGCGGGTTAAAAATCACAGCTCTGTATCCCTTTCTCGCGTTCGTGCGAAAGAGACGCACGCTGTCCTCGCTGCGCAATTTTCGATACAAGACTCAGGGATAAGCGAGTCAAAAACATAGCTCTCCATCTGTTTCTTGCGTGTTCGCGAAAGAGACGCGCGCAGTCCTCGCTGTGCAATTTTCAATTCACGTCGCGCAGTCTTCGATTCAAAATAAAAACAATATGCGTGTCAGCTCCGACGCCGTGACTGGAGTGTGATTCTCTCAAATTGCAATCTGCTGATTTGATATCGGTCTCATTTCGTCATTCGACAAATGTATGGTCAGTATGGGTTGGCTCAGAAGCTGGAAAATTTTATCGAACTTATGGTCTCCTGTTATTTTTGGTAATTATTAAGGCTTTTTATTTGGAATTTTGATTTTTTCAGGTCTGTACTGTTTTTTTTTTATTTCACTTTTGACAGCGTATTAAATAAAAATGACACGTAGCCATTTCAATTTCTTTTTCATTAACTAAAAAAAAAAAGTTTATTAACGTATTTACATATTAGTTTCTTTACGTATTCAACGACCCTATGTCTATGGAATGTCCGCCCAAGCAGAAGCTTCGCTTAGTTGGGCGACATCTGACAGAGGGCATTTAGAGGGCCGTCTGTCTGAGTAGAAACAATTTAACAAACAAGTTTAATTTCCTGCTGTGTTATGGATATATGGTATTTTATTTGATGTTTCCTAATTGTAATTTGTAAAATTTTTGTGAATTGCCTAAATTAAAATAGTTGCACTCTTTTAAATTTTCGACCTTTTCTGACATTAAACGTAACGCTTTTTTTTAAGACGACATGAGACCTCAGAAAAATATCAATAGGCGGGGTGAATTCTGTAGGGTTTGACCAATAAAAATCCAGCGTTAATTAAGCGACAAGCGCAGATTCTACGTCCGCCCGCGCAGTCGACCATGCGCATGCTAAGCGTTCTATCGCAGCGCTAGCACAGAATAACTATCTTTACGCAATGGGTATAAGGGTGTTAATGGGAAAGCATATTTAGCGTAACTCTCAGAGCGCTCTCACGTTTGAATTAATTGTAATTAATTTAGGACCTAAGTAAAAAAATGTGGCTAAGCGCGGGTTTAGAGAATTAACCAGCCAATATAATAAAATTATTATAAAATACACTCACCGCTTACATTGTGGGAGTAATCGCGCCTGAAAGTTTTCGAAATCAGTTTAAATCTTTAATGTCCAAGGCAATGACCACTTTTTTGAGTCTAAATTTTAAATTGTGTTTTATCGAGGGATTTACTTAGAAACTTTTTTTAATTAATGCTTATATTTTTCAAAAAACTCATAGACCTGAAATTCTTTAGATGTGGTCGTCCCAGGTATTATGTCGCCTTAACGTTAACATTCGAATTGACAATTGATCAAATTCTCATGCCGGGGGCTTTACATAAAATCGATTCTTAAGGCGTTAACTCTAATAAATAACTCAATAAATATCCTCAAAAAGCAACTAGGCGCATATATTATCGCATTTATAATAGTCGAGCGTATGCCGAATTTCATATTCTCGAAGGCGTTAACCCTCTCGCTAAATATTCAGGCGGCGTCTGCCCCGTAACGTTGAGTCGCCTTTGAAACAAATAATGCGGAACACGCACAGCCTCGGTTATGGTCTTTTGTGCAGGCCTTTGTCAATTCGCATTCTTGACCCAGTCCTGCCCTGCATTCGTAAACGTTGCGTCGAAGCCGTTATTCTCAATACCGCCCTGGGAAAATGCATAAAATGGGTTAAGCATATTGGCCGAGGTCGTTGACTCTTTGCGTTGTTCAATACTTTACGTAAAGAGGCATTCGACTCATTGATATGGATAAAATGCTTTGCTAAAAGCATCATACACGAGTGTACGCTTAACATGCACGTACATTTTATTTATTTTATTTTTTATTTTTATTCCAACAAAAGAGAAAAACAGCGCTCGGGTCTTAAGTTAATAAATAATAATAACAATATTACGGCCAAAATAGTCTAGGGAAACTCGCTAAAATTGTATTGTTTCACAAAGATAACGCCCCAGCAGACAAGTCTAGAGTTGCGATAGCTGCCATTGAAGAAACTGGCTTTAACCCCTCAAATGAATGGCGATTAGCTCGGGTTGCCTACGGCAAAATGTATATAAATTTATATTTACATTTACATTTACATTTACATAGAGCGGGGTTTACTATAGAGCTATAGCATTACTATAGAGCGGATTACTATAAAGCGGCGCACATTTACATTTATATTTATATTTATATAAATTTATATACATTTTGTATACATTTTGCCAAGGCATCCCTTAAGGGACGCCTCACATTTGAGGGGTTAAAGTACTGAAACATCTTATATACTCATCGAACAATGCCCTAGTGATTTCTATATATTTCTGGCGTTAAAGGTGCGCCTGAAAGGTGGAAAATGTGAAGATGATAACGCGTTAGTAGCCGCGTTGCAGGCAGTTTTAGGTGATTGCGTTGAATTTGGGGTGATTGCGGGTAATTTATGTTCTAAAAAAAGACATATCAAGTGTATAAACGTAAAAGGTGTTTATGCCGAAAAATAAAAGACCATTCAATTAAAAATAATTTAATCATATTCTTTATCGCAGTTGTTTGACATAATTAATAAGATATAAACAGAATTTACTGTGTGAATTTTGTAGCACCCGACTTTGCAGCGTTTCGGCCACGTCGCCGAAACGTCGGGTACTACAAAATTCACGCGGTAAACTAGTTTTTTTATCTTATCCATAGTAAATAGTCACTGCCATTGAAGTTCTAAATAAGAAAGATTTAAAAAAATGTGCGTGTCAGCTCCGACGCGCGACTGGAGTTTACTCTTTAAGTGCGATTGTCATTGAATATACAAATAGGCAAAGGAGGTAAATAAACGCAAATCTTATAATAAAGAAAGTATGTAAAAAACTATGAGATCACACCCATTGATTCAGATGAGAGCGATGCGGATTTAAGTGACAATGATCCGACATACACACTTTGTGGCAATAGCAGTCAGATGATGCAGCCTAAGTCAAACAGAAGATCTTCATCCAGTGATTCTAATAGCAGTTCGCCTACCTATATACTTTTATTCATATAACATTGCTTGCTTGTTTGATTGATTGATTGATTGATTAATTGAACGTACATAATATATTACTATGTTACGAAAAGTTATTTAATTTTGAAATATTCTGTATAGATGGCGCTAACATTAAATAATGTATAAAAAACATAACGCTTTTTTACAATCCATCAAATTGTCGTACTGGGGGCTTTAAATGACATCGTTTCTTAAGGGGTCAACTCCAATAACCTCCAATAACCTCCATAAAAGATTTTTTTGTATGTCATTGTTTTTGTATAGTTGTATGTCATTTGTATAACGCTACTATATACCTATTATAACATTGTAATATCATGCTTTATTATTCGATTCGTATTGATCATACTGTCCCCATCTATAGAGCGGCCCTCGAAATACGTCTGTAAAACAGCCACCTGCCCCACATCACATCTGACATTTCTATTTAAACGTCATTTCTACATTCGTCGTTCTAGACTCCAGTATCAACAGGTTAAAAAACGCAGCTATCTATCTCTTTCTTGAGTGCGTGTGAAAGGCGCGCAGTCCTTGCTGCGCAATTTTTGTTCCACGTCGCGCAGTCTTCGCTTCAAAATAAAAAAAAAATGTGCGTGTAATCTCCGACACGCGATTGTAGTTTGATTCTCTCAGATTGCAATCTGCTGATTTGATATCTGTCTCATTTCATTATTTGACAAATGTATGGTCAGTATGGGCTGGATCGGAAGCTGGCAGATTTCATCGGTTATGGTCTTTTGCTGGGTATTGTTGCACTATAAATAGGATAGAAAACGAATTTACCGCGTGAAATTTGTAGGACCCGACGTTTCGGTGACGTTGCAGCCGCCGTTGTCTAGGGTAGACTGAAGAGCTGTCAGTCCGTTGTTTTGCGGGTAGGCGCATACCGCTGCCGCTACTGCGTAGGTTATAACGGTGGTGGGGGGCCGGGCTCGGAGCGCGGGAATTTTGAAAATCCGTCTTGCACACAACACTCACTGTATCCTGTTTTACGTCTTTGCGTTCGGCGTTCGGCGGCGGGAACATTTTAAGAAGAGGGTTCCACGTAGAAGAGAGTTTGTAGCCGTCGTCTCTATTGAAGTTCGGAGTTCTTCTTATTTCAATGGCTTCCCGGATCATGCGAGGAAAGCGAAGCAAAGACGTAAAACAGGATACAGTGAGTGTTGTGTGCAAGACGGATTTTCAAAATTCCCGCGCTCCGAGCCCGGCCCCCCACCACCGTTTTTTTATTTTTTATTTGTTGAGTGGGGCTTTTCTAAGGTATTTATGAGCCTTGTAACACTGCGACCATTGCTGATCTATTGTGCTCGCCACCTACTATAGTTCTGCGCTAAGCCTCGTGTCATTTAAGAACCGCAGCAGGCTTTTGGCGCCAGATTGTTTTACCTCCTCAGGTTGGAGGTAGTGACCACCCAGGTGGGTGTATCTTTTACGCATCAGCGGGCCACACTCGCACATGAGGTGCTGGGGAGTTTCCTCTGCCCCTTGGCAGAACCTGCACATATTTGTGTCTTTGAGCTTGAGGTTGAACATGTGTTTGTTCAGGCGACAATGCCCCGTGAGCGCCCTTACCAGTATGCGTAGATTGTTCCTATTTAGCGATAGGGCCTCACGGACCGTCTTACGGTCGTAAGGCTTAATAAGCGCTTTGGAATGATTCAACCCTGGCGCGTTGTTCCAGTGGTTGACGGATTGTTCTAAACACATTTGTTTGAGCATTAGGTTTGCAAGGCTTTTTGGTACGCCACAGCAAGGTTCAGGGCCGTATAACGTTCCCTTTGCTCCCGTCCTAGCAAGTTCGTCGGCTTTTTCATTTCCCCCCACCACCGTTATAACCTACGCAGTAGCGGCAGCGGTATGCGGCCTACCCGCAAAACAACGGACTGACAGCTCTTCAGTCTACCCTAGACAACGGCGGCTGCAACGTCACCGAAACGTCGGGTCCTACAAATTTCACGCGGTAAATTCGTTTTCTATCCTATTTATAATGTCAAACAACCGCGATAGTCTTCGATTTTATATTGTTGCACTATTTTCAATTTTCGAACTTTACTGACATTACATAAACGTAACGCTTTCTGTTAACGTGTTAACGTTCGGTTTGTAAATCAAATTCTCATACCGGGAGATTGAAATAAAAGCGATTCATAAGCTTCAAAAATCGCTGCGCTCACATTAATTCGCACAATACTGTAAGTGTAATAGCGGCGTCACGTGCTGTCTGAATAGACATGTCTGAAGGAAGGACGACATCTCACACTGTATCTTTAGCGGCGGAGAAAGCGCCGCCGCTGCGAGGCGAAAATGAAGACGAATTACAATTGCAAATGTCCTCCCGCGCGCGCGACCGCCGAGGACTCTTCAGCAGCCATCATTTGCCGATGCGGCGAATAAATATTTATGCTTCCTTTGTTCCAGGCCAGTCGGCGGACCATCAGTGATGTGATCGTGTTGTGTTACAAGTGTTGTTTCCGCAGCAGTGAGTTTGCCCAGCCCTAACAGGAGCATCTCGTTTCCATACTGACCCTGAAGCCTCGACACTTACACGATGGAGACAGAGGAGCTCACGAAGCTGGTCGACGGGATATACAAGGTAAGAGTTTTTAGATTTATTCATTTAACCATAATATAATTAATCTTACAGACAAATCCAAATCTGTAACTAATATTCTATACTATATTATACACATATCCAAATATTATCCAAAACAATACAATTGATTTTTGCGAAGCAGATAAGATTGCATTTGTGTGGATTTTATCCCCCCACTAGATTGTATATCTGTTCTGGGGTGATAGTATTTAAGACTTCACTTTAATCATAGTGACTTCACTTTCTTTCTTTTTTTTTTTTTTTTTTTTTTTCTCATTCATTCCGATCGCTTATTCATTCTTATAAATTTTAAGGTTATTATAAATATATAAATGTGTATATAAATAAAGAACTAATATTAAATAAAGAAAAAGAAAATAGTTAAGTTTATAGATAAGTAAAATAAATAAATATATAGATTAATATATAACTGTTAGGTTAAACATTTCTTGTTATAACTAAGTAGGTACTACTTTTAAAAGAACTTTTGCTGGCGTTGCTGTTATGTCCGAGCTCTAATGTATATCTATATATACCAATTTTCATGGCGATCGGTTTAAACGGTATAGAAGTTGATGTGCTGCAGCGCCATATAGTGACGTGTTATATTTATTTATTTTCTTTATTTATTTATTTAGGTACATAGGATTAGGTATACAGTTCATTCATAGGTCATGTAATCATATAATAATTATATAAATTATTTAATAATTAATATAGGGAGGTTTAACACATCTTACATGACCTTTACTGCCAATAGCACATCTAACTAGGCGATAATTTGGCCCGTCTCTAGATGTGCATATTTTTATGCAATTTTAAGAAATGAAGTGTTTTTTTTTAAATAAATTATTTGGACCCACCACCTGTATATATACATAAATATACCAATTTTATAAAAAATATAGCTATGTAATAAATATATATATTTATAGTTGTAATTTAATAAAATTTAATTAAGAAAAATAGATAAGTGACACTAAATAAATTGTTGTGCGTTGCAAAGAAGTTGATCAGATTTTACATATCCCTTGTTAAGTAGCCATCTATTAAGGTTTGCTTTAAATATTTTTATGTTAGGATAATTTTTCATATATTTTTAGGATATCAAAGTGGATAGCATAAAAACCTCCTCCAAGATAAAATGTGCCAACTTTCATGATGTTCGGTCAAACGTACAGGAACATCAGAAACGTTTCTATATACTCTCCAGCCTGCATATGTAACTATTTTCATAAGGACTCCATATCGTCGCGTTGACTTTTAATCTGCTCCGAATTAGGGTGTTGAATAGGAAGCACATCTGAAAAATCTGAAAATTCTTGCAAAATCTGAAAATTCATCCTTAGACAGTGGATGCAATAAAGAACTCGAAACATATGGTCAGACTGCTTCATAATCGAACGCGTGGCGTCAGCATCTCCGTAGATGTCACGCATCGGTCTATGACGCAACGGTCTACTGTGCCGCGCAATATAATGGTCGTAATGGCGCAATGTTATGGTACAGAGATGCTGACGCCACGCGTTAAGTATGAAGCAGTCTGACCATATGTTTCAAGTTATTTATTGCATCCATTGTCTACTGATGAATTTTCATATTTTCCAAAACACTTTGGGGTACTAATTAAAATTACACCTATCCTAGTACGCCAGCGCCAGGTGTATCGGAATCTGGCCTGCTGACTATACCCCGGCATTCTAAGTATGGCCAAAATACTCTCAAGTCTGACCTAAAAGTATCAGCTTTTCCAAAACTCTTACACTTTTTTGTCGCTGGCTCTCTAACTATTAAAACATGGAAAGAATGGAAAAATACTATCGAAGATTACTAAAAACATGTCAGTTCATATTTATTTTCATTCTAAAATAAAAACAGTCGCGTCAACGACACCTTAATTTAAAAACAGCTGTTTATTTGGTCCTTCGAGCCGGATTGTTATACTCTCTTGAAATATTGCGAAAGTTCGTCAATTTGCACTAATTGTATCTCCGCACGCCCACGCTGTCCCGGATTCTTCGGGACCAACGAACCGATTCGAGATTTGCTCGAATTAAAGTCCGTCGAATTTCCGGGTCAGAAGGATTTCAACAAATTGGGATGAATGGCATCCCGAGTGGTGATAGCTATTGTATTAATGCTCCGTGAGTTAGCGGCGAAAAGAGATTAAATTCGAAGGCACATTTATTTATTTATTAAGGAAAATAAATAAGAATTAGCAACACAATGATTCTGTGTCAATCGTAACTAGGCAGCGCCTGCTCCAAGGAATACACCAATTTTATATGATAGCAACATAAAATTTCATTTTATGAAAGAGATATGTTTCAATGATCAGAATGATTACAAAATTGATAAAGTAAAAGAAAATAAAATAAAACAAATAAAACTATCATAAAAAAATCAAAATAATGATTAAATAATAAAAGTAGTAGACAATAGTTATAAAATAATTCAAAATATTACGTCTTTTTCGTCCTCTCCTATTCCCACTGCGGAACGAAATAACGACGGTAAATAAACGGACAATTGTAGCCGGTATCTACCTACGGGTTGGTAGCCTATATGCGAAAGTCAATTAAGTAACAATATACCTTAGACCGGTGGTTCTCAACATTTTTAGGCTATTTATTACCCTTAAAGCAGGTTTGATATTGGCGAATACCTTAAAAAAAGTTTAGTTTAAAAAACAAATTTACTTTGTTTTCATTGTGACCATTGTCGAAAATTCTTTCAAGTTGTGGCAAATGGTATCAATTGGCGCGTATAAGTATGTATTAGTTAACTGGCATCGTTTTAATTAATTTGAATTGTAGGTACCTATCTAACATAATGTATGCTGTAAAATAATGTCTGCAGAACTGACTTTAAGACAGTGAATAACAGATTTTAAGACAATGGCAACCACCCAATGAAGTAATCATGGAAGACAGAAGATCGAAGATCAGAGATAGTAATTATAGGAAGCGCAGTCATCGCATTGTGAGCTCAAACGTAGGAAAGGAAAGTAGGATGGTGTGCAGCAATCGTGTAGCCAGTTAACTACTATGTGCGAGTGGAGATGTTACGCGATGCGATTTACACTTGCAATTGTGCAGTCGGCGGTTGACATATCACGATATCCGCGGCCGATCTCCGAGCACGCGAGAGCAGCCACTCGCGACGACTCGGCGATTCGAGAGCAACTCGCGCGAGATACTCTTATATTAAAAGGACATATATTAAAAGGAATGAAAAACACGACTGCCGTTACAAAAAGTGAACCACTGTATTTATAACCAGCTGACCCGTGCCCACTTCGTTGGGCGGTAAAACTATTTACTTGTGATGAAATTATGAGTGTGGTTTGGTTAGTACTGAGTACTATGATTTATTTCCTGACTGCCAAGAGAAGGGTTATATTTTTACTGCATATGTATGTATGTATTTGCATGCCAATTTGACTATATTACCGTTATTTGTGAGTGTCTTCTTGTGAGTGTCTTATTTGTGAGTGTCTTATCTCTTTAACCATTCATGCAGTAAAAGTGAAATTATATGCAGTAAAAGGGAAAAGTCTTTTGTTTTAAACACTTGAGATGATAAATTTACTTATTTTGATAATAATTCATAATTGTTGATAATATGACCAATAAACATGACCCAACGATTTAAATTATTTATTTTAATTTGAAAAACTACTTTTTGTGACTTAAATATAAAAGTTAGACATATGCTGTCGCTGACTTTTTTGTAGGTATTATCAAACTCTATAACTTTTCTCTAGAACTTAATCATATATCTCTCATCGTTAAGGCAGTTAGAAACGTTTTCGTTCGACCGTTTTTTCCGACTTACTTTGGAAATCCGACTACCACGAAAAAGTCTTTTCATTTTTCGGATAAATATATAGCCTATGACACTCACAAATAACTATTGGCTTTCTATTGGTAAAAGAATTTTCAAAATCGGTTCAGTAAATCCAGAGATTACTTCCTACAACATCACAAACTTTACCTCTTTATAATATTAGTATAGATTATTTTAATTACGGTTTGTTCTGAAATACCTGTGGTTTATGTATTTATCCATATAGATACATATACATTTTCAGAGTGTACCCAATTAGACCTTTATATAAATCCGTCTTCATCTCAAAAAAAAAAAAAGTGCGCGCTCACAATATTTGCCCTGCCGGAAATATGAGACGATCTTCTTTACCACTACCTCTCCGTTTCAAAACGCCCCAACTTCAATAACATTTAAATATTCTAGTTTTGAAACTATAAATCCTACTAATATTATAAACGCGAAAGTTTGTATGTATGTATGGATATTTGTTACTCTTTCACGCAAAAACTACTGAATGGATTTTGATGAAACTTTACAATAATATAGCTTACACATGAGAATAACACATCGGCTATAATTTATAAAGATATATCGTTTTCTATCATCATTATCACAATTTTCCATCACCACGCGGGTGAAACCGCTGGGCGCAGCAAGTATTATATAATATTGTAGCTGGCCCTTCAAGTATATATGAATTCGGGGTACAATGTACCAAGCATTTGCCCTGCATTTGTTCTGATGTCGTTCTTACCCGATCTTCTACAGCCCTCGTAGTTTAAATTA
The DNA here is from genome assembly GCA_944548615.1 of Micropterix aruncella. Taxonomy (NCBI): domain Eukaryota; kingdom Metazoa; phylum Arthropoda; class Insecta; order Lepidoptera; family Micropterigidae; genus Micropterix; species Micropterix aruncella. The sequence continues at coordinate 32,700,745 of OX155964.1, read as the reverse complement.
GCTAGTTGCGTACTTAGTCATTTCTATGTATATGCAAATAAACGAGCAGCTGTTTAACGAATATTTTCTTCATATCAAGTTATTCTATTTATTTATTTATTTATTTGTTACATTCTGGTCGAGAGTTAACAACTAGGGTTGTCGACTACAGTGGGCGAGCCCGTCACCTCAGGAAGTTTTAACGATTGGTCGTTCTATCTCCCCGGAGTGAGCGCAGAAGACTTGGACAAAACAGTCCACCATCTAGCTCCGCCACAAGCCCGTAAGAGGCCAACGCCATAACCGCGAGATAGCCAGGAGTGTTACCCGGCGGGCTTACACTCACGCTCTTACTTCCAATTGTGACCAGATTACTCCAGTCTCTCGATTGGTTACGAGTTCGAGGTCGCTTGCACGGTCCTTTCCCTTACGAAGCGGTGAAACGGTGTTTACCGAATCTATCGCGGACCACAGCGTCCTTTGCCCGGCTGTTCACCCAGGATCGGATAGCCGATGATCGTTTCAAGAGTAGTCGCCGTGGGGTCCACAACCACCCCCGCTCTATAGGAAACAGTACTGCTTCCAGACTCCCCCGACTGTTAGTCAGAGTGCACAGTCGATTGGCTTACGCCGCACGGTGCGCAGACCGTCCAGGAGCGCCAGAAGGTTGATTCCTAGGGGAACCTAACCCTAAGGCCAGAGTCCTACCCAGGCTCGCACTTCATGCGTGGAGACCTTCATGAGGGTAGAGAGTTAAAAGTGTGATCGTACAGATATAATTTGTAACTTTTTGTATAAGCAATAGGAAATGAACACAACCCATACGATCATTCGAGACGAATGCCCGACTAGACCGAACAGCCTGTATCTGAGCATACGAAATATACTGCCTTTGTTTTTTGAGTAGTACCATTGATAATATAGGGTTATTTGACTAATAGACTACTTTCAATACTAACACTAAGGTAATGGCATAAAATAGTACACATATTAATACAAATATAGATGATAAAAGGTTAGTTACATACACATATACACATTCAACAATACATACATACATAAATGTATATACACACATACACATACACCTACATACACAAATATTTTAAATTATTGTATGAAGCAATTCCATTTCAGTCTTTGCACGACCTACATTTTAAAGGAGTCATTTTTTTACTTTTGTCTTAAATAGTTGTACATTTTGAACATTTACTGACTCTTCTGGAGTATTAAAAATTAATTCTAGTACATGCAATTCGTTAAGAAGTTGCTTTGAACTACATCAGGGAGGTCTCGGTAATCGGATGAATGACCGTGACACAGAGACTACTCCGATTGATCCCTTAAATTTAACGTCATATGTTCAGTTAGATTTCATTTGTTTACCTTAAGGTATACGTTATAGTATCACTTACGTGTATACTATAAGGTATAGTGTTAATTATTCAACTTTCGCATATAGGCTACAAAACGTAGGTAGGTGCCGTCTACACTTGTCCGTTTGTTTCCCGTCGTTATTTCGTTCCGCAGCAGGGCGCCGCGCCGCCAGCGGCAATTTTTAATTGTGCCCCAACCCTAGCTCTTCGGCACGGACGCAAATTATCCTCGTATAGTAGAGGGGCCATCGCGTCTGTGAAGCTGGCCGTATAAATGACTTCAAACATTTCTACAGGCCGCCCCAGATTTTTCGGTTCCTCGCCCACATGCTCAGATAAAACGTATTGCATTTATTGAAAAACCTAATCGGTAAACCAGTGCATTGGTGTTTAATAAATTCAATAAGTATTATCTGAACATGTGGGCGTTAGGTCAAATTACTGGATCACACACTGGTGTACCAGAGTAGATACATGCAGAGAGTAACTCAACTTGAATTAAAGAATGAGAAATCCAACACAGATACGACACTTAACACAGCGTCTCGGTGCAGTTCGAGAAACATCCTCCTAGGTTCCCGCGATTATCACGGCGACTGGCGGCACAAGCCGGCGATCTTATTTGGCATTTGGCACTACGATTTAAAACAAACTGTGATATGGTAATTATCACAATATCGTAGTTGTAACGACCAAAATAAGGCACCTCCATCTTGCTTGCAACCTGTGTACTGAAGGTAGTACTCAATAAACAGCCACGATATCTTTACTCACCTATTATCTGGTTCCGTTACCGACCTGGCAATTCAACACAAGCGCTTGAACAACTTGCCATCATTCCCAAACACAAGACCATACATTTCCAGTGCAATTTATATCATTCTGCGGCTGTATGGAATCGGTTGGGAAAGGTATTGTAATGGTATTGGAATATTTCGGGACCACTACAAGAATATCTTATTCAATAAAGACTTCTAAAATTCAAAGATTTTTTCTTTTTTTAGAATGATTAATTAATAGTTTGATCACTCTTATTGTTTTTCATGTGTTATTTTTTTTTGTGTATTTTGATTTTTTATTTGAATATTTTATTTTAATTTTGGTAAATAGTGGTGTAGTGTACCAATAATAGTTGTGCCCTGAAAACCAGTTAAGAGATATCCTGAGGATACCCCTAATTTGCAGCGTTTGTAGTTTTATTCCATGGTCTTGGTCTATTTTCAGTTTCAATTTTTAATTTGGTTTCTATTTTGTCTTTTCCTTGTACTGATTTAGTTTATTGTTATTATTATTATTATTATTGTTGATGCGAAAATATTGCTGCATGTGAATAAAAACAATGGATGTCTGTATTCTTCAGAGTCCACTTCTGCGTCATTTATTTAAGTTACCCGTTAATTCCGAATAATAATGCAATTTCTGTGATACGTCAGTTTATTATAAAATATGTATATTCCCTCGGTACGCTCAGTCTAATACCAGTACGCCGGTATACGAGTTTCTCTATTTGTCATTAATGAATCGAGTCAAAACTGAATTAATAGAAGGTTGTGTCATACACATACTATACTTAGTAGCTACTTGTGGTCATTGGTATATTACTTAAACCATTCTGACAATAATTCAGAACAAAATAGTGCTGATTTTCTGGGAAATATCTCAGAAGAGATTAATAGATTATAAAAAAAAGAAAAGTTTATTATAAAAAAACGCGTTTTTTCGGTAAGCAAGACCTGAAAAACGTGGATGACTTTTATTTAATTTTTCATGTAAAATAATTTCGCTTTCATAAAAAATCTCCTAATGTACAAAAAACATATTTTTAGGTGAAGAGTATTTTTAAAAATAAATTTTGTTGTTTTTTACATACAGAGTTACTCTTTGAACGAATCGATCTGTCTCAAATACCGCATATTATCATCACCAGCAAAATGGCGGTTATCTGACATAATGGCATAATTCACTTTCAAATAATCTATTAAGTTGTAAAATGTTTTAAAAACCACTTGTCCGACTTGTCCGCTATCCAAATGAAAACAGCGCAGTATCTGTCGAGCATAAAAAGTTCGACCGATAACTTTACTCTCGATCGTACCTGTCTGCGATAATTAACCGCCGAAATTGGGAGTCATGCTACGAGTTCTTTCGCCTAGGTACTTTACATATAATGTCCTACACAATCCTACTTCTCCCTCCTACCTCATCGACTCTTTTACCGGGTTAGCAATTCATGGTCTGCCACTTCGCTCAAGTCAGAATAAGACTACGTATCCCAAAACACAAAACCACTTTTTTGCCCTGCTCCTTCTCCGTACATGCAGCTCGACTGTGAAATCTGCTTCATCCAGGTATTAGAGATGTTAGCTCGGTGTCCACCTTTAAGCAATCTTGGAAAAAGCACTTCCTTTTACTATAATAATAATTATGAACCGTAAATTCTTACCTTTCTTATCCCATCCCTTTCCTTACCTTATTTTGGCAGTTTGTATGTATTTAGGTCATACTCGAATATTTATTTCGTTACTTTTGACTTTAGATACGCATAAAATGCACAATATTTCCTATAATTTTAAACATCATTTTATATTTTATCGTATCTTATAGTACTTCAGTTTGACTACTCTTTTTTTCACATCAATATGTTGGTTGACTGGAAGATATTTTTTTATGTAGCAATAAGTCCGCCATCGTATCGTAAATGCTTTATTGTGCAATAAAGAGATTTTTCATGTCATTCCATTGTAATTACAATACCAATCCAATAAATAATTATTTACATGTTTTTGGCGTCATGTGTGCTGCCGGCTTCACTGACGTCCCTCGGCCGTTTTCCTGGCGAAGCGCAAAATGTCAGTCGCTCCTTACAGTACATGCTAATTACGTCAAACGGCCGGGGGAAGAAGTCATCCGAATTAAACCGCTTTATTCATGACTCTCAAACGCGCCCCCTAGTAGTTTCTTTTAATAGTTATTTCTGTGCCAAGTCTGGAATATATAATTAAGTAATTTATTGTATTATTTGTTTATTTACTTATATAATAAATAATGTGCCATGGAATGGTCAACTTGGACCAGCAGATTTATACGTACATAATAATAGCATTGATTATATATAGTATTGGATTGCTCAACTCCAACTAGAGTTGTCAATTACAACGTGTGAACCCGTCATCTCAGGAAGTTTTAACAATTAGTCGTTCTATCTCCCTGAAGTGAGCGCAGAAGACTTGGACAAAACAGTCCACCGTCAAGCTCCGCCACATGCTCGTAAGAGGCCAACGCCTTAATCGCGAGATAGCCAGGTGTGTTACCCAGCGGGCTTACACTCACGCCCTCACTTCCAATTCCGATCAGATTGTTTTACGAGTTCGAGGTCGCTTGTGCGGTCCTCTCCTTTACGAAGCGGTGAAACGCTGTATACCGAATCTATCGCGGACCAGGGCATCCTTTGCCCGGCTGTTCACCCAGGATCGGGTAGCCGATGGTCCTATCAAAATCAGTCGCCGTAAGGTCCGCAACCACCCTCGCTCTATAGGAAACAGTATTGCTTCCAGACTCCCCCGACTGTTAGTCAGAGTGCACAGTCGATTGGCTTACGCCGCATGGTGCGCAGACCGTCCAGGAGCGCCAGAAGGTTGATTCCTAGGGGAAATTAGCCCTAAGGCCAGAGTCCTGCCCGGGCTCGCACTTCATGCGTGGAGGCCGCCGGATGGGTGTTGACCCGTGAGTGTGACCAACCCTGAACAGAATGAGTCTTCGTGGCCAACTCAGCAAGGGCCCATTAGCGTTTCAACTCCAACTTGAGTTGTCGACTACAGCGGGCGATCCCGTCACCTCAGGAAGTTTTAACGATTAGTCGTTTTATCTCCCTGGAGTGAGCGTAGAAGACGTAGGGACAAAATAGTCCACCATCTAGCTACGTCAGAAGCCCGTAAGAGGCCAACGCCTTAACCGCGAGATAGCCAGGAATGTTACCTGGCGGGCCGACACTCACGCCCTTACTTCCAATTGTGATCAGATTACTCCGGTCTTTCGATTGGTTACGAGTTTGAGGTCGCTTGCGCGGTCCTCTACCTTACGAAGCGGTGAAACGGTGTATACCGAATCTATCGCGGACCACAGCGTCCTTTGCCCGGCTGTTCACCCAGGATCGGATGGCCTCAACTCCAGAGTGCGATTTGGCAACTCTTTTAAAACGGAGACAGCCAAACTAATAGCAATTTATTTGGCCATCTATAATAACATTGGTAATGAATGCTTTTTGTTATGAAGGAGTGATTGATTATAAAAACCCAATAATTTAACCGATGATAAATTATCGCCCGTTGTAATCGACAACCCTCAATGCCACCTTTATACAAAATAGAGCATCATGTGTAGATAAACCGTTATAGAAATCAAACATTACGATGCCTATCTAACGGATATCTTTAGATTCTTATACAAAAAGTATATATAGAAAGTCTAATTTAACCAAGCGCAGTGACGTCGACTTCAAATTCAGTGATCGTCGTTTGGATTGAAAGAGGCCCGGACGTCTACAAGGAATGAATACCTTAAACGGAAGGAGTAGTCTTGCAGCGGAACGGTATTTACACGAGGGAATTTAGTTAGATGCATGATACGGTAAAGAGACTTTGCGTTTCTATTTACGTTAACTTCGTTGACGAAACTGAAAAGGTAAAAGGAAAATGAGCTAAGGGCAAAATGTACCTTTCTATGCCGCGCAAGAGTGCAGAAAGACCTGTTGGAACAGAGCCATACTAGAATAGACCACGCGACCAGCCTGAGAAATCTATAGAATCTATTTATTTTTTTATTTTTTTTTTAAATCGCCGAATATATGTGAACTAAAAACTAGAGATCTCGCTGCCCTGGAGAAGTCCTGGCACTTAGTTGGGCAGCAGCAGTACATACCTGCTAATGCTCATATCGGCCGTGTTCAATTTTAATTTTAATTTTAATACAATATTTTTTTTATCGATATGATTGTTAGTGAGGCCTATGCATTGTAAATGAATTGTTAAATTAATTAAATAAGTAAAATAAATAAATAGTGTAATAGAAAGAGAAAGATGCCTTTGCCCCCCCCCCCCCCCCCTCTATCCTTGTTTAGTCGCGCATGCACGGGTATGTACATACACGAAAATACATACTGTGTAAAAAAAATACGTGTGGCACTGGGACTGCCGCGGTAAAGCTATTGCATAGCATTTTTAACAACTTATGCAATTATAATAATTTATTTATTTTATTTTTTCTGATATCAGATAACTGCGCTCTATCGGAAAACGTTGAAATTATTCCGAATCATTTGCGGCTGCAGTAGCAAATGATTCGGAATAGTTTAAACGTCTTCCGATAGAGCGCCGCGCACGAATTTTTTATTCGATAAAGCAAAAAAAAACGGATTATTCGAAAAAAATCGTAGATAAATAGATAGATAATTAAATTATCTTAAAAATGGTGCAGGTTTCATAATAATACGCCAGATAGTATTTGCGTAGTAGTCGTTTTTGTGTTCGGTTAGACCTAATTTCACAAATTAATTACACTATGTAATATAAACAAAATCTAAAATATTCAAAGCTAAGAATATTAGGAAAATGTTTTTGTTTAACATATATTTTTTTCGAATCGTAAGCAGTACTCCTTTAGACGTAATTATCAGTTTAAAATCATTCATTTTCGTTAAGAAATTTCTTCATTCGGTCGCCGCGCTGGCCTAGGCCCGCGATAAAAGCTATGCAATAGCTTAAAAATGATAAACGCGCATGCCCGACTAAATAAGGATATGGGAGGGGCATATGCAGCTATCTCTTTGTATTCCCCTATCGCATGCACTCACAGTCCACCTTCGTATTCCTGCGGTCTATTCTAATATTGTGGTTAGAACTCTTCTACACTTTAACTGCGACAGGGAGTTGCATGCATACATTGCTCTGCATTGCATGCATTGCTAGCGTATTATATTGCTCAATGCCATAGTGAGTTTTGGCAACCGTCTTACGCCGGCGACATGCAGGTGGCGCTGATAGCAATGTCAGGAGAATCTAATAGTAATTTATTTGTCCATCGGGGCGTCGGCCCGCTGGTATCTCGTTTTTGTGTTGGACTCTCAAGGGCTCGTCGGTGGAGCTAGACAGTGCACTTTATACATGTCAATTACTTTGGGCGAATCCGCCTCTCCAGGAAGTTATAATGATATTAATTAATTATTATAATATGTTAGAGAAATGGTCTGTCTTTATCCGCTAAGTCCTCACGTTCTCTCCATGGATGATAGAATGGAGATATATGTCTTTAAAACTCCATGGGGTGACGGGTTCGCCCGTTGTGTATCATCACGACACCCCTAGATGATGTACACCGGTGGGAGAGGGTATTCTGAGAACAATCGCTCCAAATATTTACGAGGCCGATTCATCCAATTGAGCGATTGGTGCTCAAAGGAAGTGGTTTTCGAAAATAGCCTTTACGGACCTGCGCGGAATATTTACAAATGAATGGAGCGCGGCGAGACGAGGAAGCTCGAGTGAGGCGACCATCGCTATGTGAAAGGAACGTTTTCGCTCGGACTGCTCGAGGGCTCTTATTGCATTGCTGAACCGAGCAGGTGCGCGCTGCGGTGAATGCCGCAAAAACTGACAAATCCACAAATGCCGCAATCGTGTGGGCAAAACGAAAAATGAATATGATGAAAGGTCTGCGGCAGCTCAAGAGTCGTAGTAGCTTCGAGTGTGGTCTGTCCATAGTGCCGTACGCGAAATGCGGGCTTCTGCACCATACATCATTCATTTAATTATTTAATTAATTAACGCATTTACAAAGCATGTGTCATATTCAAATTAATTTATATTTATATACATTTATTCATATTATTTAAAAAATATATATAAGACGGCCTATATGAGTATGAGCATGTGTTCTGCTGCCGCCCAACTAATTGCCAGGACTTGTTCCGAGGCAGCGGACCCTCTAGTTTTTATGTACATATAACAAAAAAAACACTAAAAACACGCTTTTATAAATGTACTTAAAAACCACATCATCAGACCTTGAAACTTAATCGTGGTCAAAGTTCATTTCAAGACTTTTTTAACAAGCCCAAACACAGCTATGATACGATGTTCCATCATGAAGTTCCAGTTCATATCTTCCGACTCTATCATCAGATCAGTTCGACAGTAGCATATTATTGTATTGTCATCAGAACTATATACAGCTGCCAATTTTTATGACGCTACGATCCTTGGAAGATGGTTAAATTAGTTACCTTAGATTCCATTACATAGTTACATACAGGTCGACCTATAAAAGCGTGTTAAAAACAATTTATACCATAGTCATTACAAATAAGTTATAACTAATAATAACTAACTAATAAACATAGTAGGAAATAATCGAAATAGAATTCGGAATATGGAAAATAGAATACGGAAAATAGACAATCGTTGTAGCATTTTTTAGAGAATTGATTTTATTAATTTTTAATTTAATTTGTAAGATGTACGATGTAAGATGACAATATCTCGCAATGATCATGATTGGCCCCACGTTGGGCGCCATTTTGTAGCGTTTTTATTTTTATTATTTAATTTTATTCTATTTTTGTGTGTTTGGCCCCACTAGTTGGGTCGCCATTTTTGTAGCGTAATAATTTTTATTTATTATTTATTTATATTATTAATATTAATATTAATATATTTATTAATATTATTAACACTAACATTAATTAATATTATTCAATAATAATAATATTTAGCAATATTTGTTACTTAAACGTGCGCGACGTATCATCAGCGATAAGCGCTTGATGAAGAAGATTGAACGGAGAAGTGACTAGAAGAAGAGGATGATGCTAATATATGTATAAAGATATTCAAAGTATGCAGAGAATAGAGATTTCAAGTGAATAGCCCTGTTTTCTCTGGTACGATCTCCCTCATATATGAAATTCTCCTGTCCTGACTAAAATGTATTCTCCAAAAGAAGAAGAAGAATAATAAGGAGTATTCTATGTGTCTAGACCAATTTGTTAGACCCTTATGCACTTGGTTTTAGATAGTTTGAATCAATTTGAGGTTTATAAATTAGGATCGGCTTGTAACATACACTTTTAAGATCTCGTCTCGATGAGAAATATTGATTTTTTGATGTTCTATGACACAATTCCTTTCTAGTGGATTATCAAAGGTGTTCTATAGTTAAATACTTCCAGATCAATGTATGCTAACAGTTTTAAGTCACTTTCTCAATATCAGTTGACGATTGCTCCAATCAGCTGGGTTTTTTTATAATGTCCTTATAAGTACGCTGTTGATCATTACTGAATATCGGACTTTGTTTGATTTGTCGCTGCACTATTTATCACACTGACGGATGCTACAGTCTTCTGTCAGTGCGTCGTGAACTCAGGAGTTATTTTTCTTATATATTTATTGGATTACGAGATAAATTTATACTAAGGCGCCAATCTCGCGTATTCCTTTACTGCGTTCGTTCATCCGTTAGTGCTGCATCTGATCTATCGAATCAATTTCTACTTATGATTTAGCTCAGTCTATTTGTATTCTCAGGTATGGTATTCTTTTGATTAAAAAATATGAACACTTTTTCCGGCAAAATATTCGATATATTGTAAAATAAAATTTTTAGTTTATACAGTTCATTTACATATATTATGGCTCTCTTTGTAGCTTTGCATTAAATAACAATAACAGGATAATATGACAATACGCAATATAGCACAAAAAAAACAACTTATCATATCCTAAATTAATTGGTATGTAGAGTGAATTACGACATACATATATACATTTTTTCTTAGTTTATCGCTACGCTGGTTCACGGACTTTGTCTCACGTGAAACCAGGCAGTTTCAAATATCTCAATCAATGAGGCTTCGTCTTTTATTGACGGCCTGCAGTCCCAATCAAGTACTGGCCTTATAAAAAAAAGGTTCACGCTAACAATGTAGTAGCGGCAGTACGAAAAGCAGATGGTATTGGCTTTCTATTTCAATTATAGCGCGAAACAGTCTAAGACGCATTAATCTTATTCATACTTATGACAACATACATATTTGCATAATATATAAAAAAAACTATCAACAATAACAAGTTTTATAAGTATGGCCAGCTTCGGCAGTTATAACGCACGGATATACTGCAATTATAATAATTTGAACAATCTTACTTGTATTAAGCAGCCATCCAATCCAATATCACATACCTTACACTAATTTAACACCTTTATACACTTCTTAATAACTAACACATAACAACAACAAACTGTTTTTTAAATTTTGACAGCTGCATCGTAGGGATGTCGGCCGTCTCGTACGATTGTTTTCGCCCCGTTCTGTTGAAAGATGTAATTGATTTGAAGTTGTCTTTGTGATTCGAAATCTATTGCGAATGTCTGTCTTGGTTCATTTATATGATCTCCTCGTGAATGTTTATTTAAAAAGAATATCTTTAATTTTTCTTCTATCTTGCTACTATTTGATTCTGCATGCTTATGTTTTCCCGCCAAAATTTGATGTACGTGGCGTCTATATAAATGTGTTTTTTTACTGTTATTAAGTCGATCTTTCGTCGAATCTTAGCACTGGTTAATATTGTTGCTTTCCCGCCAAATAATTGATGTACGTGGCGTCGATTATAGAGGGTTTTTACTGTTATTACGTCGATCTCTCGGCGAATTTTTAGCACTGTTTAATATTTTTGCTTTCCCGCCAAATAATTGATGTACGTGGCGTCTCTTATAGAGGGTTTTTACAGTTTTTACGTCGATTTCTCGTCGAATTTTTAGCACTGTTTAATTTTGTTGGCTTTCCCGCCAAATATTTGATGTATCGCTTCTAATAAAATAAATATGTGTTAAAAAAAACTTCACTTAGATTCTACATGATTTTTATGGGAATGTGGACAGCATTTCTGCCCACATTCCCTCGTTTTAACTTGAACTTTTACATTTTCCGGCACTTTTTCGACGTTTGGGTGACGAGGTTATTACGCGGTGGATCTCCTGGTAAACTGAATTGATTTTGGCATTGCCCACCGCCTTTTTATACCCTTCAAAATACGGCAATTTCTCCATTTTTAGATGTGCTTTTCACCCCTTCCTATGCAAAATAACGCGGCCATCATGCTTTTTCTTTCTGGTTACCAACTATCGTTTTTCCGCATTGGGGTTCCGTACCATTTCGTGCACATCGAGCTATTTTTGCACTCTTATTTCTTTAATTCACTCATTTGAGCTGATTTCCTTATTTTTCCCTTGTAATCTGTAACCCCAGCATCTAATTTCTGCATATATATTAATTTTACGTTGCCTCTTCGCGGCGCTATGAGCTTCTAAAGGTACGTGTATATTTTTCCAAAAAGTATGTCTATTTCATTAACTATTACGGCTATTATTATTCATTTTTTTTCTACTATAATCCTATATGGTTTTTATAAAAAGTTATTCGGCGTTAGTAGGTTTTTCAGTGACCCATTTTGAAAACAATTCTTTACATCGAAATTACTCATCCGTTTCCTTTAAAAATATGTCACCTATGACCTTTTTAACTGGCTTCTTCGTTCTGTATACTCTAATATTTGTATTATCGTCGGTTTTTTTAGATATGGCTTTCCCTCCAAATTTTCCCGCCAAATATGCATATGACGCTCCTTGAGACGCTCGTCTGTTTTTCGGTAGTGGTCCACCTTAAAATTTCCTTTATTTCTGAATTACAGCGCCTCTAGTGATAAAAATTTTTACGATATTCCGACTCTATTTGATGTCAAAACATGGCAACACTTTCTTGCCGTGGTTAATTCGGATTTATTTTTCCGTCAAATCGTCATTTATTCAGTTTCAAACATTAAATTCTCCCTGTAAACTATCGTACAGAATATATGCTCTGCCTCATAAAATAGCTTATTTCATTGGCTTTATTCTAGTAAGTCTATCTACTGTGTGTTCTATCTATATCGGCTGTAATTAGCATTATCGTCTATAGTGGCGATTTTTCTTGTTAAAAGTACGACAATTTAATCATACATTGAACTGTCACTTCGAGGTCGGCTGCGAATTCGTTCTCTGCTCTATTTAAATCTATTGCTAACTATTTATTCTGTTTTCAGGTTCTACTTTCGTTTCAGAAGATAGTGCTTATTCTATACTACGTCTATAGTGCGTGTCGTCGCTGAAATCTTTCTAAATATCCTGTGTTTCTATCATGCATCTTTTGAAGACCCATTTTTGTATGTGATTTCGGCGTTTCTTTAATCATCGATTTTTCCTTTATTTTTCTCTAAAGCCTATTTAGTTTTATTTTATTTAGTGGTTTATTGCTATTACGCTTCATTTTTAACGAATATATAAATGTTTCATTGTTTTATTGAGTTTTAATCTTATTTTAATATATTTTTGTATTCCCTGTCAACGTCGGTAAAATTTATTTTACAGTTTATCTACTTATCGACTGGTAACATTTCTCGCGTATGCCGCTAGATGTCGCTACACGTTTTGAAATTGATTTAAATTTTGGGATCATGAATGAATCGACTAATTACTACTTTTACGCTTTGAAGACCATTCACCTTGCATTAACATTGCTGCGTATAGATGGCAATAGGTGTGCTTACATGGCTTTGGTTTGGTTTAGATATTAAGTATTTTATTTGACAGGAGGCGTTCGATTTTATATCATTACAATACCCCCTCCCCAGATCGTTGCTCGCCCTCGAGGAACCACGTGACTTCATCATACGTGTAGTCAACCAGTTCTTACTTTAGCTCTTGGGTTATAAAAATATTTTGTTATCGCTTCATGTCGCTCTCTTATTATTTCTTATCTCCCATTTTGAACTATATTATTTTATTTGATATTATGTCTATTGATGTGTCATCATATTTATAAATCCCCCTTATATTATCCTCATTATATTTATTTAGATTATGTATTCATCCTTTTTTTATTTTATTACATCTCCTCATTCAGGTTATATCCTATATTTATCTCCAGCTTTCATCATATTATGTTATACTTTAAATTCAACGCATCGTATTATACTTTGTGTTCATCATATTATATTATATTTGAGTTCGTTATGTTATGTTCTGTGGTATAATTTATCTACTTGTATTCAATAACATTCTAATTTGATTATTTTTAGAGCAACCACTGCTTTATTCCCTTAAAAAAAATTATAAATTCTCAGTATCATATATTAATAATATTGATATACGTATGATAATAATCCAACTTTCAATCTCTCTCCTTCACTTCAATGTGCACCTGCTCAACAGAATTACTTCCGAGTCCTCGATCACATCTCCGCCTACTTGTTTCATCTCTCTCGCTATATTATCAATAATATAGTTATATATAAATACTACTTCCTTCCGTTGAAAAGTCTAAATTAATTTCATTTCTTTCTCCGAATCACGCGTGCGCTAACCGATGAATTTTTTAAATCCTTACACGGGCGTCACCTGAAACTTTATTCTGTCTAACTCACTAACTATGTTGAATATGCGAATGCCATGGCGAGTCTCTTGGGTACTATAATTAAATATTCGCCCTAGGCCACTGACCTGAGTACTCGACCTTGACGTACAAACCAAAGTTCGTACCTAAGCATGGGATATATCATATTTTTTAAAAAAAATATTATAACTGGTATGAATTTTCACGCCGAACTTATACCGTCTGTATAGCTAAATTATGATTAACCTAACGTATGTATACTAAACTGGACTATTTCTGTGCATTTACTGATATCAGATTTTTTTTTATGTTGAAGCTACTTCTCATGTAATAAGTCAGAATCCGGGATGTTCTCTTATCCTTTTCAGTCCCCTATCTTTCATCCATTCCTTTTCGTGGGTAATCTTCATACATCTCTTCATACTAAAATTACAACCCGTCATCGTCTCCATCTCATGTTAGATATTTTTAAAGTTAAAATTACGTCTTCATACTTCGCCTCATTCTTTTGGAACGTTACTGTATATCTCCTCCAATATTTAAACTAATTTAGAAACTTCTATATATTTATTTCAACTTCTCAACTATATATTATAGATAATAATTATTATATCTCCTATCTTCCAAAACCCCCGTCCCAATCTACACGAGCTCGTGAGAGGACCCATATCAGCCTATAATCGAATATTATCTCCTTATCTAGCAGCCCTGGGGAAAAATGCCAACGCACTCAACTCGTTGCATTATTTTGTAACCCTACGCTTCGGATTATTGGACGAACCTATTTAAACCGTCACCAGGCATTCCGGAGCGTCATGAATCACTCCTATTATAAACTCCTAACAAAAAAAAACATCCGTCCTAGCCCTGCAGTCCTATGGCTTGTTCGCCGACATGTCAGTCTTCAGACCCACCGAAAAATCATCATTATCAACCCAAGATCATTTACTGCCACATCGTTGTTATCTTTATATATCGTTATCCTCCCTACAAATCGATAACCGTACGTATGTTATATGACATACGTATCTATATTATGGTATAAGGTTTAGCTCCCTAATACTTATTAAACATATATTTGTTATCCTCCATATACATTGATAACCGGACATGTACTATATGGCACACGTTATTATATTTTTATCATAATATTTGTCTCTATTATATTTCCATATTTAACTACTCTAAATATCTTGATAACAAAAAAAATATATTTATATCTTGTCGCGGCTTATACCACACAAGACTTCATTATTATAAAATTTTACCACAGAACATATTTTCATCCTCATTATTTTACGGTATTTAATCAACGTTATTCCGTATATGGTTATTTATTATTATTATATTATTAAAATCCCCTTTAGGTTTAACTATTATTGTCGTTAACCTCCGGTGTCGTTGACTTCGACTACGTGATGTCTATCTTTAATTTATTTATTTATATATTTATTATGTAGTGAGACATGTTGTCCACTATTATTTATATTATAATGTTTTTAAATTTCCCTTCTCTAATGATATTTTGATTAGCGGATGTTGCCAACTCCCTCTGTCATATAGTATATGTATGTATATATATATATTTTTATATACATACATATATATTTAATTATGTGTAACTACTTTAAACTAATTATCTTCTTGTCCTACGAAGAGTCAATGCCTTGCTTAAAAGCAAATTTTTAATGACGACTCAAAAAGTTAAAACGTTTCAGTACAGTGTAAGTAAGGTTTGTGGAAAAATGGAGTTGGTAGTTGAGGAATGTGAGTAGGATTGGTGGTTGAGGATTATGAATAGGATGCGGGTCAGGATGGAATGAATATTGTTACAAGGTACTGATAGGTAGTAATTAAATGGTATGTTTACTATAATATAATTCATTGACTATTCATATAATACAAGCAAACTACTTATGGTTATGTCCCCTAAAAGAACATCATAATAAATTATTAATCGTCAGTCACTATTAGTAGCGCTGAATAGAAATAGGCATTTTAAAATATATTTTAACAAACGGTTGCGTATCTCTGCTCTATAATAATAATGACATTATCTTTGCACTCTATGTATATATAATAACTTGTAAGTTTTAACACCGTCCGCTAACCTTCATTAAATCCTTGATATGAAATCTTCCCAACGGAGTGCCTTCTAAGGTTTCTAGGTCATAAGCATTCTCCGTTACCCTATTGCTTACCCTTGCTTGTACGTATCGCGGAGCTAATTTATGGGTGAAATATTCTATCTTGTTTGATTGAACGTGGTTACGTTTCCATACTATGTCACCTTTGTAAAAAACGCCCCACGTTGGGCGCCATTTTGTAGCATTTTTTAGAGAATTGATTTTATTAATTTTTAATTTAATTTGTAAGATGTACGATGTAAGATGACAATATCTCGCAATGATCATGATTGGCCCCACGTTGGGCGCCATTTTGTAGCGTTTTTATTTTTAT
This sequence comes from Micropterix aruncella, assembly GCA_944548615.1. Taxonomy (NCBI): domain Eukaryota; kingdom Metazoa; phylum Arthropoda; class Insecta; order Lepidoptera; family Micropterigidae; genus Micropterix; species Micropterix aruncella. The sequence continues at coordinate 32,684,446 of OX155964.1, read as the reverse complement.
TATTTAATTTTATTCTATTTTTGTGTGTTTGGCCCCACTAGTTGGGTCGCCATTTTTGTAGCGTAATAATTTTTATTTATTATTTATTTATATTATTAATATTAATATTAATATATTTATTAATATTATTAACACTAACATTAATTAATATTATTCAATAATAATAATATTTAGCAATATTTGTTACTTAAACGTGCGCGACGTATCATCAGCGATAAGCGCTTGATGAAGAAGATTGAACGGAGAAGTGACTAGAAGAAGAGGATGATGGTAATATATGTATAAAGACATTCAAAGTATGCAGAGAATAGAGATTTCAAGTGAATAGCCCTGTTTTCTCTGGTACGATCTCCCTCATATATGAAATTCTCCTGTCCTGACTAAAATGTATTCTCCAAAAGAAGAAGAAGAATAATAAGGAGTATTCTATGTGTCTAGACCAATTTGTTAGACCCTTATGCACTTGGTTTTAGATAGTTTGAATCAATTTGAGGTTTATAAATTAGGATCGGCTTGTAACATACACTTTTAAGATCTCGTCTCGATGAGAAATATTGATTTTTTGATGTTCTATGACACAATTCCTTTCTAGTGGATTATCAAAGGTGTTCTATAGTTAAATACTTCCAGATCAATGTATGCTAACAGTTTTAAGTCACTTTCTCAATATCAGTTGACGATTGCTCCAATCAGCTGGGTTTTTTTATAATGTCCTTATAAGTACGCTGTTGATCATTACTGAATATCGGACTTTGTTTGATTTGTCGCTGCACTATTTATCACACTGACGGATGCTACAGTCTTCTGTCAGTGCGTCGTGAACTCAGGAGTTATTTTTCTTATATATTTATTGGATTACGAGATAAATTTATACTAAGGCGCCAATCTCGCGTATTCCTTTACTGCGTTCGTTCATCCGTTAGTGCTGCATCTGATCTATCGAATCAATTTCTACTTATGATTTAGCTCAGTCTATTTGTATTCTCAGGTATGGTATTCTTTTGATTAAAAAATATGAACACTTTTTCCGGCAAAATATTCGATATATTGTAAAATAAAATTTTTAGTTTATACAGTTCATTTACATATATTATGGCTCTCTTTGTAGCTTTGCATTAAATAACAATAACAGGATAATATGACAATACGCAATATAGCACAAAAAAAACAACTTATCATATCCTAAATTAATTGGTATGTAGAGTGAATTACGACATACATATATACATTTTTTCTTAGTTTATCGCTACGCTGGTTCACGGACTTTGTCTCACGTGAAACCAGGCAGTTTCAAATATCTCAATCAATGAGGCTTCGTCTTTTATTGACGGCCTGCAGTCCCAATCAAGTACTGGCCTTATAAAAAAAAGGTTCACGCTAACAATGTAGTAGCGGCAGTACGAAAAGCAGATGGTATTGGCTTTCTATTTCAATTATAGCGCGAAACAGTCTAAGACGCATTAATCTTATTCATACTTATGACAACATACATATTTGCATAATATATAAAAAAAACTATCAACAATAACAAGTTTTATAAGTATGGCCAGCTTCGGCAGTTATAACGCACGGATATACTGCAATTATAATAATTTGAACAATCTTACTTGTATTAAGCAGCCATCCAATCCAATATCACATACCTTACACTAATTTAACACCTTTATACACTTCTTAATAACTAACACATAACAACAACAAACTGTTTTTTAAATTTTGACAGCTGCATCGTAGGGATGTCGGCCGTCTCGTACGATTGTTTTCGCCCCGTTCTGTTGAAAGATGTAATTGATTTGAAGTTGTCTTTGTGATTCGAAATCTATTGCGAATGTCTGTCTTGGTTCATTTATATGATCTCCTCGTGAATGTTTATTTAAAAAGAATATCTTTAATTTTTCTTCTATCTTGCTACTATTTGATTCTGCATGCTTATGTTTTCCCGCCAAAATTTGATGTACGTGGCGTCTATATAAATGTGTTTTTTACTGTTATTAAGTCGATCTTTCGTCGAATCTTAGCACTGGTTAATATTGTTGCTTTCCCGCCAAATAATTGATGTACGTGGCGTCGATTATAGAGGGTTTTTACTGTTATTACGTCGATCTCTCGGCGAATTTTTAGCACTGTTTAATATTTTTGCTTTCCCGCCAAATAATTGATGTACGTGGCGTCTCTTATAGAGGGTTTTTACTGTTTTTACGTCGATTTCTCGTCGAATTTTTAGCACTGTTTAATTTTGTTGGCTTTCCCGCCAAATATTTGATGTATCGCTTCTAATAAAATAAATATGTGTTAAAAAAAACTTCACTTAGATTCTACATGATTTTTATGGGAATGTGGACAGCATTTCTGCCCACATTCCCTCGTTTTAACTTGAACTTTTACATTTTCCGGCACTTTTTCGACGTTTGGGTGACGAGGTTATTACGCGGTGGATCTCCTGGTAAACTGAATTGATTTTGGCATTGCCCACCGCCTTTTTATACCCTTCAAAATACGGCAATTTCTCCATTTTTAGATGTGCTTTTCACCCCTTCCTATGCAAAATAACGCGGCCATCATGCTTTTTCTTTCTGGTTACCAACTATCGTTTTTCCGCATTGGGGTTCCGTACCATTTCGTGCACATCGAGCTATTTTTGCACTCTTATTTCTTTAATTCACTCATTTGAGCTGATTTCCTTATTTTTCCCTTGTAATCTGTAACCCCAGCATCTAATTTCTGCATATATATTAATTTTACGTTGCCTCTTCGCGGCGCTATGAGCTTCTAAAGGTACGTGTATATTTTTCCAAAAAGTATGTCTATTTCATTAACTATTACGGCTATTATTATTCATTTTTTTTCTACTATAATCCTATATGGTTTTTATAAAAAGTTATTCGGCGTTAGTAGGTTTTTCAGTGACCCATTTTGAAAACAATTCTTTACATCGAAATTACTCATCCGTTTCCTTTAAAAATATGTCACCTATGACCTTTTTAACTGGCTTCTTCGTTCTGTATACTCTAATATTTGTATTATCGTCGGTTTTTTTAGATATGGCTTTCCCTCCAAATTTTCCCGCCAAATATGCATATGACGCTCCTTGAGACGCTCGTCTGTTTTTCGGTAGTGGTCCACCTTAAAATTTCCTTTATTTCTGAATTACAGCGCCTCTAGTGATAAAAATTTTTACGATATTCCGACTCTATTTGATGTCAAAACATGGCAACACTTTCTTGCCGTGGTTAATTCGGATTTATTTTTCCGTCAAATCGTCATTTATTCAGTTTCAAACATTAAATTCTCCCTGTAAACTATCGTACAGAATATATGCTCTGCCTCATAAAATAGCTTATTTCATTGGCTTTATTCTAGTAAGTCTATCTACTGTGTGTTCTATCTATATCGGCTGTAATTAGCATTATCGTCTATAGTGGCGATTTTTCTTGTTAAAAGTACGACAATTTAATCATACATTGAACTGTCACTTCGAGGTCGGCTGCGAATTCGTTCTCTGCTCTATTTAAATCTATTGCTAACTATTTATTCTGTTTTCAGGTTCTACTTTCGTTTCAGAAGATAGTGCTTATTCTATACTACGTCTATAGTGCGTGTCGTCGCTGAAATCTTTCTAAATATCCTGTGTTTCTATCATGCATCTTTTGAAGACCCATTTTTGTATGTGATTTCGGCGTTTCTTTAATCATCGATTTTTCCTTTATTTTTCTCTAAAGCCTATTTAGTTTTATTTTATTTAGTGGTTTATTGCTATTACGCTTCATTTTTAACGAATATATAAATGTTTCATTGTTTTATTGAGTTTTAATCTTATTTTAATATATTTTTGTATTCCCTGTCAACGTCGGTAAAATTTATTTTACAGTTTATCTACTTATCGACTGGTAACATTTCTCGCGTATGCCGCTAGATGTCGCTACACGTTTTGAAATTGATTTAAATTTTGGGATCATGAATGAATCGACTAATTACTACTTTTACGCTTTGAAGACCATTCACCTTGCATTAACATTGCTGCGTATAGATGGCAATAGGTGTGCTTACATGGCTTTGGTTTGGTTTAGATATTAAGTATTTTATTTGACAGGAGGCGTTCGATTTTATATCATTACATCGTGTGAAATTAAATTAAATATTAATTAATAATACTAACCAAAATTAAATAATAAACTATAAGCAAGAAAAAGAAAATATTTTATATTAGAAACAGTCTGGATATTACAATGTGTATAATATTACAGGTACAACACATATGTTACAATATTATCGATTTTATTTGCACCATTAAAGTATAGCTATAAATTGATAACCATAATCGTTATAAGGGAAACTTTGAAGTGCCGAAACGTCTAACGTCTTTTGGACAACGTCATTACAGCTTTCTTGCTTCAAGAATGGTTAATAAATTATCATGAGTAAAGAGAACATATTGGAAATTAGCAGCAAACAACAAAAATATCACCTTACATCATGGTTAATAAACCTTGGTAGGAGAGAGATGGAGAAAACATTCATCACAATTTTAAAATAAATAAATATATTTATTTTCTATTTATTTTATATACGTATTTTTATTAATTCTCATATATTATTAGTTATTATTATAAATGATTATTTCGTATTGCTATTATATATCATTATTATTATTATTTAGTATTACTTGTCTATAGTTCTAATATTATTTTGGTGTAGTGAGAATTTCATTTTCTTGATTTGATTCAAATTTTTTATTTTTAGTTTGGAATTTAACTTGATTTGATTAATTTTTTTTATTTTTAGTATGTATTTTTAAATCATTTGTATTGGTGTTCTCCTTAGAACAGGCTCTGCCTAGTTAGGAGCAACACAATCTATGTTAAGTGCTAACGGTGTAATTTTTTTTGTGGACCAATAAATGAAATAAATAAAATAAAATAAAATCGAAATGTACGAAAGAGACTAGAAAAGAGAAGTGTCTTTGGGCGAGTTCGGTTTTTTAAGGGGAACATAATGTTACATTGGCTGTAACTGCGCGTGTTCATGTGATAGTACCAGTTTTACCTTCTGGCACATGTGATAGTGCCAGCTTTACTTCCTTACCTTCGAAGTCCCCGTACCTTCGAAGTCCCGCGCGTCTGTACTAGGTATGCCCAGAATTCCATTATGTACCGCTTAATATCAACTTACGATAATCATTTCCAGAATATCGACCTATTTGACATGAAAGAGAATAAATTTAAGCAGAGCATATACTTAAAATTAATCGAAAATACGACATAGACATTTTACATGGGATACTTATGTCTTAGGGACTACTTGGTTTTTTATTCTTTGTTCTATAACTTATTTTTAACAAATTAAAAAGGTTTATATGATGCAGTAAATTTTCTCATTTTTTGTACTGCACATTAATATTTAAAATCTATTGATACCCATTCCTTTCTTTTCCTTTTCTTTTCCCCTCCCAACCCCCACAGTATGCACTGTGCGTATTTACATTCACAGTGGGCTCGATTGCGTTTCTTCGTGAACTAAAATCGGAAATTAGTCCGTGTGAACGAGACAGGGCAATGCGCTAGAGCGGAGTGTGAGATGACCGGTTGTCACTTTTTCGCATTAAAACTGCCCGCCAAGGTCAAATCTTACACCGCACGAAATATGCTCGAATTTATTCGGGCGAGTATAAGTTCGGCAGGTAGTATTTATCGACGATCGTTCGTTTCATTTTCCGCTCTAACGTATTGCTCTGTCTCGTTCGCTTGGACTAATTTTAGTTTTAGTTCACAAAGAAACGCAATCGGGTCCGGTATATACTTAACTAACTAAAACTATTGTTGAAAGCATGTATTTATCATACTTTCATGCATGATAAATATCATGCATATGTTTATCACCAGAAATATTGTATTTAATGTAATTATAATATTTTTTGTAGCGCTGTATGTTTTCCTTGTTAAATAAATAAATAAATAAATTTAATCATATGTCGCTCTGTGTAAGCGTAATAGAAAATTGTTATATATTATGTAACTATATTTATACTATTTATGTAACTATATTTATCCAAAATTGGCGTATGTCTAGTACTCGAAACTCTTTAAATATTGGTCGCTGGGGAAGCTGAAGGGCTTTTTATTGATTAACCTTATTATAGACTTTTGAGCCTTAATTCAGGGATCTAAAGCTAAAAGTGACGAGCCACCCCATCCAAGGCTACGATACGACAGTATGCTATTGACTAAAGTGTAATAGATAGTTTTAATTAAGTGGTTTTCAATTACATTTTTTTGTACCTTAAATATGGTTTTATGTTGGCGGATTTTTGATGCAGTGTCCTGTAGGTGGTCTTTCCAGTTGAGCTTTTCATCTACAACAACTCCAAGGTACTTTATCTTACTCATTTTCTCGATATTCTTATATGCAATTGAGTGCAATTGTAGTCAGCGTGTATACAGTCGCGTGAGTGAAGGTTTGGGATTGTGGCGTCTTCACCACAACAAATTGTACACCCCAGAGACTGGCTTGCTAAATAATGTGGCCATTCGCAAAGGCAGAAAATGTTACCATTTGCAATGGTAGAAAGTGTTGCCAGCGCAAGTAACACGCAAACAGAGCGGAGAGACGGTTCGCTCATTCAGTGCCAATTAAACTTTCCTACGGAGCACACACTGCGTTTTAATACTAGCTGCAACGACCCCGCCTCTGCGCCGCCGACGGCCACGGGGCGCGACACTCGCGATTAAATCAATAATAATGTAATTAGGTCCATAGGGCCTAATACTACATATTGGTGACCCCGACGGGATCGGGGTCACCAATACGACGTGACGGATATTAAATGGGAGGCATGTAGTGCTACTGATCGCATATATTTTGTCTTAGGTGTATTCAAGGTAAGTAGGTTATGATCGAGCTAGTGTTTTACCCGGCAAAGACCACGTTCAGACTACGTAAATGTTTGTTGCCATGATCTACCTTTAAATATATTATATAATGATGATTTCGTAATATTTAAGATTTTTATTTATGGATAACCTGCGACCCTACGAGAGTCTCTTTACGACACCCCAGGGGGTCGCGATCCATTGGTTGAACAACACTGCTGTAGATAATCTCGATATTGCCCACAAAACAATATAGAGATACGGGGAATACCTGAAAAATCAAATGAAAACCTGTATCAAACACAAGCAAAGATTATGCAAGTTATCCAGGCGGAAGCAGCTGTAAATGATGTCATTTCCATAAGAGGAGTTTTGAAATAACATCCAAACCAACGCCAAGATCCAATCATTGTAGAATATGCAAATACCACGATAAGAGATTCTGTAATAGACAAAATCAAAATGTTTAATCAATCCAGTAAGATGGAAGATAATTTGAACAGTTGAACACTAATGTGAAGCGTCATTGAGGCCGTTCAACATTCCTAAAGTTCCTCCAGCGTCATTGCCATAATAACGGGCTGTTTGATTGATCCAATCATCGGCGATAGTTCCTCGATGTGTCATAAAGTCACCGCAGTCAAAACAAGAATCTGTTGAAATATTTATAACACTCTGTGTTACGAAACATTGCTTATAATATTTTGATTATCGCCAGCCACCGATACAATCATATTCAATCTAACTAACAGCCGCGTAATCGATCTGGATATCGATTAACGAGCTTTGCGGTCTGTAAGGGCGTTGCTCCCTCGCTTTTGCAAGGCTGACCAGAAGTGAAAGCGAACGCGGCGAACGATCTTTCGATGTCGTACTCATTAAGTGCAAGTCAGTCGGGCCTTCGAATTAGCAGCCTACTTTCCCGCGCACGGTTTGCACTTTGCGCTTAGGTGGCAGCGGTACACAAGTTGGCATATGCATGAGCCATATGATTATATCGTCTCTTTATGAAAGGTGTTCCGGGTGGATGTGGTAAAACCCTGCTAGAGCCATTGCAAGTTGCGCAGAAATTTATATTAAAAATTATTTTACGTAGACCATATCGCCATCCCACTAATAAACTTTATAAAGAAGCTAATGTCCTTGATTGTAGGCAACTTTTTCTAAAAACCTCCCTCTTAAGGCTATTTTTGGACAATAACTAAAATCTAGGAATAATTCAGAACCGAAGACCAACGACACAAGTTATACAAAATAGCCTTATAATACCCAGAATGAAAACATCATTTGGACAAATACATTACTCTTTCATTGCGCCGAGATTTTACAATCTGTTTAATATGGAAATAAAAGTGAATTTGAAATTTAGGGAATTCAAAAATAAATTAAAGAAATGGTTATCGAATCATAAAAGACTAACCATACATCAAATGTTAGAAATAATATGTTAATAAAACTTAGGTGCACAAATTTAAACATATTTTTAAACATGTATGTTGAATATATTTTAACATTGAACTAACTACCAAAAATTATTTGACTTTGTTGTTATATATTATTTTGACAATGAATTGTACTTTTTTTGAGTAGATATTTTCGTATTAAATCCTTTATTACTTAACATATATTAAATATTAATCACCGTTTCTTTCTTATCTCACATATAATTTTATTTATAATATTTAATCAAATTTTATATTATTGCCGATTATATAATGGAATTGCATTTTATATATTATATTATCTTTTAATATTTTTTATTTTTATTATTATATTTTCACTTTTTTTTTGAAGACCACAGTTTAGGGCAATTTAGTGTTATTAGCTTTTTACTAAAACTTGTACATCTGTAAGCAATCAAGCAATCAAGCAAACTTGATTGTTATATTAGAGTCCTGTCCACCCTAGAACGGGCAAGTCCCAGTTGGGTGACAGAATCAAATAAGCAAAAGGTTAAGGTTTTGCCGTTCGGTTCCTGATATTTTTGTAAGCAAATTAATGTTTTATAGTATTAATTCCTAAATAAAAAATAAAAATAAATTAAGCGAGATGCTTGCCTGGTGAATGGGAGCACTTAGCAAAAGAATCCAAGGGGTGAACGCTGAGGTAGGCAGTACACTTTTTTTTATTTTTGTTTTCATTGTTAATACACAGCATTATAAATCAGGATCATATTATTGCATAATTAGGTTCGCGTAAGACCATAAGCATTTATATTTTATATTCAGTATTGATATACTACTTTCCAGATTGAATAATTTCGAAAATTTGAAAATAAGATTAGGTCAGTTATATTTTCCATTCTTGACTCACTGCTGCCTCTGTTTTTGCTAATCTACATTGTATATTTCATCTTTTTATTTTCCAAACACATTGCCCATTTTATCCGCATTATATTTATTTTCTTTAATTACTATAAAACATTGTTTATGCTTACAAAAATAACAGGAACCGAATGGCAAAACCTAAACCTTTTGCTTATTTGATTCTGTCACCCAACTGGGACTAGCCCATTCTAGGGTGGACAGGACTCTAATATTACAATAAATTATGTAAAAGTTTTAGTAAAATGCTCATGAAACTAAAATGCCGTAAAATATGGTTCTCAACAAAAAAAACAAACGAAATAAAACTCAATTCCGTTATAAAATCGGCAAATCACTTAAAACTAAACTAAAATAAATATAAATGCTCCTATAGCCTTTCAAATATAACAGCAACGACCATCGTATCAATGACGTATCTAATATTAATATAAGTTCACGGTAATTTAAACACCTTAAGAATAATTTCTGTATTCTTTATACCCCATTACTGCGTACAAAAAATGTGGTCTCTGTAAACTAGATATAAATTCTGTGGCACTCCTTACATTTGCTAAAAATAACGTCTTATGGATTGGAAATGCTAGCATGTGCTCAAGATAAATTTCCATAACCTTTCGGTTATGGAAATTTCCATAACCTATCTTATGGTTATCAATGTCAAAGTCGGTTTATAGGTTAAAGCGTCATTTTTTATTCCTTTTTTATTGATTTATTTATTTTTATTGTTACGCGCTTCTTAAACAAGTTGAAAATATATTTATCTCTAGAAGGCGAAAATAAAAAGAGGTCAGCACAATTCTTTATGAAGAATTGGAACAGATCGTCACTTTTTGCATGTAATCCAGATGATATGTTTGGTTATAAACAACGCGTAATTTCCATTTATTTAGATGTCGACCGTAGACCTTACCGAAACTTGTGATTTAAGTACCTACTCTGTCACCGTCGAGTGCGCTCTCACTCTGTTTAAGTACTCGAGCAGTTGGCGGAGGAGTAACGAGGTCGCTGCAGCGAAGAGAAATCGCCAGAGCGTAAAGTATTGCTTCTGTATTGAGTTCCTCCTTGTTAACATCATTATTGGAAGTAGCCGCATAGTGCATAGTGCAGCGACGACTCTCGCACCGGAGCTTTGCCAGGCTTAATAACTCTCGCAGCGATGTTTATTAAATGTGAAAGGGTCGGCGGACTGTAAATTTGAAATGTGCGAATCATTTGAAATGTTTCTTCTTACGTGCTAATAATATTGTCGACCATCTAAAGATGTACCTTTAATGATGTATCTAAATCATATAAATCATATCGTCTTGATTTATGATGTATCTAAGTGGCTCGGCTAGGGATTCTTAGTTTTTATACGACTGCCCAACATAAAAGGAGCGTAATGAGTTCAGGGTTCATCTATATATGTTTTCCGTTTCTTTATTCTACCATAACTTTTAAACGCTCTAACCAATTTAGAAGTGTGTGGTATTGTTAGAATTGTTATGTCATCCCGAGTGTCAGAGGATACGTTAGCTGTTTAAATGTCAAGTACGTAGTTGTCTTATAAATGTACAAATGTCTAAATGTCAATAAATTAACATAACTATATCGTGTTTGGTGTCAAATAAAAGGTCTAATTTAGTACATTTTGTAAAAATATACATTTATCTATATGGATAAATACATAAACCACAAATATTTAAAAAAAACGTAACAAAAATAACTATTAATACAGTAGTTCACTTAATGTAACGGCAGTCGGGTTTTTACGCTTTTTTATATATTTACTTATAAATATAATAGTTTGTATTTTATGCAACCAAACTGTTTTGAAGTGCCAATAGATAGTTTGTTATTATCGATATTATTATCCAATTTATTAAAGATGTCAGTTTATTGGACTGTCATATTTAGAGAAAAAACCACGATGAGGGTACGGTACGGTACGGTACACGATGAATGTGAACTAAATTACCGCTAACATCAGCTACTTCGGACCTGTGACCAGACAAGAGGACAAAGAAGTCCTGCTAAATAAGGTAGTGAGGGCACGAGGCTGTCGATGATCAACTTCCCAGTGCCAAGAGGTAAGGCCTCTAATAGGCAAGTTGACGTTGCTAGATAATGGTCTTTTTCGTTTCGTGTCGCTATGATCACACCAGGTTAAAAGAACGTTCAGTATCGATTTACCTTCCTGGGGTGGCGGGTTCGCCCGTTGTAAGAAATAACTCAACAATTGGTATTGGACTGCAAATAGCAGATTTTAGAATATTGTCCATGCCTTAATCGCCTGAATAGACATTATTCTGGTAGTGGATGTAACGATATCCAGGAAGTTTAGCATTTGCAGTGTTGTTCGTGGTTGTCCGCTGCGAAAATGCATCCGAACCGCATCCGCAGCCGCCGCCCGCCCCTTAGGCATCCGCTCGGCATCCGCAGCATCCATCGTATAATTTAGCGCCGACCCCCTTGTTTGTGTACTCAATTAACGGATCATCAGCCCGCTCCTTGTTTATGTTGCTGCAACGGGGGAGGCTTTGAGTAGTTCGGGGGAGGATGGGGGGCGCGGGGGCGTGCTATCTCCTTCCCTGCTACCCAAGACGTCTCGTTTTGATAATTTAGAGGGCTTATTATGTTACGATGCTCTCTCGGCTGCCGACGTTGAGCTTTCGGCGATGCCTCTGTAATGCTTCGGCATCTCGAGTATATTCCAAGTGTCAATCTTTCAAATATCAGGTCCTTATCTATCAGGCTTCTTGACGATATAGGTCGTTCAAGGACAGATAATAATCTTCTGCAAATCATCTCTTAGAAATAATATACCTAATGTGATATATGTAAGATAATAAACTTAATGTAACATGTATGTGCATGTGTGTATGTATGTATATGTATATGTATATATGTGTATATGTATATGTGTGTGTATAAGTGTATGTGTCCTACGTCAGTTATGCTTCTCCACCCAAGTCTGAAAATAAATCATATGCCCAGATACAGGCTATACTCGGCCTAGTTGGGCATGCGCTGCGCATGGTCATATGAATGTGGGTCGTCGTTTACTTCGCAGCTTTACTTGGTATGACCATTTTATGAATTTCGCATGTTATGTTTAAAATAAATAAATAAATAAAGTAAATTATATATTTAAGTCTTCTCACACCGTCCACCTTGACTTAGCTTAGCTGCGATTTAAGTTGGAACTCCAAATTTTAATTCAAAGTCATTTTTGAGTGAGTGTGAAATGAGTTAACGATGCAGTTTTGAGAGAATTTTACGGACTTTTTGATGGTGAATTTGACGACGACATTAACAAGCTCAATATGCCGAAATCATTGTGAAAAAAAACCTTACAGGGGAATAACTGGATTAGTCCAGATAAATATTCCAGATTAGATTAGATAAGGTATTTAACAAGCATAATCTGTATTATACAAACTACACTCATAGCCAGTTCATAGTCTTGTCAGAGAAAAATCTCATTTTCTTTTTACCGCTTAAAACGTTTGAACCACTCTCCTAAGAAATTGATTTTTTGTGACTGAGCTCATTCTTTCCCTGTAACGTTAAATATCTTTACTAAACCTCTACTAAGAATTACTGCACAAAACCTTATTTACTCCACTCCTCTATACCCTATTCAGAGTCGTCCTTAGAGACGATATTAGTTAGTCAAGGTATTAGGTCCCACAGTTGGCAATACATCTCTTTTTACACGACTGCCCAACAAAAAGTGTGTTCAGCTGTGTTTGTTTTTCGTTTCTTTATTTTATTTTTTATTTTACTTATTTATTAAAGGTAAAGCACAAAATATAATTTCCTGCAGCATTACAAAGAAAATGAGTTTGGACCAGTAGCGAAAAATAGAGCACACTGCAGTATCTTGGTCACTACGTCAACACCCCCTAACTAGGCCTAGGCCTGTACTAAGGCAGGTGTACAAGGAAATATTTTACCTGTGCACACAAAAAAAATAAAAAAATTAACAATTAGACTTAAAAATGAAACATGTTAAAAAGATACATTAAAATATCATCAAGAAGTATTTGAAATTATAATCATAAAATTATCGAGTAAATAAATAAAAATCGAAATCATAATAATAGTAAATAGATAGATAGATACATACTCAATAAAACAAAGAAAAAATTAAAATAAAATAGGAATAAAAATGAAAATCATACTAGATAGTCAAATAATTTGTGGCTCTTTTCCCGGCTTTCATTTATTAGCCACATATGGCTCTGCTTCTTAAAGAAATCTTTAGTCTGAATTGTTTTAATTCCATCTTCTAATAGGTTATATGCCCTGGGGCCCAAAACAGTAAAATGCATTTTTTCCACCAAAACTTCTAAACGCTCCCACCGATTTAGAAGTATGCAATATTGTTAGGGAGCGAAGCGTGGACCATAAAAGAAGACCCCAGACGGCGGCGACGTTTCGGTGACGTTGCGGCCGCCGTTGTCCAAGGTAGACCAGTCTACCCTGGACAACGGCGGCTGCAACGTCACCGAAACGTCGGGTGCTATAAATTTCACGCGGTAAATTCGTTTTCTATCCTATTTACAATTATATTTCATAAAAAAACGTAATAAAAATAATTATAAATACGGTAGTTATTTTTTTTGTAACGGTAGTCGTGTTTTATATTCTTTTTAATATATTTACATGCTTGTTTTACTTTTTAAATCATATTTCGAACTCAAATTAAAATTTATTCATTTATTCTTCCTAATTTCATCTTTAAATTTTACATTTGAATAACTATATTTAGCACCTTATTTTACGATTGGTAATAAGCGATTATTAATGTTTTTCTAACCTTGCAACAATAAACATTCTCCTGCATAATTATTATCGCTCTTTTATTTACGAACACAACGCGCGAAACTACTATTATTTCTGTTTTTTTTTGTGTAAAGCTTACATTTTTGGAGGTGTTCCTATATAATTAATTTGTATGATACGACTTCGGTTATATGTACTACATAAATAGTTTGGAGTTGTCGGCTACTACGAGCGAATCCGTCACCTCAGAAAGGTATAACGATATATAATCATTATTTCAACTGTAGCGTGAATGTAGAGACTTCGTAACAAGACAGTCTAACTACGCCAACGAGCTCCGAAGAGACCAACGGCTTACGGCGAGGCACTGAGAAGTGAATCCAGCGGGCGGCCTCGCGCCCTCACCCTATCTTCCTTAACACAACCATTGCCCTCTAGTGTGACTCCCGAAGTGAGGTCGCCTTAACACAGGGGTGCCTAGCAAGGCGGGCTCGGCTGCTCTTTTCTTAGCACAATTGAAAGGTAATCATTTGCGTTTAATGTATGCGCTGTGTAACCTGGGCTCAGACAGATGTGTATATAACTTTGAAAGCATACAACGGCATTGTCTAAATTGTCATTTCATTTTCTGTTGTGCTCATGCATTTGAATGTATATGTATATGTAAATAAATAAATAAATAAATAAATAAATATAGATGCTATCATTGTCACAGATGATATCGTTATACAATACGGCTTTGCATCGTTATAGTTTAACATCAGTTTAACTATCGGGTTAATTGCCGATTATTATCTAGAACATGATTGATAATATTTCGCTTATAATAGGGTCGTGTCGACAGCGTGGTTCATCGCCGACGTCGCCGGCGAACTAATCGCGCATCGCCTCGCTAATGCTAATTGAATTTTGCTAAAACGCTTGCTAAACATTGAATTAGCAGTACTGAATGTTACTAACTACTGCTAATTACAATTTACGATCTAAAATATTCCTCGTTACATAGAAGCTGTGATAAATATAAATATGGTATTCAATGTGGCAAAGAAAATGAAATCAGAGATGCAGTTTGAAAATTTGTCGAAGATGAAAATTCTGATAAGCATGCAAAAGCTAAACCAATCGAGCTTTAGATATATTTGCTAAGGTCAGATGTGGATTTCTGCATTCCAGGCGCGTCCTTCCACTAGATTTCATATTCGCTTTTCAGCCACTTTTTGGTAGCAAGCTTTAGGATACAGTTTGCTATACCTGCCGATTCTGGACCCAGGAGGGATTTTGATGATATGTACTTCCGGGCTTAAAGGTTATCAAGGTCTTTAGGTTCCTAAAGGTTCCGTCAAGCTTGGGCCTGATAGCTTGTCTATTTTTCCTTAGGTCGGCTTTACTCTCTAGGTCGGCTAGGTCCTTAGATGGGCTCAACACAACTCCTTTCCGGTAGCCTCCTCGAGGTTCCGATTCAGGGGATTTCCTCGAGCGGAATTGGACGATTTGCGCATCGTGCGGCTTTAGCAAATAGATTGTGCATTCCGCCGACTATCCAGGGGAGACTGAAAACGCACGTTTCCTAAGCAGCGGTGGTAGTTGTCGGCCTGTCGTCTTCTACCCTTAAAAAAAGATCCGTTTTCATCCGATCATATGTGATATTGATAAGCAAAGGGTGCCTCGGTTCGCTATAAATTCGAACAGAATTACCGCTAACGTCACGTAGAGGCCGGGCAAGCGACTTGTGACCAGACCAGACCGGGCAATTTGTGACCAGACTGAAGAATGTAGAAATCCGTCCAAATCTAGTAGAAAGGACAGGAGGATAGCCCGCTGGGTTGCACTTCGCAGTACCTGGCGGTAAGGCGTTGAACTGTTACAGGTTGTTGGCGTAGTTTTGCTGTGGACTGTGTTGTCCATAATGTCTATACGTTGACTCCATGGGAGTCGAAATGGCACGATGTCGTTATAACCCTCTGGGGTGGCGGGTTCAGCCGTAGTAAATGACTCCCTTCGTATATCATAATGTACGATATTTTTCCTACATAATTCTGCAAACCAGACATCATACAGTTGAAAAGCCACCAGAACAACAAGTCACAAAGCGTCCCCCTCAAATTGAGCCGTATTTTCCACCGCCACGGTATGTTTATTTCTATAAGTTATAGCCGGGACATCGGCTGTGAAAAATTGCCATCAATATGTCCATATATTTTCACAGAAATATCGTCCGCATGATTCGCCCGGGGGGGTGGAAACTTGATTATCTACGCTCGACAATCATGAAGCTTCCCTCTTCGTTTGACTTTTATGGCCGGAGACAACTTGATTTACGCTGTTGTGGACGGAACGCAGTATTTATAATTTGATTATTTAAGCAAAATCTGGCGTGTTATTAGGAACGAGAGAATCGAGGATAATTTGTGTTTTCGACGTTTCTTTAACGCTCTTTAAATACGAGCAAATATAAACAAGACACAACGCAAATCATAAACATGTAGAAATACATTGAAGTAGCTCGTATTTGTAGATCCATATAGACAGGATTCAAAGAAAAAGAAAGAAGAAGAAGAAGATGTTGATGATTACGACGATTAGTAGTATAAGACCCACACTTGGGTCTCAATTTGAAGCCTATGGACGTGACCCTGTGTATAATTTCTTGACTACAGGTCTTGCAACTATTTCACACAAGGTGCTACTGTTGTTGTCGTTGTGAAGTTTTAACGATAATTGTCATTCTGTCCCCTCCATAAGGTAAGCGTTGAAGACTTTGGGACGATACAAACCTACCGTCCAGCAAAGCCACGAACCCGCCTGAGTCCAACGACTTACGGTGAGGCACTAGGCAGGTAACCCAGCAGGCCACCGCGCCCCCTAGCTACCAGTTTTGTCAGAATATCTCCATCTGGAATTAACCTTCAGGATACCTCCATCCTCCCGACTAGTTACGGGACCGAAGTCGCTTGCGCGGCCTGTACCTGTTTTATTACAGCGGTAATTCAATATGAATTTATCGCTGATATGGGCGTCCTTTGCCCGTCGTATCACTCGGGATCGGGTAACTGGTAGGTCGTTTCAAGAGTGGCATGATAACATATCAACATCCACCCCCGCTGCTTAGGATACAGTATATTTACATAGCCTCCACAGTCCTTCATTAATTCGTCAGAGTGCACTACCGATTGTCTGACGCCGCACGGTCCGCAAACCGTTCAGTAGCGCCGGAGGGCATTCCTCCAGGAGAAACCGATCCACCACGCGTGAGTCCTTCCCGAGGTAGTCTCTCACTCGAGAAGGCTACTGAATAGAAGCTGAATCGTAGGTTGGGCCGACCCAAAAACACAGGGGGATCTTATGGCCTAAGCCGCACGAAACCATTCGCTACCTGTTTTATGATCAATTGAAATACACATGGAAGGTGAATTTGCGATCTATTTAATTATCCTGTTAAAGATTTGCAATAAAAGTGCTAAGCTTTGCCAACGACGGATTGAGGAAAATCCAGCATTATAGTGATTTATTCAAAAATGCTTATTTAACGTTACAGCTTTTATCGTAGCTTTCTCTTTCCCGCGCTTTGTATGTTTTAATATTAGCATCAATATAATCGGGAGCAATAAATCTGGGTCACTAACATAGACCCTAATATCTCGCAAACTACGAGTGCTAGCTTAGAGCCGGCCACACGATGCGGTGCGGCGCCGCACCGCAAAGATTTCGTCGTATGGGCGTACACACGTATAGTGCACGGTGCGGCGCCGCAACGTTACTACGACGCCGCAGTGTGCGAATAGTGTCGTAGTTAATTGTACGTAGAACTAGTGAAATGAGGTAGTCAATGCCAATATCTTTTTCGTTGGTACTAATTTTAAACACTTCGATTAAAAATTACCAAAAATACGTGAAAACAAATGAAACAGGCAAGCATGTACCCTCCTTCGACTGCATTTAACAACTGAGCGGTGCCGCTCCGGCGTATATTACCGGTTTGCGTGCGGCTCGACGCCGGAACGCACCGTGTGACATACCATAGATATTTATATGTAGGACGCCGCAGCGGCGCCGCTCAGGCGCCGCGCCTCAACCGCACGTCATCGTGTGGCCCGGCCCTTATTCAATCATTAATACATTAATCATAAATATTGAATACGAGGAACACTTCTTATTTTTTTTTGTAACAACAGAAAATAAAAGCAAAAGCAAATGCAGTGAATCTGTAGTTCGATTACAAAATATATTTATTTTTTAGGCTTTTTATACGACTGCCCAAAAAAAGGAGTATTATATGATTGATTCATGAATGTATGTTTTCCGCTTCTTTATTCCACCATAACTTCTGAACGCTTGAACCGATTTAGAAGTGTGTATTAGAATACTACACACTTCTTATGTCGTCCTGAGTGTCATAGGGCACATACAATGTCACAGTGCTCAAATGTCAAGTAAATAATTATCTAAATGTCCAAATGTCAATAAGTTAGGATAAAATATATCGTGTTTATTATCAAATGAAAAGTCTGATGGAGTACATTTCCGAAATATATGTGTATCTAAACGGATAAGTACACAAACTACAAATATTTCGGTACTTAATTTGGAGTCGTGTGATAACAACGCGATATTAAAATATCTGAACGAGATATTTCTACGTTTATATAAATTTGTTATACCCAAAATTATTATTCACTGTAATTTGTCTGATAGATAGTATATAAAATTTGAATTTTTTAATAGGCAGAGATGCAAAAGCAATAAGATCAGTCATCTTAATCATTCGAGTAGTCGTTAATATTAAAGTATGCTTTTCACAAAGTAGGTTTTTAATGCAGAGCTTAAATTGTTTTACTGGCAACTTTAAATTTGTTTTAGTGGGAATTTAGTGTCGCCGTAGCGGCGGCCACATTTTCCCTCCCCCGTGGGAGGACCTAATACAAATTTGTACCTATTAGTATGGTTATAATAAACAGAGTAGCATCTACCGAATCGGTCAAATAAATGAAATGTTATATTATTATTATTTTATACTAAATATAATAATAATAATTTTACAATAAAGTTTATATTAGATATTATATGGTATAACAATTTTTAAAATAATCCTAAAATAATCCTTACAAAATAATTTTAATCGAAACTAAGATAAAGAATGATAAAAATTAAACAAATTACCTCCTATATAATACAAAAAATTAAAAATAAATAAATATTATAAATAACTATACAAAATTCAAATATTCGAATGTCCATGTTAGACTACAACTTGGGTTGTCGACTACAGCGGGCGAGCCCGTCACCTCAGGAAGTTTTAACGATTAGTCGTTCTATCTCACTGGAGTGAGCATAGAAGACTTGGGGAGAAAACAGTCCACCATCTAGCTACGTCACAAGCCCGTAAGAGGCCAACGCCTTAACCGCGAGATAGCCAGGAGTGTTACCCGGCGGGCCTACACTCACGCCCTTACTTCCAATTGTGACCAGATTACTCCGGTCTCTCGATTGGTTACGAGTTCGAGGTCGCTTGCGCGGTCCTCTCCCTTACGAAGCGGTGAAACGGTGTATAACGAATCTATCGAGGACCACAGCGTCCTTTACCCGGCTGATCGCCCAGGATCGGATAGCCGATGGTCGTTTCAAGAGCAGTCGCCGTAAGGTCCGCAACCACCCCCGCTCTATAGTAAACAGTACTGCTTCCAGACTCCCCCGACTGTTAGTCAGAGTGCACAGTCGATTGGCTTACACCGCACGGTGCGCAGACCGTCCAGGAGCGCCAGAAGGTTGATTCCCAAGGGAAACTGACCATAAGGCCAGAGTCCTACCCAGGCTCGCACTTCATGCGTGGAGGCCATCGGATGGGTGTTGACCCGTGAGTGTGACCAACCCTAAACAGAATGGGTCTTCGTGACCAACTCAGCAAGGGCCCATTAACTCCCTTTCTGTAATGACAGTCGTGTTTCTTATTCTTATTGCTTGTATATTCATTTGTATATATTTACTTTTATATTCATTTGTTTTAGTGGAAAGGTTTCGCGTCGCCGTAGCAGCAGCGACTCCCCCCCTTCCTCCCCCGACGGGTGGAACCATTACAAAATTGTGGTAGTAAGGGAACAATAATTAAAGTGTAGCATCTACTACAAGTCGGTCTCTCCCGGGGCGCATCGCAACTAATCCGCCATGGCGAATTTTATTGCCACGGCGGAGAGTGTAAAATAGCGACGTTTAATTTGCGAGACGTTGCCACATTGTCGACGCGACGAACACTGTCGAAATGGCGCATTGTGCAATGCAATTTTAAAACACTTTAAGCGTGTTATTATAACGTATATAACTTGGAGCGTTTTACGTCTTCTGTCGAGAGGCGGCTTTCGCAATTGGGACGACCGCGATTTAGCGACGCGTCGCCGCAACGCGCAGTGCGCCGAAAAGCTCGTATATATGCTCGTATTTATGCAAGAAATTTCATATCCTCCCCTTGATTAAGCGGCGTGAAACCGCGGACTTAACCTTTTTGCTTAAAATCACCTCCAATAACATTAACTGTCCTGACTTACTAAATAAAATTAATCTCCGTGTTCCTTCCAAACTCAATAGATTTAACCCTGCTCTCCATGTATTCATATTCATATTCATATTCATTTTATTAGTATACTGGTATACAAGTCAGATACAGATTAGCAAACATTCATACATATTAGCAAACAAACATTTTTTTTTATCGTAAAGAAAAGATAAAATAAACAAAACAAAACGAAGGAAAAAACACAATAATAATGTAAAAAGATGAAATACAAGACAAAATGCAAAGAGATCATTAAATATTTTTGCCACCAAAGCATTTTAGACTTCACTCGAGTAATATTCCTCCAGTGAGTAAAACACCTTATCTGTAAGGTATCTCTTAAGGCGTCTCTTAAAACGTCAAGAGATTGCGCCTGCCTAATGTGCTCGCTGAGTTTGTTTTAAACCGCTGGGCCGGCGATATAGGCTAGCCTCTCCGACTTGGATAATGCATGACTTACCGAACGTAGCATGCTACGGGATCTTGTTGGATACTGATGATGCAAGGCCATTCACTTCAAAATCGGCTAGATTTCTGCGAACTAACAGCGCTACTTCCATTATATTACATGTTCCTCATGCTGGCACCAACTATAGGCAAAATGCATTTCTGTGGCGAACAAGTGACAATTTCAATGACTTAATTAAACGCTTTTACTTTGATCTATTCTGTACGAGTATTAACTCAGCTAGGCAGCGGCTGAACAGTGAATTCTTTAGCATTAATTGTTAAATAATTTTTGATGCATTTTTAATCGATAGCTTTAATTGAAAGAACACATATGTTTCTACAACGTTACTTAAACGTGAAAACCTTTAATTGGCTCTATGTTATCTTACTCCGTCTTTTTGTTAAATTATATAGCGGTTGGTTTTCCTAAAAATAAATAAATAAATAAATATGGCCAAAAGTCATTTTAGAATGTCAGAACATCATTGATAATACCACACATAGTGGTTAGGTCGCCTGTTCTTACTTTGTAGGGGTTCGGGTTCGATTCACGGCTGTGTCACCATTTTTCTATGTGACAAAATTAACGGAATTGCATTTCAATTTTGTCGATCGAATGCAATAACAAGACACACACTTACATACATGTTACACGCACACATACATATAACACGACATAGTAGGGTTGGTTGTAAGAGATTGTCATATGACAATAAACCCGCCCATTGTGAAATTTCACTATAAACAGTTTAAATAAACAAACAAACAAATAAGTTTTATATCAGACCAGTCATTTGTTTACGATAGGTGTTGGGATACGATAGGGATGGTGGAGTATCAGAAGCCTGCCCTCAAACTTCAGTCAGTTGTGTTATGCAGTACAAGATAATTGTAATATCCTATTAATTCATAGACCCAATATGCAAAGCACAAAAAATCATCTAAATACAAAATATTTTTTGTTAAATATGCATAATATGATGAAACTAGTTGTTGCTTTGACACAATAATGGTTTACCCCCTCACTAGAAAAAACCTGCGTTAAACTGGTACTAATATCGTTTAGTAATTCGTGGTGAGAGGTCAAGTCTAATATATAACGTGAATATACGTGAATAGACATCGTATCTTAAAGCAAGTAAATATAATAAAAAGAATAAAAAACACGACTGCCGTTACAGAAAGTATTTATAAATATTTTCAATACATTTTTTATAAAATATATCCTATTTTTGTATTTATCCATATAGATAGATGTTTTTCCGGAATGTTCTCAATCAGGCCTTTCATTTGACACTAAACACTATATATTTATGTTAATTTATTGACATTTGGACATTTCGACATTTATACAACTACTTAATTGATGTCTGGACATTTACCTGGACCAACAAAGGTACCCTATTTCACTCGGGATGACATAGCGGTTCTAACAATACAACTTACTTCTAAATCGGTTCAAGCGTTAGAAGTTATAGTGGAATAAATAAATTAATAGTTCAAAAAAAAAACACTAAAAACACGCTTTTATAAATTCACGTAAAAACCAAAACAAATAATCTATTCACACTCTACATGTACAGGTCTATATACATTTTATACAGGCACCTATGTCAATATTTACACTATTTACACTCAATATTTACAAGTCAATATGAAGACTTTTCTAACAAGTTCAAACACAACTTTGATACGATATTCCATCATGAAGTTCCAGTTCATATCTTCCGACTCCATCATCAGATCAGTTCGACAGTACCATATTATTGTATTGTCATCAGAACTACATACAGCTGCCAATTTTCATGACGCTACGATCCTTGGAAGATGGTTAAATTAGTTACCTTAGATTCCATTACATAGTTAGTTACATACAGGTCGACCTAATAAAAGCGTGTTAAAAACGGAAAATATGCATAGATGAACCATGAACCCATTAGATTTCTTTTTTGGTGGGCATTCATGTAATTAAAATTGCTGACAAGTACTTCAAGTTATATACAATAACACCTAAACAAAGACATATATTCTTACATTAATAATAATACATTAATATATAAGATATATACTTTATATAAATTAACATTTTAAAAACATGCTTGAGTAGCTCAAAAAGTCTGTGCTGTACAGTGGAATTTTTGTTAAAATATGCGAAGCTGATTGTTATTTTAATTTGGTTTTTAAATAATATTTCCTGATAAAGAAATGCAATTATCTACCTACCTATCTATTTTTGTTAATCATATTCAGTTCTATGCATATATTCAACCTAATTAAATTGTTTTTATCTTTATTGTTGTATAGTAAGGAATCATATTATAATTAATTGGATCTCTTTATTTATATAATTTGTTATCAGTTCTGCTTGTTATTTATAATTTAGTAATTTCATAATTTTATTAATGTTGTTCATTAATGTTAGTTTTATTCTTAGCAAATATGGTATATTAAACTGGAAATCTCTTTGGATGCTTTTGCAATTTTCTACATTTCTGAATATATAAATTTTAAATTTTTAAATTATTATTTTCATTTTTTTTAATGGGATGTTATAGTTTTTTTGATAGTTTTATTTTTAATTCTGAATTGGAATTTCTTTTGTAATTTTTTACATTAATTGATAAAGTAATTTCTACACCCAGATTGTTATAAATTAAATTAAGTAATTAAAACTTGAAATAAGATTAAAGAAAAACAAGAACATCATAAAAGCAAGTGTTGTAATTTATTCCGTTATTTTTAGAATTTTTAAAATGATTTATAAACGTTTTGCTTGTGTGAATAAAAACACTGGGCGACGGGATAATTTCCTAGGTATTCGGAGTTGTCGTTTCGCATCTGCGTACAAGTATAACAGTATGTACCGACGTGTGGAGTGGAGAAAGTACATAGAATTATTAATAAAATTTCATTAATAGATAGTAAACACTTAGACATATAAAGAAAATGAAAGTCATCTTTTATTAAAAGGAATGGTATACGATCAGTAATAACGTATTCTCTTCTTTTGATACGACAAATAAAATGTCGCGTGCTACATTGGCGGTATTCGGAAAATATACAACGTATGCGCCATATATCGATGCAAAAAGTAATGGAAAAAACCCAGGATTCAAATAAAATGCTCATTTTGTATTAATTCGCCGGGTTCAGTTGATCAGTTCACAATGATACTTTCAACTTATCGTCGAGCGGGGTTTACAGGTTTTGGGTGTAACCCGGAACCTTACAGTGTAAGATCAGGCAGCGTAACCACTATGCCATCGGGCCATGGCCCGATGGCATAGTGGCATAGTGGTAAATTTCAATTATTCAATGTTGAAAAATACAAGAACATTCAATAAAAGTTAACTTCATTACATTACATTACATTTTCGTCGTGTCCAATTGACGGCTAAAGGTTAGGTAGTAAGTTCGTTACTACTCTTTACTAAACATACATAGGTAGTCAAGAATTAACTACTAGATTATCAAACTATAAATATAAATAATCAAAATAGAAGCCTAATATTTGAAGTAGTTAGTAATTCGAAAAGATACGTAGTAAAATTATTCATCGTAATATTCAAATTGTCAGTAAAATGTTAAATAATCAAATGAAATCTACGTTATGCATTTTAAACTAAAAGTACAGTTATAAGACCATATAAAATAATCAGACAATAAGGCTCTACTTTTTTAAGTAGAGCTAAATGGGCACAATTTTTGAAAAATCATGGCCCTCAAATTCGGCCAGATTATAGAAAGGGTGGCCTATCAGCATCTCCTTGATGTTTTTTTTTAATTTTATGTCCTCCAGATGTTTAAATTTTGTAGGGAGTAGATTATAGAATTTAATGCTAAGGTACAAGTAGCTTTTCTGTACTTTTGCCAGTCGTATTCTGGGTACGCATAAAAGGGAGCTACCGCGGTATGATACGAGTGGATGTCTGCATTAATTTGTGTTTCTGCTAGGTGCTGTCTAGCATACATTAAACACTGGTATAAGAATGCCGAATACATAGTCATTACCCTTGCATTGCTGAAATATTCTTTGCATGAGGTCCTAGTCGTTACCTAATACATGCTGCGCAGTGCTCTCTTTTGCAAAAGAAAGATTTTTTTACTGGTTGCAGCATTTCCCCAAAATAGTAGTCCATAAGTCATTAATGAGTTAAAATACGCAAAGTATACCGATTATACTCATAATCATTTTTGACGTGACGTCTTATAATTCGATGGAGCGGCTGCACGCACGAAAAAACATGACTCATGCGGCGTTACCTCGCTCTGAGGCGTTCCATTTATTATATTTATTATTCAATATAAATGCAGCCATCTACCGGTTGCGACAAGAATTATTTACTAACCTCAGTCTAAAATAGTACGAATGAAAATTTTATATGTATTCTTGATATACGGAATGTTATTACTGAACGGACAATGTTCTTGTGAGTACAACGAACTGCAACAAAGTAAGCAACTTTTATAAAAATAAAAAAAAAAGTATGAAAGCTATCATTACGATGCGCTATCTAGCGGTTGGTAAAATGTCGCTGATATTGTTTATTTACGACGTATTACCTACCGCTAGATGGCGCAGCGTGCTCAAACGCTTCTTAAACCGTTATTTAACAGTTTGAGATTTCAAACTTTCAAATTAAAAAAAACAATAAACTTTAAACAATAAACAATTATACAATTATACTGCTATACAATAATACATTTACATGTTGTAGTCAAATCGGTGAGTATAAAAGCATATATTTTTGGGTGTTTGTAATAAACAATATCAGAATCTTAAATGAAACTGCTTCAAATGCAACCATACCATCAATTTTCTTATGACGTTGTCACGTTCAACTATCGTCAGTAAACCGACTTTACAGACAACCGATTTTTTATTGAACGCCGTAGTACTTGAATCTCAAATGGACTCCAAAAAGGGACTGAAAACATTTAACGTTGAAACACACTCATAACCAGAAGTACCTAAATAGAAACCCATAATGCCGTCGCAAACTCGTTGTTACCTAATGCACTAAGCGTGAAGGTCAATGCGGCCATAAATCGGTCAAACAAATCGGTCTGTATAATTTGTCGATTAATATTGCGGATTCGGCGTGCACATGACCGCAACGATCTAATCGTACACCCACTTCAGAGTACCGCACATACCGTTACACTGTGATATCACAAAAAATGTATTGTGAGAAAGGGAGTTATTATAATATTTTTACTGAGCGAACATGAAAATAATCACATATCCTCTTGGAGCGGATCTTCGGAGGATTCCCAAAAATATTTGGTTATGTGGTCGAACAAATGTGGCATCTGATATATTCTGAGATTTCAGATAACTTCTTTCTCACTTAAACCTCATAGATTTGAAAACACGCCAGACCATTAACGATACAACTTGTCTCTATAGGATTTTACACAATCGACCAAACAGCCCAGCTAATTTAGCCAATGTTCAATTTCGTGTACCACCATTGATTAACCGGGAGCTCTCATGAATTATCTGTTGTCGCTTGCAATAACAATATCATGTCGAATAGATCTCTCACCAGAATGTCGTATTTTTGATACGACGTGTATTAACCATATGCGATGATTCCATGAATTGAATTATAGATTGGGTTAAATCTAGTCGCCGATTCTCAAAATCTATCGGGAAACATGCGAATACAAATGCGCGAAGACGGTGCAAAAGGCAGTTCTTCGTATATTTAAATGTCGAACGTTCGAATTTTCGCTTTTTCATACTTTAAATTCAGAATATATAGTCTCACTTCGGGTGCGATTCGCCTGGCAACCTTCTACTCTGACATATGCTCCTAATATCCTACCTTTTAAGATTTAACTAACTGCTATTCTATGACTTTATTATATAATATCAAATACCCTTATAGCGCCAGACACTTCCTGCAGGCCTCTCTTCACCTGCATGTCTATCTTGACTGTGCCCTCTCTGTATATACTGGAATGTTGTGAATTTATTAAAAATAATCCCGATATCTACTTCTTACGAAGAGATGTACATTCAAGGGCTACGAGGAATAAAAACCTCATAAACTGTCCCTCAGTGAGGACAGAAATGTGTAAAAAGGGACCTGAGTTCTGTTGTGTTAAATATTTTAACGCTATTCCACAAAACATCAAATCAATGCAACAACCAGGATTCAAACACATTAAAGCGCTGGCTCAAAAATAAATGCTATTACAGCGTCAATGACTTTTTAAACGATAATGATAAATAAATAATATAACATATTCTTATTGTAATTCTCAAACTTTTTAAACTTTAAACATTTATATTACATTCTAGCTCTAAATCTGACAAACCGTAGATAGTCTAATAATTCCAGTTTGATATTTTAATTTAAAAACAAACTGTCATTTACTTTATATATAGTAATGGGAATTTATTAACTTTGTAGATAATAACTCTAATAATTATTTTTGTTAATATATCTAAATCGTAATACTGATCGGATTTGTTTTCCTTCAACTTGCGAAGTGAAAATATTTTTAATTATAGAAAAAATAAATATTGTTCGCCTGATTGGTAAACTGTATAGCACATAAAATAGTACCTATCCATTTTGTACGGCCTACTTACAGTTCACAATAAAGAAATTATTATAATATATTATAAACATCAGTACCTCATTTTTTATATTTCATTTTTGCTTTTTATAGCTTATTTTTCCCACTTACCTATGATCATCCTATTTCTTTAATAAGTTGCTCATACAAGTGTTGTAAACTTTCATATGATAGCAAATTATTTTTTTGTGAATAGGTTTTGGAAATACTCTATTATGTATTTACTATCTGTAAGTTTACTGTAAAATAAAATAAATAAATAAATAAATATCAATAACAGACAGTCGCCAAAGCTGATATCAAATAATAAGGATCTGGAATATCCAAAGGTTATGGACGAAAAATTGGTGAATTCGAGATACGTAGCAAAAAAGGGAAAGTGAGAATGCCGGTAGCTGTAAAACTCACTCATTTCTCCACATTAGCTGTTTTCGATTTTCATGCAGTCTGTAGATAATGTGTTTCAGTTAATGGTTAGCAAACAGAGCTCATCTCTGTCAGCTGTGGCGTCAAACAAGGATGAATTCTCGCACTGACTCTGTTCGCTATTACAATACAATACAATACAATACAATACAATACAATCAACTACTCCAGTAGATAGGCATTCCTACACTTGGATGCGTCACAAAATTAAATGCTAAAAATTTCATTATTATAAACATAACTATCGTGATAGTTGTCATGGCTGTAATATTATATTCAATATTACCTACATACAAATAATCAAAATATGCTAATGTGATGAGTCAGGGAGAATAATATATTAAAATAGAAATGCAAATTCTATGTAGAATAATCAAAAAATATATATTTTATTGCCAATCCAGCAATATGCCTTCGTATTTAAAAAAAAAATGAATTTAATTATATGAAAATTAGAATGTCAGCTATCATAATACCATTATGTTTAAAACTTTACGCATTTCATTAATCATCAACATGGAAAATAAACTCAGAATTTTCAAACTCCCTTATACCATAAATTGGGTTTCTTCTTACTTCACAGTCGTTGATACTAATGCACTACAGAACATTTGATAGTGGACTTTTAACCTGGTTCGACCTAAGGTGCGGGCCTTTGTTTCCATAGAAATAAATCACCTATGCCGACCACTTATATTTTGGTTTCCAGCATGACAAAGACCAAAGGAGAAATGTTCATATACTTGTTCTCCTTTATCGTGTACTCTCCCAATCGTCATCATCCTATCTCCACGAGCTTTTCGAATCATTAAACTTTCACGGTCTCGTACTTCAGTCAGCCTATGCTAATTTACTCAAAATTCCTTATTACTATTTCTACTTATAATAAGGAAATCTATAATATAATAAGGAAACTATAATATAATAAGGAAATGATTTCTATTTCTACTTATGGTGGAAGACTCTGGAACGATCTCTCGGCAAATATACGAAACTCGCATTCTCTATTCAAGACTCACCTCAGAAAGTACTACTTTTCTAAGAAGTAACCAGTTCTTTCCTTTCTCTCTTCTTCTTCGGCTCCCAATTTCGTCTCCTTAGGCACTCTTAGTTTTAAATATAGTAAGTATTTCGTATTCTATGCAGACAAACTCGCGAGATAGCCAGGAATGTTACCTGGCGGGCCGACACTCACGCCCTTACTTCCAATTTTGACCAGATTACCGGCCTCTCGATTGGTTCCGAGTTCGCGGTCGCTTGCGCGGTCCTCTCCCTTACGAAGCGGTGAAACGGTGTATACCGAATCTATCGCGGACCACATCGGATCGGCTGTTCACCCAGGATCGGATGACCGATGGTCGTTTCAAGAGCAGTCGCCGTAAGGTCCGCAACCACCCCCGCTTTATAGGAAACAGTACTGCTTCCAGACTCCCCCGACTGTTAGTCAGAGTGCACAGTCGATTGGCTTACGCCGCACGATTCGCAGACCGTCCAGGAGCGCCAGAAGTTTGATTCCCAGGGGAAACTGACCAAGGCCAGAGTCCTACCCAGGCTCGCACTTCATGCGTGTAGGCCGTCGGATGGGTGTTGACCCGTGAGTGTGACCAACCCTGAACAGAATGGGTCTTCGTGGCCAACTCAGCAAGGGCCTATTAACTTCCCGAGTTTTTGACAGCATTACCAGCGAGGACATCATGGACGTTTCCCATCTTCTCTTGTGATTAAAACGTGGGTACGTAGTTTAGTTAAAAAACTGTTTCAGCCTTGAAAATGAAGCCTCCAGGTGGCGTTCGAACGGTACTTACCCCAAAGAACATTGCAGCTGTCCGAGTTTCCATCGAGAGAAGCCCTCGCCGCTCCGTTCGGCAACATGCATCTACGTTAGAGATTGGGCGACGAAGCTTACAACAAATACTGCACGAATTAAAGTTAATGAAAACATAATGCTCCAATTAATCAAAACATAAGTATCAACTGTATTTATAGATGCATTTTCGTCACTAAATTATAATTTTCCTTTGTTTATTCCCTCCTTGCGCAAACCTGTATATTTCATAATCTATACTAATATTATAAAGAGATAAAGTTTGTGATCTTGTAGGAAGTAATCTACTTAACCGATTTTAAAAATTCTTTTACCGATAGAAAGCCACGTTACTTATGAGTGTCATAGGCTATATAATAATCCGAAAAATGTAAAGACTTTTTCGTGGTAGTCAGATTTGCAAAGTAAGTCGGAGAAAAGCGGTCGAACGGAAACGTTTCTAACTAACGCTGCCTTAATGATCAGAGATATATGACTAAGTTCTAGAGAAAAGTTGTAGAGCTTGATAATGCCTACAAAAAAGTCAGCGACAGCATATGTCTACCTTTTATATTTATGTCACAAAAAGTAGTATTTTATATTAAAAAAATAATTTAAATCGTCACGTTTATTGGTCATATTATCAACAGTTATGAATTCTTATCAAAATAAGTAAATTTATCGTCTCAAGTATTTAAAACAAAAGACTTTTCCCTTTTACTGCATAAATAGTTAAAGAGATAATATGCTCACAAATAAGACACTCACAAGAAGACACTCACAAATAACGGCATTATAGTCAAATTGGCATGCAAATACATACATACCTATGCAGTAAAAATATAACCCTTCTTTTGGCAGTCAAGAAATAAGTCATAGCACTTAGTACTAACCGAACCACACTCATAATTTCATCACAGGTAAAAAGTTTTACCGCCCAACGAAGTGGGCACGGGTCAGGTAGTATTATTATATTTAAATAGCAATGGGTCATTTAAGGGATTTAAAAATAGACATAACGTTACAGGTGTATTTAAATCACTTTATTATTTTAATATATTGGTAATCTCACCAATTTCCTCCATTTAGCGACCGATATATAACTGCTTGATACGTAATATTTGTTTTGTGTCCTTGCTTTTGTTTATGAAGGCTCCGCGATATCCGGACTGTGTCCTGAACGCCTTTGATCCCGGTCGGTCTGTCAACACGCAAAAGGAAACAATATTATCCGGGGACATCCACCCAAAACATGTTTGCTAAATTTCGTATTCGCCGCGCGCTAGCTTGACCCTCCTTATATTGGATATCTTGAATGACCGAAACGATATTGGATATTTATTTATCTCACATTTTTCAAAGTGGATATACGTATAAAGTAGGGTTTATATGTATGTCGAAAGATATATAGTAGCAGAGGTGCTATTAAAAGCGGTCGCTTAGGATAAGAAAGGCGGACATCGCAGTAGACGTTTAATAATAAATAAATAAAATATAAATAAATAAATTTAGTAATATTATTATTGAGGAAAAAATGAGTTATTTAAAGTAGTCTTTCTTGGTTTTTATTCCGTTTTTTCCTTATTAATTATTTAGACTTTAGGTTTCCTTAGATATTATTTTAATTTCTAACTCAAATATTTCGGGGTTGAAGTATGAATAGCGCGCCATCTGGTGGACTGATTTCAACCACAATCTTTTCAACTCTTTCAATGACCAAATGATGCCTGCATGCCAAATTTCAGTTCAATCGGATGAATCGCTTGTGCGAAATCGTGGAGTAATACACACGCACAGACACACCCACATACACACACACACACACACACACACACGCACACACACACACAGACACACTCACACGCACACGCAAACGCACACGCCCACGCACAATCACACGCAAACGCATACGCACACGCACACGCCAAGTGACTCACAAACAGAATTCAGTCCGGAAATGGTCTTAAACGTCTGGGAGGAGGGGGAAATCAAATATATACATCTGTCCATCGCGATTTTTTTTTTGCTTGTTCACAATACTTTCCCCTTGCCGAGAAAGTCTTTAAAGAAGGTGAATGTCTTTTTTACACGACTCTCCGACAGAAAAGGAGTGTACAAAAATGTGTTCAGGGTTCATCTATGTATGGTTTCCGTTTCATTTTTCCACAATAATTTCTAAACGCTCAAAGCGATTTAGAAGTACGTGGTAGTGGTAGAATCGTTATGTCATCCTGAGTGTTATAGGATAAATAGACTGTCCAAATATCAAGTAAGTAGATGTCTAAATGCCCAAATGTCCAAACGTCAATAAATAACATAAATATATCGTGTTTAGTGTCAAATGATAGTTCTGATTGAGTACATTCCAAATATACATATATGCACCTCTATGGATAAAAACATAAACCACAAATGTAAATATATATATATATATATATATATATATATATATATATATATATATATATATATATATATATATATATATATATATATATATATATATATATATATATATATATATATATATATATATATATATATATATATATATATATATATATATATATATTGAAATATTTGATATGTTTTGTATATATTTGATCAAGGGAATCCTTCGTCACGATGTAAGTGGCTTTTATAATGATTTACTTTATAATCATCTTATTGATCAATTCTAAAAATATATATATATATATATATATATACATATATATATATATATATATATATATATATATATATATATATATATATATATATACTTTTTAGAATTGATCAATAAGATGATTATAAAGTAAATAATTATAAAAGCCACTTACATCGTGACGAAGGATTCCCTTGATCGGATTCGGGAATGCTTTAGGTGTTAACGAGAATGATGAATGCCTCTCACTTGCGGAAAGAGGAGTAGGTTTAAGTTGGGCCCATTTTTCAACTAGTAAACGCTCACCCTTCATCCAATTATCTCAAAAATTAAGCTACAATCCTTCTTTATACGTAAACTCACTCAATTTCCTATTATTTCAGGGGAAATAACAAGACAAGACGAGCTACTTGACAGATGGAAGAATTTAAAATTTCGAATTTCGTTTTTTTATTTTCTAAAGGTGCGATATAAAGAAGCTGCGATCAATATTCAGCTGAAAACTTAAAACTAAAAGCGTGACATGCCCTCATATCAATGAAAGGAAGCAGTCAGCTCTTTCCTATTAGTTGGAAAGATTACCTTTAACCTAAATGGATTATTTACAATGAACGAAACATAAAATATGTAAAAATTCAATATTTTGAAATATTTGATAGTTTTGTGTATATATTCTTTTTAGAATTGATCAATAAGATGATTATAAAGTAAATAATTATAAAAGCCACTTACATCGTGACGAAGGATTCCCTTGATCGGATTCGGGAATGCTTTAGGTGTTAACGAGAATGATGAATGCCTCTCACTTGCGGAAAGAAACGAAACTCGAAATTTTAAATTCTTCCATCTGTCAAGTAGCTCGTCTTGTCTTGTTATTTCCCCTGAAATAATAGGAAATTGAGTGAGTTTACGTATAAAGAAGGATTGTAGCTTAATTTTTGAGATAATTGGATGAAGGGTGAGCGTTTACTAGTTGAAAAATGGGCCCAACTTAAACCTACTCCTCTTTCCGCAAGTGAGAGGCATTCATCATTCTCGTTAACACCTAAAGCATTCCCGAATCCGATCAAGGGAATCCTTCGTCACGATGTAAGTGGCTTTTATAATTATTTACTTTATAATCATCTTATTGATCAATTCTAAAAAGAATATATACACAAAACTATCAAATATTTCAAAATATTGAATTTTTACATATTTTATGTTTCGTTCATTGTAAATAATCCATTTAGGTTAAAGGTAATCTTTCCAACTAATAGGAAAGAGCTGACTGCTTCCTTTCATTGATATGAGGGCATGTCACGCTTTTAGTTTTAAGTTTTCAGCTGAATATTGATCGCAGCTTCTTTATATCGCACCTTTAGAAAATAAAAAAACGAAATTCGAAATTTTAAATTCTTCCATCTGTCAAGTAGCTCGTCTTGTCTTGTTATTTCCCCTGAAATAATAGGAAATTGAGTGAGTTTACGTATAAAGAAGGATTGTAGCTTAATTTTTGAGATAATTGGATGAAGGGTGAGCGTTTACTAGTTGAAAAATGGGCCCAACTTAAACCTACTCCTCTTTCCGCAAGTGAGAGGCATTCATCATTCTCGTTAACACCTAAAGCATTCCCGAATCCGATCAAGGGAATCCTTCGTCACGATGTAAGTGGCTTTTATAATTATTTACTTTATAATCATCTTATTGATCAATTCTAAAAAGAATATATACACAAAACTATCAAATATTTCAAAATATTGAATTTTTACATATTTTATGTTTCGTTCATTGTAAATAATCCATTTAGGTTAAAGGTAATCTTTCCAACTAATAGGAAAGAGCTGACTGCTTCCTTTCATTGATATGAGGGCATGTCACGCTTTTAGTTTTAAGTTTTCAGCTGAATATTGATCGCAGCTTCTTTATATCGCACCTTTAGAAAATAAAAAAACGAAATTCGAAATTTTAAATTCTTCCATCTGTCAAGTAGCTCGTCTTGTCTTGTTATTTCCCCTGAAATAATAGGAAATTGAGTGAGTTTACGTATAAAGAAGGATTGTAGCTTAATTTTTGAGATAATTGGATGAAGGGTGAGCGTTTACTAGTTGAAAAATGGGCCCAACTTAAACCTACTCCTCTTTCCGCAAGTGAGAGGCATTCATCATTCTCGTTAACACCTAAAGCATTCCCGAATCCGATCAAGGGAATCCTTCGTCACGATGTAAGTGGCTTTTATAATTATTTACTTTATAATCATCTTATTGATCAATTCTAAAAAGAATATATACACAAAACTATCAAATATTTCAAAATATTGAATTTTTACATATTTTATGTTTCGTTCATTGTAAATAATCCATTTAGGTTAAAGGTAATCTTTCCAACTAATAGGAAAGAGCTGACTGCTTCCTTTCATTGATATGAGGGCATGTCACGCTTTTAGTTTTAAGTTTTCAGCTGAATATTGATCGCAGCTTCTTTATATCGCACCTTTAGAAAATAAAAAAACGAAATTCGAAATTTTAAATTCTTCCATCTGTCAAGTAGCTCGTCTTGTCTTGTTATTTCCCCTGAAATAATAGGAAATTGAGTGAGTTTACGTATAAAGAAGGATTGTAGCTTAATTTTTGAGATAATTGGATGAAGGGTGAGCGTTTACTAGTTGAAAAATGGGCCCAACTTAAACCTACTCCTCTTTCCGCAAGTGAGAGGCATTCATCATTCTCGTTAACACCTAAAGCATTCCCGAATCCGATCAAGGGAATCCTTCGTCACGATGTAAGTGGCTTTTATAATTATTTACTTTATAATCATCTTATTGATCAATTCTAAAAAGAATATATACACAAAACTATCAAATATTTCTATATATATATATATATATATATATATATATATATATATATATATATATTTATATATATATATATATATTAATATTTGATTGTAAATGTGTAAATTATTATTTTTTCAAATTGAAATTATGTTTATCACTAAATAAATGAAATGATAAAATAATGAAAGGGTACTTATCTGGTCTGTGGTGACCAGGAGTGACTCCACGCCTTTTTCGTTTTCTCTTCTTTCAGTATTTGCGGTTTCCTACTGTGGTATTCGAACCTTTCTACTTTATCCTACAGCGGCGACACAACAATGCGAAAGACGAGAATGAATGCTGGAAAATAATAGGCGATTAGTGTTTCTTAAATATTAATGATTTTTATAAAATGTATATCAATATTTCGGCTCAGCCGTCGTCAAGATATGTGACATTTCTGAAATCGAACAATTCGTTGAAAATTTAAATTCAAGGAATCGAACAAAAAGAAATGGATTAATAATATTTTACACGATTTAGTTAAGGTACCATAACAAACCGTGCAAAACGTTATTTTAAAATGAATGATTATAAATTAAAAGAAAAAGCATTTGATGATTATGATAATATGATAAACCTTATTAATTTTGCCTATTGAGACCGGAACCTTTGCAAGCGCCTAAAATATAAATATAAGCCAATTCCCAAGATTTGACGTCCCTTTCTTTTGCATTATCCCCAAGGCATTTTATTATTTTAACTTTAAAACATTGATCAAAAGATAAATTATGCGCCCTGGCATGCAAAGATATTGGGAGTTGGCTTTCATTTCCTACACTAGCCCTATGATTATTTAGTCTAATATTAAGTGGTGTTGTTGTTTCACCGATATAAAAGGCATCACAAGTCCTGCACAGAAGTTGATATACTATATTTTTTGAAATACAACTGCAATGAAAGGGAACCCCGTAACTATTAGTAGTATTTGGACTGGTAAAAAAAGGACTTAGATCTAACAGAGGACAAGTTTTACAACGTGGACGACCACAAGGTTGAAGCCCAAAAGTATTATTACCAATAGAGAAATTTTGATTATTTTTTGTTTTGTTTAATATTGATCTAATATTAGGTGGTCTGCGGAAAGATAAAATTGGCGGTGAATCTAAGAGATCCTTAGTGGATGCATCATTAGAAATGATGGGGAATAAATCAGATAATATATCTCGCAGTTTCTCAGCACCAGGAAAATAAGTGGTGATAAGAAAGATTTTATTATTATTATTATTTTTATTTGAAGAAATTTTAGGTTTTGGTATATATTTTACTTCAGAGTTTAGAATATGTTTATCCAATAGAGGAGCAGGGTATTTTCTTTCAAGAAGAGATTGCTTTAGATTATTGAGATATTTATCTAAATTTTCTTTGTTGTTAACTAAACGGTGTCCGCGAATGGACATTGAATAGGGAATGGATCTCTTGGTGTGAAATGGATGACAGCTATCAAAGTGTAAATACTGTTTTTTATTTGTAGGTTTTATATGAATCGCGGTTTTAATTTTACCTTCGGAAATTGTTAAATCAACATCTAAGAAAGTAATTTGTGATTTAGAAATGGTATGAGTGAAATTCAAAGGGCCAAAATTATTTAGGTCGTCAAGAAAGGTTGTTAGAGTAGTTTGTCCGTGTGGCCAAATCATTACTATGTCGTCAATAAATCTATACCATAATATGGGTTTTAAATTTTGCGTTTGAAGAAAATTTTGCTCGAATAATCCCATGAAAAGGTTGGCATACGAAGGTGCCATTCGCGTGCCCATAGCAGTCCCTTTAATTTGAAGATAAAATTCATCTTCAAAGGAGAAAGCATTACACTTTAAGACAAACTCGGCTAATTTGCAAAGAAAATCCGTAGAAGGTATTTGAGGATGAGGTCTCTCATCAAGAAAATAAGAAATGGCTTCCAATCCTAAATTATGAGGAATATTGGTATACAGGGATATGGCGTCAATAGTAACAAATAATAGGTCGTCTGACTTTGGAATTACAGTATTCTTTAAAATATCAATAAAATGATAGCTGTCTTTGATATTTGATATTCATTATTTTATCATTTCATTTATTTAGTGATAAACATAATTTCAATTTGAATATATATATATATATATATATATATATATATATATATATATATATATATATATATATATATATATATATATATATATATATATATATATATATATATATATATATATATATATATATATATATATATATATATATATATATATATATATATATATATATATATATATATATATATATATATATATATATATATATATATATATATATATATATATATATATATATATATATATATATATATATATATATATATATATATATATATATATATATATATATATATATATATATATATATATATATATATATATATATATATATATATATATATATATATATAAAAATGAATACAGTAGTTCACTATTTGTAACCGCAGTCGAGTTTTTATTCCTTTTAATTTACTAAATTAAAAGGATAAAATTGAACGCAATTTTAATTTATTTACTTGTTTTGCATTTTATTTCATGTCGCAGTAGGATTGATTATACATGGTGTTCGATTGCTCAACTCCGTACCACGTTTTGGCAATCCTTCTGCGCCGGCAAAATGCAGCTGCCGCTGAGTATTGAATGCGAAACTAAAAGCAATTTCTTTGACCATCTATAATAACAGTGATTAATAAATATTTTTTTTATACATGACTGATTGATAAAAACCCAATAATGTATCCAATGATAACAGTAATAACATTCAATTATTAGTGCTATCTATCGCATTTTTTAAATAGGCGGATTACATTATACGCAGAGATAGAATGCTATCTATTAGTCAATCTGAATATTATATTGCGTATTTATAACGTATTGAAACGTATACATCTTAATGAAAGTAATATTAAAATAATGGAAGCAATGATTTTAAAATTTTGTTGTTATATTATTGTTTTATTTCGATATGGCATATCGTATAGGCGGTTTTAGATTGCCGTCTAAATTGCACCGCTATACTGTTTTACCTCGAACGCTGCCATATTAAACATATTAAGAGGAGATTAGGAACTGTGGGGCCATCTACACTTTGCCGTTTGTAATAAAATCCTAGCTGCCAAGTCGTAGTGGTCAAGTGGGAATTAATGGGCCCTTGCTGAGTTGGCCACGAAGACCCATTCTGTTCAGGGTTGGTCACACTCACGGGTCAACACCTATCCGACGGCCTCCACGCATGAATTGCGAGCCTGGGTAGGACTCTGGTATTATGGTTAGTTTCCCCTGGGAATCGACCTTCTGGCGCTCCTGGACGGTCTGTGCACCGTGCGCGTGAGCCAATCGACTGTGCACTCTGACTAACAGTCGTGGGAGTCTAGAAGCAGTACTGTTTCCTATAGAGCGGGGGTGGTTGCGGACCTTACGACGACTGCTCTTGAAACGACCATCGGCTATCCGATCTTGGGTGAACAGCCTGGCAAAGGACGCTGTGGTCCGCGATAGATTCTTTAAACACCGTTTTACCGCTTCGTAAGGGAGAGGACCGCGCAAGCGACCTCGAACTCGTGACCAATCGAGAGAATGGAGTAATCTGGTCACAATTGAAAGTAAGGGCGTGAATGTAAGCCCGCCGGGTAACACTCCTGGATATTTTGCGGTTAAGGCGTTGGCCTCTTACGGGTTTGTGGCGGAGCTAGACGGTGGACTGTTTTGTCCAAGTCTTCTGCGCTCACTCCAGGGAGATAGAACGACTAATCGTTAAAACTTCCTAAGGTGATGGGCTCGCCCGCTGTAGCCGACAACCCAAGTTGCCAAGTCGTAGTATGTCAGTTAGCAATTTTATACGCTATATAATCGATGGTAGTAGGCTAGCCTACATTCGATACGAGTAGGTCTACTCTCCCGTGTGGTCCAGTTAGCGTCAGCCGTTCCGATAGAATTAAGCACGCCTATCCGAGGCGACTGGTCGTCAATCGTGCTCGCTGAATCGTGAAATAGTCCCCTCGCAAAAAGGTTGCACTTTTTTGGCACCTGCACAGCACCTTAATAACGCCTTTGTGAATGGGACTGAGGCCCGATAATCAATGCCTGGCAGTAAAAGCGGTAGATTTGTTGATATCGTATAAGAGCTACTCGTACGAGTAGCTATTTTTCACTACTTAATGTCAACGAGAACAATAATGTTCTATTATCGTGACGTTGCAGGGCTATAGGCCTGCGGCAGGTATCTCGTGACGATCGTGCGCCACTTGTGATGCTTTATATAATCTCGAGCCGGCCGCCGCACGCAGTCCGTTGCCCTCGGTGCTCAATCGTTTAAAATGTTTTTTTATTAAATATTTTTGGTTTATGTATTTATCCATACCAATATTTTCAGAACCTACTCAATTATACATTTCATTTGATAGGTACTAAACGCAATGTATTTATCCTAATGTATTGACATTTGGATATTTAGCCACTATTATTACAATATATAAATACGCTTAATATTTTTAAAAATATATTAATAAGGAATACAAAATAATCTACATAATACAA
This sequence comes from Micropterix aruncella, assembly GCA_944548615.1. Classification (NCBI taxonomy): domain Eukaryota; kingdom Metazoa; phylum Arthropoda; class Insecta; order Lepidoptera; family Micropterigidae; genus Micropterix; species Micropterix aruncella. Next base: position 32,644,608 of record OX155964.1, on the reverse strand, counting down.
CGGAAACAAAAAAGATTTTTAAAATTTAGGAGTAAGTTCGCTATGTGTGTATGTGGGTGTTGGCGTATGGGTGTTGGTGTTGGTGTATGGGTGGTTTTTGTGGGATGGAGAGTGAATGTGTGTGTGCATGCGAGTGTATGCGGGAATGCGGGATGCTAACGCAATTAAATCTGATCTCCTGCTTTACGTACCTCCAAATGACATACTACTGTCGTGGTTAAATATGTCAATATCGTTAAAGCCTACATTGTATGCATGCATAGCACGTGGCAATAACGAATTCGCACAATAGTTTCTATTGAACCTTGGTGCGTAAAAATGTTAATGGAGTGGAAATTAGAATTATGATGAGCGTTATTCAGTTAATTGTAAGACTGCTCATAAAAAACATATTTTACCTATATATTTTTCGTTCCTGCCGGTAATTAATAAAATATTTTCAGTGACAGTCGAGTCAGTAGCCAAGTAAAATCGACGGTTCTCATTTGTTACCGAAGTTAAGCAACGTTGGGCAGGGTCAGTAATTACTTGAATACTTAGGCCTCAAACTTAGTCCATACTTAGCTCAAACTTTTTATTAAATTGCCCCAAAGATTAAAAGCCATTAAAAACATCGATATATTCAAGAGATCCATCCGAGTCTATCTGCTTAAAATCAACATGTATGCTCATAACAACTTCGTAAAATAATTTGAAAATACATAGCATCGTATCTACCCATTTAATCTAATACATATTATTTATCGTTAATTGTTTTGTTGTAAACTGTTATCATATAGTCTTTGTTTTTGTAAATTGGTAAGTTTAAAGTTATATATTGTACATATATCATCTCTTGGCTAAATTGAGTAACTAGTTTAAGATTAATTACTGTCACTCCTACACAATTGTATGGTGTATTGGAAATAAATACTTTTTATCTCTTTACTTGAATAGGTGACGACTAAATCAGTAAGAAGCTCTCGTCAGTCGTCCGTTTAATACATATAGGAAAGTCTACAGATACTTTTTTCACTGTATAACATACGGTAGTTTTTTAACGCTTTAGAAATATAACGGTGGGTGTACATTGATTCTGTGCCAGGAAATATTTGTGTAAAAATAATCTGCAGATCTAAGAATATGTAAATTCCTTGATATGTTGTGGTAGTTACTCCAGCAGTGTGAACAACCTCAACACGGTTTTGTTCAATTTGTCGTCTTTTTGCCGGTCTGCTAGCCGATGAGCAAAAAACCAAAGGCGCTTATCGCGGGATAATTCAACCGCTTGGTACGCTTTTCGGCTCGCGCGCGTCAATGTATTAAAAGATCGTACTTTTATTTTCATTAGCCGCAAATTAATTTCGTGTATGTAACGAAAATTCATAGCAACAACCCTTTCGCTCATCGCACATACGTAAGTATAAGTACGAAACGAATTTTACAATGCAATCGATCATACAATTTGGTTCAAGTATCCGCAATGTAGGTCATTAGTGGAACAAAAAATTACGGAAGTCAAAATATAATGATGTTGGATAATTCTTCAAGGAAAGTTAATATGTTATTTCTTTTTAATTCTCTAATCAGAACAGGAATTTCCTTAATATTTCCATAATATTCCTTAATATTCATGGGGTGAAAAGCAGTGGGACTGGGGGGAAAAGCGAACGCTGTTTATTACGTGAAAATTATATTTTGATAGGCGCGTAGATCTAGATTTTAAATTGCGAGCTTCACTCCACTCGACATAGCCATAATACTCGACATAAAAACAATGTGTTATTGCCTAAAGAACGCTTGACTAAATATCAATAAACATTTTTATATATTACTTTTAAATTGTTCAATGCTTTGCCGTCATCGACAAGAAGACTTGAGATGGCAGCATATAAAATCTGCTTGAAAAATCAGTTAGTCAAACATGCCCTTTACAAACTGGACGACTTTTATGATATTGCGTCCACAATTGCTTGATTTTAAATAACCATATTATGACTATACTTCCGCACTAAGTTGTAGATTTTATTGACATTATTTTTAATTACGCATGTTTCAGATTATTTTCTTTTTCATTGTATTGATTATTATTTATTGTTTGATTATTGATTATTTTGTAAATTTGACTATTTTAAGTAATCACCGCTGATTACAATTACTATTTTTTTTCTTTTAATTAATCAAAGCGGTTTTATCATCCGGTTAATGTATGTTCCTCAGTATTGTGAAATGCTTTTATGGAATGAATAAATTATGATGATGATGATGATGATCTTAGAAAGGTTTTCTCATTCCTTCCTAACGGGATCGCCCGTTTATTTTTAGATATAAAATATTAAAAGAAATGTCTCTGTAAAGACGGATAACGAAAAGTGTTAAATGCAAAATATGCAAAACGTCGCGATATTTTTCAATTAATTAAAACTGTGCCCTCGAGCGGAATAACATTTAACTTCTTTCGCGCGCCATGCGAAAAGTCCATTCGAGAAATTCCGCGGAAAGAGACCTCAATCAAATTAGCGAGTTTCTTTCAATTCGGCCTAAATTTCCTTCTCTCTCTAAATATTTTCCGAGTAGCGCGCGCCTCAAGCTCGGTCATTTAATTTACATCTGCTTAAAAAGACCTTACCATAACCTCTTAATTACATTAGCTAGCGAAAGTTTAAAATGCGCCGCCGTCGAGAACTCCCTCTTATCCGTTCTGGGTTTCACCGTCACGGTAAAGATACAGTTGAATTTGTAATATTATAATGGAAGCTTTTGGAAGGTGCATGAGAACATATTTAAAATTAAATTCTGAGTCGTGCGGGTTTCACCTAAATAATAATATAGGAATAAGAAAAAGAATACATTTAGTTTCGTAAGTAATGTTCCAAAACATAATTCACAAAGTCTGCCTGACTAGGTCGAAGCCCGTACCAAGCTAGACTCGAGTAGGTCACTTGTAAGTTTTATATTGTGCGCACACTTATTAAAGTACTATTACTGAGAAAAAAAAAGTTTAAAAAAAAAATAATGTAAATCTAATAACTCTAATAAATACGTAGTATAAATTTCAAACGTCATTTTAATGATATCTAATGCCTAATTTATAATCATGATGAAAAATAAAAAAGTAATAAAGAAATCAAAACATAACCAGTTAAAATATTATTAAAATAATAATAATAAGTTTATTTTAATAATGTTTCAACTATTATAATTTATATAATAATATATAATAAATTTATTTTAATAATAATAAAATAATAATAATTTTATAAGTGACTTCACTGTCAATGAGAAATCGTTTAGTATTTCAGACCATGGCGGGCAACCATTAAATTGGTCTCATAAACAATGTGTAGCGAATGCAACTTTCACCATAACTAAAAGAAAAATTGTAAGTAATAGTCTGGACCATCTCCAACAAGCCTTAATGAACACACCCCTAGAGTAAAATAACATTACTGACCCAAATTATTATTGTGATAGATGTCTCAATAACTATATAGCTTCACTGAATCATATAATGCCCGTAAGGCAGATAAAACAAAAGGCCAAAAAAAAAATAATGACTGGGCATAAAAATATCCAAACAACGAATGCTAATCCTACATGAGAGCGTATTAAATAGAAATGATGCCAAGTTGAAAAATTATGTTAAAACATAAAAGAAGATTTATAAAAATGTCGTTTGGATGGCCAAGCAAATGTATTTGGAGGGTGTTATTAAAAACTCTACAAATAAAATTAAGGCTTCTTGGGATGTTATTAAGTAAGAGACCTCGCAACAGATGTCGGTGGCCTCCAGCGTCTCCTTGAATGTAAATAATTTTCAGTACGACAATCCCAATAAAGTTGCCGAATTGTTTACCAATTATTTTGAGGCTACCGGTGGAATCACATCATCCAATCACTCAACAGGTCCGACTTCAGCTCTTAAAATTTTGGAAAAATTCCGACCCAGAACCCCAGAGTGTTGTCTATTGTCCTCGGTGACTAGGGAGGAGATTATAAAAGTAGCCCAATCACTTAAGCCCAAGTCGTCCACTGACATGTGGTATGTGTCCAGCCGATTACTAAAGTCATCAACCCCTGCACAAGCAGATTATCCGGACAAATTAAAATTGGCAAAAATTATACCTGTGTTCAAAAAAGGGTGTCGTGATAACATTGATAACTATAGACCAATATATTCTTTGCCCGGCTGTTCACCCAGGTTCGGGTAGCCGATGGTCGTTTCAAGAGCAGTCGCCGCAAGGTCCGCAACCACCCCCGCTCTATAGGAAACAGTACTGCTTCCAGACTCCCCCGACTGTTAGTCAGAGTGCACAGTCGATTGGCTTACGCCGCACGGTGCGCAGATCATCCTGGTGCGCCAGAAGGTTGATTCCTAGGAGAAACTAGCCCTAAGACCAGATTCCTGCCCAGGCTCGCACTTCATGCGTGGAGGCCGCCGGATGGGTGTTGACCCGTGAGTGTGACCAACCCTGCACAGAATGGGTCTTCGTGGCCAACTCAGCAAGGACAGTACTGGTAATACCACTTTTATTTTTATTTATTTATTTGTTTAATGGCTTATTACTAATCAACATTACAGTAAAACCAAGGCATTGAAAGTAAAAGTAATAAAAATATCACCGTAATTATATAAATAAAATGACACTTAGAATACTAGCTGTCATATAAGAATAAATAATTAATAGCCTGCAATTTAAACGAGAGAGAGTTGGCGGTCAAAATTTTAAAAGCTGGTGCAATCGAGTCAATTTGATAAGCGCCGCAAAGCATGCGCTAACAAGTTCCACCTCGTAAGGTTAGTGCGCGAGAACGGCTACGAGAAAAGATGGTGCGATCGAGCACGAAGATAATTATTTCGTATGAAAAGATCCACCTTGGCTAGTAAGGTAGGGTTATCAGTTTTATCATGAATTAGATTGAAAACATAGGACATGGTCAGCATTTCTCTTCGGAGACGGAGAGAATTATAGCCAACCATGCCTGTGATATATGCAGTCGGATACAAAAATAGATAATATCCGTACTGCTTGAAGTACAAAAATCTCAAAAAACACTTCTGTACCTTTTCCAGCATAAGGGTATATGTATCTTCATGCGGATTTTAAATAGCTGCGTTAGTTTCCATGCGACTTCTAATAATGGAGTTGTACAACGTGCGCATAACCCGAGTATTATTAAAGTGTTTGGATTGTCGTATCACAAACCCTAGAAGCTTGAAAGAAGTTGTAGATAGTTGCCCAATGTGTTCCTAAAAATTTAACTGGGGGTCGAAAAAACTCCCAAGTCCTTGACTTTAATCACTCTGGGAAGCACACAGCCAGCGATGGAGTAATCATTCATTAGATGAGCAGGCGATCTTGTGTATGTCATCACTGATGAAGTGAGGGTTACGAGCGTACCATATATAATAAATACAACTATTTACAGACACTATCAAACGAATCCATTATTCTCTAAATGCAGCTAAAAGCCGGTTCGTTTAATCTCAAAGTGCCATAACGAGTTACCAATTTCGCCAAATTAATCGGGTAAATGGTGACGAAATGACGAGGATAATCCGTCGCTATGGGAATAACCGCATTGGGCGTCCGTACGGAAGGGCGCTTTTCGCTTGCCCATATTGGATGTTTCGGTTACGGTTAGCTTTGATCCCGCCCAGGGACGAATCAGCGTTTTCACGTAATTTCAACCGGATGCCGGACCGACGCTCAATCGTGCCACAATTATATCACCGGGCGTACTCTAATTAAAATTTATGTATTCATTGTTTATTACTGATTATGTACAAATGAACGCGGTAATAGTACAATTACATAGGATTAATAGAGAAACGTGCTGATTTGCATATTTCTTATTACGTATCTGCACGATGGAGTCTACTCGTTAACGAGTCCGAGCTAGGTTAGGAGACGTCTCTCCAAAAATATGCGGCCTGGATGGCCCTGTTGTTCGCTTCTAGTAGGTCCTGGGACATGAAACCCCAGGGCTATTTATTCCTTTACGTCCTGGCTATTTGTTGAGTGGGGCTTTTCTAAGGTATTTATGAGCCTTGTAACACTGCGCCCATTGCTGATCCATTGTGTTCGCCACCTACTATAGTTCTGCGCTAAGCCTCGTGTCATTTAAGAACCGCGGCAGGCTTTTGGCGCTAGATTGTTTTACCTCCTCAGGTTGGAGGTAATGATCACCCAAGTGGGTGTATCTTTTACGCATCAGCGGGCTACACTCGCACATGAGGTGCTGGGGAGTTTCCTCTGCTCCTTGGTAGAACCTGCACCTTTTTTTATGTTTCTGAGCTTAAGGTTGAACATGTGTTTGTTCAGGCCACAAAGCCCCGTAAGCGCCCTCACCAGTATGCGTAGATTGTTCTTATTTAGCGATAAGGCCTTACGGTCGTAAGCCTTAATTAGCGCTTTGGAATGATTCAACCCTGGCGTGTTTTTCCAGTGGTTGACGGATTATTCTAAACGTATTTGTTTGAGAATTAGGTTTCCAAGGGTTTTTGGTACGCCACAGCAAGGTTCAGGGCCGTATGACGTTCCCCTTACTCCCGTCTTAGCTAGTTCATCGGTTTTTTCATTTCCCTCGATTCCTGCATGGCCGGGAACCCATCTTAGAATTACCCTGTTCTTTTCGCCCAGGGAATTCAGTAGTTTTGCAATAGCTTTAAATGAATGGTATTCGAGGCTAGTGCCATAAGAGCTGCCTTGCTATCCGAGTGGATACGTCCTGGCTAAGTAAAGCCCTACATTGAGTGATGCGGTTCGAAGATTGACTTCCTTTGATCGGTTATTTGCGGCTCAAGATTGTGTTTCGCGATTTGAAGCGATTGTGGTTTGGTTCTTGCCCGTGTACTGGGTGGCTTGGGTTATCCATCATCTTTAGGTGCTCGGAATCAGCAAGGACATCGCGAGGTATTGTACGAGGGAGCGATTCTGATAAGCGGATAGAGCTTTTCGACGGTTGTAGGTTTGAGGCATCCGAAGACAATTCACGCAGCTTCGTTCACAGCAGTGTCGTCAATTATTGTGTCTATGGATCCGCTACACATGCCATTGGTCTGCATAGGTATGGAACCTCTCCCAGTCCTGTTTTTGGTTCCTCAGTCAAAAGCAGATTGGTCCCGGTCAAAATGTTACGTGGGTACTAAAGGAGGGAAGGACTTGTGAGGGACCACCCCTCACTAGACTCCAAATTATTCGGTGTGAGGTGGTGGTGTCAACTTGCGTGTTATCTCCGTATTAAAAGTCGATTTTCGATTATATCAGAAGGTGTTTATTGAAAGTTAAATATTGCCAGTTGTAACGCTTCCCGAATAGGTTATATTGACGCAAGGGTGTTGGTGCGCGACTGAAGTTACGAGGGTGTATGGATGAGGCTCGTGCTCCTAGTATCTCGTACTTGGCACGGCTCGAGTCTGTGTGATCGCAGACTGATACTTCTCGCCTCGATAAGGAAAAGGAAGAAAAATATAACCGAGAAGCCGGGACACCGAAGTGTGCCGTCGCTATCTTAGGGACGTGATCACTCGAGGAATGATGCTTTGGTTGCTTTTTCGCCGGTTTATATACGCGGTTAAATGATGCAATCCAAAATATTCCGAGTAAAAGTATTGTTTCATCGTGCTCATTCATCGCTGCACGAGGTAGAATAATAGCTGAATTGTGTCAGTGTATTTCACTGGAAAATAAATGCATTTGTTGATTGCATGTGACGGTCCTTAAGGGCCGTTACAGACTCTTCCGGAAAAAATATCACCAAAAATGCAAAAAAACTAGTTTTTGATACAGAATCACAATCAGTTAGAATCTTCAGGCCATTTGTGAATGGTGTGCGCTGATTGGTCTACTAATCAACCCTCTGAAATCCCAGGCTTTACTCATTGGAGGTCGTTAACTGTTCTCCAGAGTAAGCGTAAAAGCCCTTCCGCCTTTAAAACTGAACGATATTATCATATTTTTTTTCTATGGACACAAAGATATCTTTGTACAGTCCCTTCTCTCATCTTTTCTTGACTATGCAGATGTGGCTCATCTCGACTTATCATATGAACCACTCAACAAACTTGAACGTTTGCAAAATGTATGCATACGATTCATCTTCGGTCTACGTAAGCATTAACATGTGTCCGAATATAAGGCACAGTTCAAGTGGTTGCAAGATCGCCAAAGGAGAAACGTTCATATTCTAGCTCTCCTCTATTGTGTACTCTCCCAATCAACACTATCTTATCTCCACGAGCTTTCTGAACCATTAAGTTCCCACAGTCTCATACAACTTCGGTCAGCTTCTGACAGTTTACTAAATAATCTATGTCATAATACTGATTTCTATTCCTACTCTTTCTGTGTCCATCGTGCAAGACTCTGGATCGATCTCCCGGCAAATATACGAAACTCGCCTTATTTACCATGACTTAAGACTCACCAGTTCTTCCCTTTCTCTCCTCTTCCGCTCCCAATTTCCTCTGCTCCGGAATTATTAGTTTTAAATACCTTTACTGGTCTCTATTTTATGCAGACGAACGTAAAAATCTTTATTTTCACAATGCGCGCATGAACCACTGTGATTATGTTAGTTGTAAGACATTGCTATGTCGCAATAGGCTCGCTTTTTTTGTATGTTTACCTCCGTACTTAAAGCATTACATGAAGCTATCTTTGATATATGGACTCACGTCGTGGTGTGCTCTTTCTGCAAGACAACGTATCGGTTCTCAAGTCGCACGCAAAGTATCTTAATCCACTACGGAGATAAACATTTAACTTTAAGACTTCAAGCAGAACACAATGCTGAATTAGAGCTTGAAGAAGAAGGAATCAACTGCACGGCAAGGAAGGGTTCGGAGCTGGCAGTAGCTTTATTAAACCAATAGCTTCATGGCAAAGAATAGACAGCATAACTAGTCTTGCAGAACGACTGCGGCTAAAGCATTTTTTGTTTGTTTGTTTATTTCTACTCTTTATTGTAAAATTTCACAATTGCCGGGTTTATTACTATACGATAATATCTTATCACCAACTTTACTATGAAGTGTTTATATACATGTGTGCGTGTGGCACGTGTGTGTGAATGTCTTGTTATTGCATTCGATCGACAGAATTAAAATGCATTTCCGGTAATTTTATGCCAACAGAAAAGGGTGACGCAGCCTGTAATCGAACCCGTAATGCTCGCATAACCTTACAGTATAATCCTGTACCAAACTCCTAATTCCAAATCCCGTAGTGCCGACAAATTATTACGTGTGTATCGCGTCGTCATAAAGGACACACACACACACATAAGCGAGTCGTGAACACCGCGCGCTCGCTTTGTTCGTTCGAGTTGAATCCTACCCGCCGTTGCATCATTGTCGCAAAATCGTCGAAAAACTCTTGTGAAAATTGGTGTGTGCTAATTCTCGTGCAAATTGGTGTGTGCTGTTTTGAGAATTGCGCGTGCGGTCCAGCATCTTCGCGGTCGAAGTTTGTGAAATTGAGTGGGAGCCAAGCAGCTCGTCATTCCATCAGGTGCACTGATCGACCGTCGAAAAGGTTGGTGATTTGTTGGCATTTGTTCCATCGTTATGAAACGTCCATTTATCCCATAAGTCCAATACAATCCAAAATATCTCTTTATTTATCGTACCAGCCAGATACTACTGGAAATAGTTTAGAAATGCGTGTTCTATATCTGGGCTGAAAAATCGACAGTCAGCTAGAACACACCGTTACACTTACAATGTAAGATAAGGCAACCTAACCACTGAGCCAAGTACGAAATATTTTGCGAAAAAATGCCGGAATCTCGAGTGTATTAAAAATATATGTTTACCTCACTAAAAAATCTCATTTATAAGGGCAATATGGACGCGAACGCGGATATAGTTACGTCAAAACCGCAATTCGGTTATTGTTCGATTGTGTAAAAAAGTGGCAGACCGCAGCGCCGCGCTAGCGACCGCAACAGATTTGCCGGTTATGCACGCGCGGTCAGCATTCTGCACTCTGATTGCGGAAAATATCCGCGAAAGAGAAAACGCCCATTATTTATGGTACACCAAACAAACGAAAAACTAATATTTGTATTAATGTCTACTGAGATTTGTTTAACCTGAAGCCATACGGCTCGGAGGTACAATTCGTTTCAAATAAGAGGAATAAAACTAAAATCTAGAAGTAGACTTTAGAATTATTGATTTATTTCCATCGAGCTACATAAAAATACATTAACGGTATTGCTCAAATGCAGATTACTTTTGGGCAGAGGCATTTTGTGTACATAGCCCCGGGATAGTCAATGTTCTTCATGAAGAACTGACATTGAATTTGCCTAACTTTTCTTTCAAAGCAAATTGGATTCCTAGTTAAAACATGACACCTGGTAAATATCCATAAATTGAAATATGAAGCCAATTTCTAACATAAAATATTATCCTCTTGTTGTTTATTTGTTGTTAATAAATTTTGGTTACTATTATTTACTTTTTATTTTATTTAACACTGTTATGTATTTTGCGTATTTTATATTTATTATTTCCTATCGTGATTATATTATTTATAAGTTACTTGTAATGTTTATGGTATTATAAATGTATTTTTAACATGTCGAATATACTCGTATAATACGAGAATATACGTCCTGGCACTTAGTTGGGCGGCAGAAGCAGCATGCTAACGCCTAACATAAGTCCTGGCACGCGGTTACATTTTATTTATATTAATAATATGTAAAGAATATGAAAATAAATATGAATATAATATGTCAATAAATATGAATTGACAATATGATTATTTGTAAGAGACATATGCTTCATAAATGCGTTAAGTTAAATAAATAAATAAATACGTATTAACAGTATAAAATTTAGAAAAATATTTGCAGGTGCATTTAGTATATGTTGAATAATGTAGGTAGTCTTAGTCGATTTAGGACGTACTCTGTTTGAAAAAATAGGTGAGCAGTGGTCAAGGGCTAATAACGTGATTTTGCATTAAAACATCGCTATGGCGAATTGAATTTACTTATTTGTATATTTATTTATTGTTCACAATACTTTATTCTACACAGAATAGTGGGATATTTTTGCCAAACCCCACTACAAGCAATAATTTCACCGCTGATTTAGACTTCTTTACACGACTACTGTGGTGATGCCAATGGACCTCTTTGACGCGGTATGGTCTATGTAAAGAACAGTCATGTTCGCAGCATTTCGTAATAGAGGAAAACATACAGCAGTTGTTCGGCTAGTGATTTAATTGAGCGCGTTCAAGCCAGCTCTGATTTAATACGATTTACGTTCGTAAAAGTTATGTGACAATTTATATCCGACTCCATAATTACTGAACACGTGGCAATAGTTGGCACTGGAGAAATAGTTAAGGCATTAGACGATGGAGAAAAATGTGTAACAGTATTCTTAGATCTGGCTAAAGCATTTGATACTGTCTCCCATCGTCTTTTGCTTACAAAACTTCAATTAATAGGCATTCACGGTACGTCTTTGCGATGGTTCGAGGATTACCTCTGTGGTAGATCTCAAGTCACTCAACTAAGGGATACGTCTAGTTCGAGATCAGGAATCAAATTTGGAGTACCTCAAGGTAGCGTACTAGGTCCAATTCTATTCCTTATTTATATAAATGGACTATCATCGATTCCTCTTTGTAAGGGGAAAGCCATCTTGTTTGCAGATGACACTGCCCTAGTTTTCAGAGACAGATCCTGGCAGGGAGTGTTTGAAAACTGTCAAATGGGTCTCAAACGGGTAAAAGAATGGCTTGACTGTAACCTTTTATCTCTAAATGTAGAAAAAACAAAATATATGACGTTTTCCAAAATAAGCAAGGGAATGCAACAAAAAGCTGGACTATCCCTCATAGTACACTCATGTAAGGACAGTCCATCAACTATCTGTGCTTGTTCTAATCTAGACAAGGTGAGCACGATTAAATACCTAGGCTTGACTTTGGACGATAGATTGACCTGGTCTTACCATATCTACAACACAGCGGCTAAAATTCGCAAACTCATTCATCCATTTAAACTTCTACGTAACGTAATGTCGAAACCATTACTAAAAGTTGTCTATTACGCACTTGCTCACAGCATTATATGATATGGGATTCTTGGTTGGGGCGGTGCAGCACTATCACACCTCGATCCACTTGTTAAAGCTCAGAAGGCGCTGTTAAGAGTTGTCAACAAAAAACCGTTGAGATACCCGTCTGAGCAACTTTTTCGTGAGTTCTCTGTTCTTGACGTACGGCAAACATTTGCTAAAACGATAATACTCTATTATCATAAACATAAAGAATTGCACCGGCACACAACCCATAAAATTATTACACGAGCGATAACTAATAGTAACCACATAGTGCCCAAACTGAATAGTTCCCATGCACAGAGACATTTTCTTTACTTGGCACCGTCGTTGTTCAATAAAACCAAGGATATACCCGGCATTTATACTCAAGGTATTAATATAAAAATAAATATAAACAAAAAAAGACTAACCCACTGGTTGATCACCCAGGGAAGGAAAGAAACCGAAAAATTAATTTGCTTTATTCCTATCTAACTTAACATTCCTAACACAATATTATTAACCTACCATATATTTATGATTATTATTATTTATGATTATTATATATTATTATTATTATTATCACATACCTTTTTAGATAATTTGAAATTTTATTTTTTACTAAAATTTTACTTTACTTGATTTTATTTTACACGGCATTCTTCAACGAAATTTTTTATTTAGCATTAGGCAGTACTTAATTATACGATTCTGAGCCTACCTTAGTGCGGACGTCTCGTGCGATCCAGTTAGGCTAGGTTTAATTCATTTGTAACTAATACTATGATTTTTTGTAAATAAAGAATTTGAATTTGAATTTGAATACACGCGCGGTAAATTTGGATTGCTATCAATCGGAGCAAATGAATCAACATGTGACGTAGTCTCTACACTTCTCTAAGACAACTCGGCGTGTACTAAATTGTCGCTTCGTTACACGACTAACTCCCTCTCCTCTCCCTTGCGTTGTTCCGTGGGAGATTTCGGTTGGTTTGATTATCGTTTTTAATCTTCCTCTGTCGAACGCTGCCCTACTCATTATCCTCCGTCCTGTAGTATTCGAGTATTGGTCGTTTCCAAACGCAACCATTTGCGTATCACTCATAATTTTTGAATTACTGTATTCTTACTGAACTTAAAGACTTTTCACGTCAGTATGAAAATGAAAATAGTTGAAATGAAAATGAAAATGAAAAAAATACGCCTCGGGGTATTTTTGCTTGGGCTCAGAATCTGGCAGAGTGAATCAGTTAGAGTGTAAAAAGAAGAAAAAAAGTTTAACTGGGGCGCTGTTTTAATATTTTTTTTTAATAATTCCTGAATTAAATACCACAATATATGTAGAGGTCATATACAATCAATCAATGTACAACTACCTGCCTGATGCCGTTAAACGCATTGAAACCAAAAACAAATTTAAAAAATCGGTTTCTAGGTGGCTTATTAAAGAAGGCAGGGAAAACATCAATGGAATGTTGAATATTGTATATAAATTTTTTGTATATTAATTTTTCACATTATTCTTCAATTTTAGACATATATTTTTACTTTCAAACATATTTTTACTTTTACTCTACACTTTAATAATTATTATCAAAGTAATAGAATTTCTACAAATTTTAATTGTTTTAATTTTAATTTTATTTTTTTTATATAATAATTATTTAGTAATTTTATTAGATACATTTAAACAATATTTTATAAAGTCTGCCTTAGAACAGGCCCTGGCCTAGTTAGGCGACTTTTATTCATTACTATATCTCCTCGAGAATCAGTTTTTTGCTAACGTCTCATATATATATACAACATGATATGGTAAACTGTACAAACGAACTTGTGTAATACTATAAATAAATAAATAAATAAATAAATTAATCAATCAATCATTTATTGTCTTGAAAACTAAATACACAGTTATGTAGACATTCTTTGTAGAGCAGCTGGCGCTTTTTACGACCCCTTTTAAGCACGGAAGTAAGCAATGGCTACACTTTAGTGCAATTTGACGATGCGTTTTTCTATTAAAATTCATTCCAGACGAGCTTGTTTGCGCGTTACAATTTTACGGTAAAAATATTTTCCCGGCTTCTTGATTAAAATTCCCCTGATTTATAATTTGATAGCCCAGCAATTTTCATCCAGATAAAGTGGTTAAGAATCAAAATGGAGTAGATTTTTTAATTTTTACTCATCAGACCTGCTGCATTTCCTCAAAATTAAAAATTAAATTATCACAGTTGTTGGGGTGGGTAGTCCGATTTCTACCGCTGCAACTCCCGCTGACGAAAATTGTAGCGATGAATATTTTGGCGCGACTTTTATGATTCATCTGCGCACGTTTAACTTCATGTGTCCTCTAACGAGCCTGTTGTAAGAAGTTGGCGATGAGAACATCTTCATTAGAGGATTCCACGTTTGAAACTTTCATCTCGGTTGAAGTTTGGAGATCTTACGATTTCTTCTGCTTCACTGGACATTCGCGGGAAATTATTAAAATGTCTAATAACCGCGGAAGTTTTAGGGTTCATATTGCTAAACGCTATATTTCCTAAAATATACAACGATACCCGCCGCGCTAATCCAATCCATTACCGGGACTTAAGCCGTAATCCCCGATTATCGGTTAGCTGATCGCCCTCGGCCCTCGGTAACTTATAAAAGGCGGCGGCCTCGTTCGAGCTTGCATTTACTCTGTACCGCTTGACAGCTTGTTCAATGCTTCCGTATATTGTATTAATATCTTTCCCGATTGAGATCAGGAATGGAGCTAATGGGAGCTAATGGGCCCTTGCTGAGTTGGCCACGAAGACCCATTCTGTTTCAGGGTCGGTCACACTCACGGGTCAACACCCATCCGATGGCCTCCACGCATGGGGTGCGAGCCTGGGTAGGACACTGGGTCAACCAGTCTCCCCTGGGAATCAATCCTCTGGCGCTCCTGGACGGTCTGCGCACCGAGCGGCGCAAGCCAATCGATTGTGCTCTCCGACTAACAATCGGGGGAGTCTGGGAACTGTATTGTTTCCTATAGAGCGGGGGTAGTTGTCTACCTTACGGCGACTGCTCTTGAAATGACCATTGGCCATCCGATCCCGGTTCAGAGTCGGGCAAAGGACGCCTTGGTCCGCGATAGATTCGGTGCACTCCGTTTCACCGCTTCGTAAGGGAGAGGACCGCGCAAGCGACCTCGAACTCGGAACCGATCGAGAGACCGGAGAAATCTGGTCACAATTGGTAGTTAGGGCGCGAGTGCCGCCCGCCAGGTAACATACCTGGCTACTCGCGGTAAGGCGTTGGTCTCTAACGGGTTGTGGCGTAGCTAGACGTCGGATTTGTAATGTCCAAAGTCTTCTACGCTCACTGCACGGTCGATAGAACGATGAATCGTTAAAACGTCCTGCGGTGACGGGTTCGCCCGTTGTGGTTGACATCTCAATATGAGATCAGGAATGTAATGGCAATGACAAAAATTGTGTAACTAATTCAAGTTTTCTTTTATTTCAGGTAAGGACTAATCATCGACTGATCTGTTACATAGTCATGATGCTTTGAAGGTAATAATTAATATTTAATCTCAAAACATACGTAGGTTGTGTTACACTACTTTAGAGCTGTCAAACGTACTAACCGCTACTTGTGGAGCCATGATCTATCAGTCTCCACTTAATCTCAGGGCACAGGATATCAAATTATATAATCGTTGATTGTAAAGTGCTAGGCAGCGGTGTGCTGAGGTCAACAACTCATTCGCTTGGTAGAATCATCGAGGGTTGTTAATTACTATCGGCGAACCTGATCCCCCAGGGAGTTATTACGATATCGTGCCATTCTCTCTCCCATGGAGCGAACGTAATAACTTTGCGACAATATAATCCACATTCAAGCTACGCTAACAGCCCGTAAGTGTCCAAAGCCTTACCGCGAGGCACTGGTAAGTGATAACATGGTGGCGGGCCTTGCGCCCTTACTCTTAGATTTGAAGAATTTGTACGTCATTTAGTCTAGTCATGGATTCGAGAACGCTTACGCGGCCTCTAGTTGTTTAATTTGTCACGAATCCGTGGTGTCCTTTGTCTGTCAATATCACACGAAATCGGGAAGACAATATGATGCCAGGTCAATAGCTACCTCCGCTTGTTAGAAACGTACAGACTTCTTTTGCTAGCTTGTTTTAGCCTGTCCTTAAATCCCATTTCTCTCTTCGATATTAAGTTTACATGTGTTATTATTTATGTCTTATTTTCATTATTATGTTTATAATGTAATTGTACTTATTTAATTTGACCACATTTTTTACATACAAACAAATATATTAAAATAATAAAAACACCACTGACATTACAAAAAGTGAACTACTGTAATTATAATTATATTTTAAAGTTTTTTTTTGAAATATTTGTTTTTTATGTATTTATATCTCATAAAAATATATACATATATAATATATATACATATATAATATATATATATATACATATATAATATATATATAACGTATAAATACATATATAATATATTTTATGAATGTACTCAATCAGACCTTTCATTTGACACAAAACAAGATATATTTATATAATTTTATTGACATTTGGAGATTTAGACATTTAGACAGCTATTTACTTGATATTTTGACAGCTAAAGTACCCTATGTTACTCGGTATGGCACAACGATTTTAACAATACCACACTATTTTAAATCGGTTGAAGTGTTTAGTAGTTATGGTGGAATAAAGAAACGGAAAACATACAAAGACGAACCCTGAACACATTACACTCCTTTTTTGTTGGGCAGTCGTGTAAAAGGTTGGTTATTTCATCTACCATCTAAATTACCGTCCTCTCGAAACCGTGTCTGCAACTCGGGACCTAGGTGAATACCTCGACTTCAAACTCCACTTTAATAAACATATTGAATATTTAATCGACACCCAGGAGCACACATCTCGTGGGATTTGTCCTTCGAGTGACTCAGGAGCCTGGCTGGAGTGATACAATTCATTTATTCAATTATTATTTTATCTCTAAATCCACGTAGCTTTAATCCTACAGATGACTTTTGCTATGCTACGTTAATTATCAATTCATTTTTAAAAGTGTTTTGAAAGCAAGCATAGTAAAATACCATTCATTCTTGATTTATTATTTCATCTCTAAATCCAAATTCATTTAATACTCCAGACACCTTTTTGCTATGATATGATAATTATCGTCTTGTTGTGATCCGTATCTAGATTTAAGAGACGAGCTGAGCCGAAGGCGAATCAATCACTTAAGAAGAGTGACAGCGCAGCTGGCCATTCTGTCTCAGTAGGTCAAAGCAGCTCGCTCGCTTAGAATACAATCGGTGAGAGTTACAAGCGCCGAGCTCTAGCTACGAGTATCTTTGTGCGGGGTTCTCTAACAACCGGGCCAGTAGGCGATGAATACAAATGATATTTGCCGACGAAGCGACGATCTGTTTGTACGAGCTTGAAAGGGAATGATCATTAAGGTAGTAACCAACAACGAACTCTTGCAAAGTGGCAGAATTTTCAATTTAGACAAGGTGTAATTCAATAATAATAATTATATTAAACGCTCTATGCAATATGAAAAGCGACTTTATTACCTACAGGCAATATTATATAGCTAACATATATGAACATATTTTGCGTAATATATAAATATGTACTACTAGCTTAAACTGTATGATAAAAGTGACAATATCAAAAATAGAAAAAAAAATGGAAAAAAATATTTTAACTTTAGTCCTTGCTGTTATTGGCGTGGTAATTAGCCTCTCAGTTACTTGTGCCAACAAGGCTCTAGCAGTACACTCCAAACCCCAACACACTTTGTGTGGCGATAGCTCTAATGGCGATAAAGTTTCTACTTTTCCCAATAATTCAACAAGCTTAGATTGGATTCTGGAGGTCGAGTCGGTCTCTAAGCAGTATCAATTTCCTGAAAGTCTCGAATGCACAGCCCTCCGTCTAGATATAACTTTTTACTCCCTATCTCGGAAGATGGCTCTTCTTATAACTAGAGTTGTTAACAACAACGGGCGAACCCGTCACCTCATAAAGTTTTAACGATTAGTAGTTCTATCTCCCTGAATTGAGCGCAGAAGACTTGGACAAAACAGTCCACCGTCAAGCTCCGCCATATGCCCGTAAGAGGCCAACGCCTTAACGCGAGATAACCAGGTGTGTTACCCAGCGGCTTTACACTCACGCCTTTGCTTCCAATTGCGACCAGATTACTCCGGTATCTCGATTGCTTACGAGTTCGAGGTCGCTTGCGCGGTCCTGTCCTTACGATGCGGTGAAACGGTGTATACCGAATCTATCGCGGACCACGGCATCCTTTGCCCGGCTGTTCACCCAGGATCGGGAAGTCGATGGTCGTTTCGAGAGCAGTCGCCGTGAGGTCCGCAACTACCCCCGCTCTATAGGAAACAGTACTGATTCCAGACTCCCCCGACTGTTGGTCAGAGTATTATGTATGGTTCAGAATATTCGACAGAGCGGACGCCAACGCCGATAAATCTTCCCAAAAAAGTGAGACCCTCTTACAAAGGGTAGGAAACATAATTAGTCACGGACGCCGAGGATATGAGATTCCTTGAAAAATAGCTGATAACTCAAAGGAAAGGACAGAAAGGGGCTATAAAATAAACGAGCTGCCGACCCTGAAACTCGACTCTCCATGGACCGACCACCGTTTCCATT
Source organism: Micropterix aruncella (assembly GCA_944548615.1). NCBI lineage: Eukaryota > Metazoa > Arthropoda > Insecta > Lepidoptera > Micropterigidae > Micropterix > Micropterix aruncella. Next base: position 32,625,846 of record OX155964.1, on the reverse strand, counting down.
CAAAATAAATCGTGAGAAAGACTCCTTAGCAGCACATGGTAACGATAAATTACGAGCAAGGCGACGGGCAAAAGACTACGAAATAAAAACCGTGGACGTTACAAAAAATCATACATACTCCAAATCCCACAATTAACCCTAGAAATAATATAGCTTAAAATGTAAAGAAAATTGCATGATTAATTAATTTAAGCATAGCATATAGTATTTCGTTTAATGTAAAGTAAAGCGCTAGGAGAGACAACTTAATTAGCCTAATTAACGATCTAACATTAATATTAACTTGTTACTATTGATCTGAAACTAACCTATGTTTAAGACAATGTGTACTCGGGAAAGGTGGCGTTTGCGACGAGAATCTGTAATAACAATAATAATAATATTGTTTTATTTAAGAGAAAGTAGTACAAAAATTATGTCTTAAAAACTACCCAACTACTTGTTAATGCCTGTACTAGGGTAGATTCTTTTCTTTTAAATTAAGCAAATAATATGTCTATAAAATGTTTAAATGTAAGACAGAGACAACTAGTGTATTCGCTTCTCGCTCTAGCGTGCAAGCGAGGAAGCATGATTGCGATGTCTCTTTCAAACGGGGTTGCATCTGTTTATGCGCCCTGTCTAGTGATTGGATAATACGTGTGCGGTGCATTTATGGGGGTGTGTTTAGAAATTTTTGGAAGGAGATAGACCAATGAAAGGTAAGGGCGGTCGCTATCTTAAAAAAAATGTAAGGCGATCGAGGGCAGAAAAGAGCGAAAGCTTCAGTTGTAAATTGGCAAAGGGTCAGCGTGAACGCGCCGCGACCCAAGCACCGGGACTTAGTGTAAATTATAAGTACTCGGAACTCAATGTAAAAGTAAAGATAAGTGACCGAATAAAAGAAAGTCTCGCGAATAAAAAGTGTTTATTTTCGACGGAAGCTTATCCTGCGTGACCTGAGGAAAGTGAGGTTCTATCACGGAAGCCTCTCGCCGAACTAATTTCCTTGTGAGGTTGGAATCCACCACTCGTTCGAGACAACCACCCCTGAGAGAAAAACCAACCTAGCTGGTGAGTGATTACCATTTGAATACAGTCCAAGGTGAAAACCATTGAAGATAATCGAAGGGGTAATTACCCAGCACAAAAGGGGTCGCGTAAATTCACAAGTTAAGTGGGTTTATGCAAACCGGGTAAAAATCCCAACCAATGTATATTATGTTAGTAAAATAGACTAAGTATTTGTAATATCTGTGTAAATATAGAGCTACCACGTAAAACAATGCTACATTAAGTTACACTTAGCAACTAAAAAAAAAAAATGGAAAAAAGAATACATAAAAGTCACGGGCATCACTCCAGCAAGGTAGATTTTAATCTTATTAACCTAGTGTTTTAAATGTGTGTGAAATATTAATAAATAAATACAATAAAATACAGCTCGCAAAACCGACAGCCGTTGGGGAGAATAGGTTCTCGAATGACGACCACGAACCGGCAGACCCCCACAAGATGGACCGATGACATAGCCTAGGTCGCAGAAAGTAGGTGGATGGAGGCGGCTCAAGGCCGCTCGTCATGGCATTCTATTGGGGAGACTGTGGACGTCTACCGGCTGATGATGATGATAATGATCCAATATATCTAATAGGTACTCATATATTTCAATTAAAAGTAATACTCATATTTCTCAGTTAAAATAAGGCATTCGCTAACGATCCGCGCGAGTTAAATCTTACGGAAACCAAAAACGGCTCGTTTTATCCGCAGTATAACAGCACATCTCCATCATGTAATCCTAATATAATGACTTTGTTTTTTCCCCGCCGGCGTTGCTGGGTCCCCCCCAACACCCTCCCCCTGACAATAAATATATCCCTAGCGTAAATGCCATTCCTTCCCGTTTGCTAATTCTCATTAATATGTCACGGCGGAGCGGCACGCTTCCTTCTGCGCGAGTCGTCTCAGCAGAAAACAAAATTTACAACTGGCTTATGGGGCGGAAGGCGCGACCGACGTCACTGCGATCGAGGGCCGCGGGAGGATAATTCGAAGATATTCATTCCAGTCGATCGACTAAATCTTAATATAGACCGTGTAACGATGGATGATTAACAGGGAATAACATATTATTTAGATCGGCATAGCGCAACGTAAATAGAGCACGTGGAACCAGGAATTTCTAAAATCAAAGGAATATAATTCCACATAATAATACTGCGTTCAATAAAAGACCTAACGAGTATGATAAAGTTAACTGTTATTGAATGTTTTTTTATTTTTCGGCATAGTCACCTTTTAGGTTCAAACACTTGGGTATATTATATATATGTCTTTTATAAACCTAAAATATCCTTCATAAAAAGTTTTCATCCCGATCACATAAAAGTTCCTGCGCTGCGCTATTTGTTTGAATATTTGTAGTTGTATATTTTTTATGTGGAACATACATATGTAAGAATTGTAAGTCCCCATACCGGGATGCTATATCCTAGTACAGCATTTACCATAGAAAATAAATGATTTTCACAATGTTATAAGATGATAGCTTATAAGATGAAGCTTATCTCGTCGTTCAAAGGCACTTTTTAAGGAGTACGAGGTTCTGGATACTATACAATTATATTTAAAAACTGCATTATCATATTTAAAATTTAATACAAAATTGATCGCTACCCAAAAAATAATCAATACTAGAAACTCCTGTAATGGGAATGTAATGATACCCAAAATGAAAACCACGTTTGGACAACGATCATTTCGATTTTGTGCCTCAAGATTTTTCAACGCCCTTCCGGAAAACATTAAAACTGAAGAAAATGGGAAACATTTAAAAAAACTATTGACAGCATGGTTTTTAAAAGAGGAAAATCAACACATTCAGAATGAATTAAAGATAATTATTTAGTTAATAATTGCGATAAGAATATTTAAACATACGTTTTTTTTTTGATATTTTAATTTTTCAACAATTTGTACCTATTCATTATTTGATTTTATTTTATTTCATTTAATTTAATTACGTATTTGATCACAATTCCATTTTAATTATATTTTACGATTATTTTTTTGATTTAAGTTTATATATTTATATTTCTGATGATTATTATTATTATTATTTAGCACTAGTTTAATTTGTTTTAATTTAATTTAATTTAATTTACATAATTTTAACATTAAATATGAGATACTTTCCATTTTTATAAATTGACAAAAATACGAAATTATATAATTCTAAAATTTTTCATTTCTATTAAGCAATTGATATTTTAAAAAGTGACAATCAATTTGCATTTTTATTAATTCTGATTATTCTAATGTTAATTTTGTTTTATTTATTATTTGGATTAGATTTAGTTTTATTTTATTTTATTTTTATTTTAAAAAGATTTGAATTTTCTATTTTTAATTTAATTTTTTGTAGACTATTTTAATAATTAGTTTTATTTGATTGTGTCTAGAAATATATGCATTGTTAATAAATAGTAATCATAATGCACAAAGAAAATTGCTCAAGTCTGCCTTAGAACAGGCTCAGGCCTAGTTAGGCGACTTTCGGTCATAACCATGTCTCAGTCACAATAAGAATCAGTTTTCTGCTATTGCCTCATTTACATACAGTGTGACATGGTAAAATGTACTAGTTAAATTTTGTAATACCTACTCTAAATAAATAAATAAAAAATAAAGACTTTAGGCGGAAAGTAGTTTTAGAAAATATCTGAGTTTCTCATATGTACGAGTATATGTTTATGATTTTCCCAATTAAAGTTTTTGTCAAGTATTAAGCCCAGGTATTTACGCTTACTTACAATATTTAGAATACTGCAGGAGCCACTAGAGCTGTCAACTACAACGGGCAAACCCTTTGTTTTAACGATATTGATCGTTCTGTCTTCCGTGAGGTGAGCGCAGAAGACTTGGTACGAAAAACAATCCACAGTCTAGCTATGCCACCTGCCTGTCATAGGCCAACGCCTTACAGCCAGGCACAGGGAAAGGTACCCAGTATGTAGCTATCTTGGTGATAGAAAACAATTTAAGCGAGTTTGCCTCTTCGTTTCTCAGGTATTTAATAATTTTTTACACAACTGCCCAACAAAAAAGGAGTGTAATGTGTTCACGATTCATCTATGTATGTTTTCCGTTTCTTTATTCTACCATAACTTTTAAACGCTCCACCCGATTTAGAAGTATGTGGTATTGTTAGAATGAGTAGGTATGCCATCCGATGTGTCATATCTTAACTGTCCAAATATTAAGTAAACAATTGTCTAAATGTCCAAACCTCTATGTCAATAAATGAATACAATTGTATTGTGTTTAGCGTCAAACGAAAGGTCTGATTGAGTACATTCCGAAAATATATATCTATCTATATGAATAAATACATAAACCACAAACATTTAATCAACAGCTATGTCCGCAGCATTCTTGAATTCGCGTCTCCCATTTGGTCTCCGCAATATAGCGTGCACAAAGCCCAACGGTAGATTCAAAGACGTTTCGTCCGGTGCATAGCCCGACGCGAACATCTCGCATTTGACTCTTACCGTGATAGGCTACAGCATTTTAATATGCTGTCGCTTGAGGATCGGCAAACTGCTGCGGATGTGACTGCGCTACATGACATCGTCAATCGGACGCTGGATAGCCCATACATAGTTACGAGCATCGCTCTGAAGGTGCCGCAACGTAAAACCCGATCCACACAGTTATTCTAACTACACGTGCAATTCAATGCTTAACCGATTGCCACGTACGTATAATGATAAATTTACAGGGCTTGACATTTATAGTAGAAACAAAATTAGCTTCAAATCGGCAGTACGTACCGCCCTTAAAGCTGCAGCGACAACTGCCAGTAATTATTGATTTGTAATAACTTATATATGTATTCCCATGTATTTATTTTGAATTTATGTTGTATAAGTATGATTTATATATCTGCGGTTAACTAAATATTTACGGATGTATTGTATTTTTTGTTTCATAATTTAGTTTGTAAAATATTTTTCAAATAATTTCGAACGGTGTAAGTTATAATCGGCATAAGAACATGTTTTTTTCAAGAATTATGTATCTAATTATATGTTCATGCTGTTACTTACCTAAATAAATAAAATAAAATAAAGAATAAATAAAAAAAACATATTTAATATATTTACTTGTTCATTTGTTCACTACATACAGCCCCCGACATATTAGCTCGGCGATCAAGGTATTTAATCTCACGACCCTTGACTGTCCCACAAAAGAAAGCCTATTATCTTACCGGCGGATAGAATGGCCTTGTATTTTTTAAGAGTTGGAGATGATTCTCATTTCCAGGTCATGGACTGTTGTTTTGTTTCAGGGTCGTAATGGTGAAGACATGTTTCGTAATAGTTGTACGTCCACTTTAAACGGTTCACGTTTTATTCGGTCCTAGCTGTTTATGCTGCGAAATACCCTTTGCGCAACATCGCACTGCTTGTAAAACGCTCCCACAGTGATAACGCATTCCACACCACTCCATTGCTTCATGATTACTAAATGGCAACGCATTCACAATAACTACGAATCGGTTCCGAACAACTTCCATCACTACAGTGGTACTAATACTAACGTTCAAAATGTCCAGTGTACCTACGCTATCCTTTACATTGTCACCATCCAACGAATATATCATAACCACTACGTTTTCGCTTTCGACTCGATTATTTATTTTCGATCGCTCGCATCCCTAGATCTAACCCAAGGCGAGAAATCCCCGACCGCAATATATCACAGATTGTGAGCAAGGGAAAATGGCGTTTGTCTCGCAGAATGCAATGCAAATTTCAAACAAAATTGTCTGCATTTCTTTGCACGCTCTCCAGCCAGTGTATTTACGCGTCGCCCGTCTTTCGCCGCAGCGCATTTGAATAAGGAATGAATTTCGCCTCTTAATATAAAAACATGAGCTGTTTTCTTACGACTCGGTCTTTCAATCACTCGACGAAGCCAAGTATAAAATTGCTCTTTTGTTTTGTAATCATAATGACTTATTTCTCTGAAAGTAAGAAGTTATTAATTTATGAATTTATTTATTTAACAGGGAAAACATACAGCGCTACAAAAAATATTACAATTACATTAAATACAATATTTCTGGCCGATGACATGCTTTCAACAATAGTTTTAGTTAGTTAAGTCTCCAATACGCACAGTGCATACTTTGGGGGTTCGGAGGGGAAAAGGAAAGGAAAAGGAATGGGTGTCGATAGATTTTAAGTAATAATGTGCAGTACAAAATATAAGAAAAATTTACTCCATCATATAAACCTATCATATAAAGTTAAAGAACAAAGAATGAAAAACCAAATAGTCCCTAAGACATGAGTAACCCATGAGAAATGTCTATGTCACATTTTCCATTAATTTTAAGTACATGCTCTGCTTAAATTTATTCTCTTTCATGTTAAATAGGTCGATATTCTGGAAATGATTATCGTAAGTTGAATATTAAGCGGTACATAATGGAGTTCTGGGCATACCGCGCGGGACTTCGAAGGTATGGGGAAAGCGAGCCACGCGTGGTGGTACGTGAAAAGATAGATTATGTGTAAAATACGGGTTTTCCACGTTGTTGTGGATAACTTTATGTAATAATACCATGTCTGCCGTGGTACGGCGGTTCTCCAATGATGTAATATTGAAGTGATTCATCCTCTCCTCGTACGTGTTCAGTCCCAAGCATTGATGGTAGTTTAGTTGTCTAGTTGTAGACGGTAGTATTGCGGATTCCAGATCGGAGATGCAAACTCTAATACGCTGCGGATGTATGCAAAATAAAGGGTTTTGAATACAGTCGGGTCAGAGAACGACTTTGAGACCCTACTTATGAAGCCCAAATTTCAAATATATTCAATCTTATTATTTTACTTTCCTGGCAGAGGGAAAGTATTGAGAAGGCACTAAAATATATTTTCGAGATGAAGACAAAAACACATTTTGACCCCTCTCCCCCCCCCCCCCCCCCGAGACGTTTAGGACTATTTCCAGGCTGAAGTCAGTCTGTGAGTCTGTGTGTGTGTCTGTGTGGTGTGTGTGTATGTGTGTATTCCTCCACGAGATGTAGCGCCCAAGCACTTCATCATTTGGTCATGGCAAGAGTTAAAAAGTGGTTGAAATCGGTCCACCAAAGGGCGCGCTAGTCATACTTCAAACTTGAAATATTGCTGTTAGAGACTTGAAATTCGGTACACAGAGTGTTTAACCCAAAATTTTGGTTGTAATATCTCAAGCAACGCAGGCAACGGAAATAATATTTAAGTCCGCATATATAAAAAAATACTACATATTTTTTGGAAATATACCATTTTAATACCACGGAAAAACTACAAATATACTACGAATCTGTGGTAGGTTTAGGACAAGCGATCGGCTGTGTTCGGTTTAGAACAGCTGTCTTGCCACATGTGAGCGTCCACCTTACCGCTCATTCACTCCCCTTTCGAAGCCATAGAATTTGAGATGCGCAAATCGCGGTTTTAGATGTTTATTCTAGGACAGAGTTGATTATTTTTGACGTGACAACGTCCTATAATTCGATGGAGCCGGCTGCACGCACAAAAAAACATGACTCATGCGGCGTTACCTCGCTCTGAGGCGTTCCATCGAGAGCGCGGAACGAGCGACAAAGAGGCACAATCGGCCTCCGCGTTCGGCAGCGTCCGACATCTGTCTCTCTCCTTGACATAATTGTATTTATTGTATGAAAAAAATTGACATAATTGTATTTATGCGTACAAATAAATGTAACTTGATCAATGCAATTGTGATTTCCATTTACTTCCTTCTCTATATCCATACAAAATATCTATCAAACAAATAAAATTAAAATTTTCTTTTGAAAAATGCAACCATTCCATCAGTATTTTCTTATGACGTTGTCACGTTCAACTATCGTCAGTAAACCGACTTTACAGACAACCGATTATTTTTTTCTGGAAACACCAAGATCTTTAAAGAGGTGAAACAGAGTTGGCTGGCAGGCCACGAGCGCCAACTTCCACCGCGTGAAGGTGAACAGTGAGGCGTTCCGGGTGACGGCAGTTAGGAGATCATAATATTTATTTAATTTGTACTCGTGGTCTTTTGGGATATTTGATTCTCATGAAACAGTTAATTCTACAATATGGGCCACCTTCCGAGATAGCGAGTAAAGAGTTATATCTGGACGGAGGGCCGTGCATCCGAGACTTCAAGGGAATGTATACTGCTTAGAGACCAAATCGACCTATAGAATTCAATCTGACGCTTTTTCGATTATTGAGAAATGTTTTATAGTTAAACGTTTTTTGCATTTAGAGCGATCCAGCACAAACTGATTAGGGGGTTTGGAGGGTAATGTCAAACCCTTGTTGGCAAGAGCCACTGAGAGGCTAATTACCTCGCGAATAACAGCGAGGACTTTGTCATAGCGGTAAGTGTACTATCCTTGATCTAAAGCCACCTTGCAGCCACCTAGAATATGTTTAGCTGTGCAAGAGGTATTGTTACAAAGGGGACATAAACTATCCTCGGAGTAGCTCCAACGAGCGAGGTTACTGGGGTCTGGAAGTGTATAATATGCTGAAAGGCATTCAAATAAAATTTCAGCATCTCTGGCGTCCAGTCATAGAGCATTACCTTCCAGTGCATTGGAGGCGGAATGCAAAAGTCGCCAATTGTTGTCCAATCATTCTGGCATTTAAGGCCTATAGAATGAGCCATACTGTTGGTGTCGTAATCTCCCCGCAAGAGAGACTTCTTCAAATCCATATCGCTCATGGTTCTACTACCATACCCCAGACCAGTGCCATTCTGGCTGATTCCAGTAAGGAACTTGTTGTGGAAGTCTGCGCGGGCTTGAATGTAATTTGAATCACTATGGCCATTTATTACGTGCTTTGATATTGCCGGATCTTTGGAATTGCACAGAATCGAATTTTTGGTTATTCTGGAGTTGGAGTAGAGCAGAAAGGGCAATTTTAGCGCTAGCCCTAGCTTATTATTATTATGTGATTTACGAAATTATCAAAGGGTGACCAAGAATAGAAATCCAAAAGTTGATGATGATGATGAAAGCGAAGATAACCAATTAATAATTCTGTATCGACAATAATAAACGTCGTAAAAATACATTTTATTCTCGCCATATTCCATATTTGGCTGTATAACTCACTTGCCAGAGAAAAAAAATGTCCATTTCCATTCGATACAATGCCAAAACAAGCGTTTCAATGGCTCTTATACTCCCAGCCGCACAGAACGAGCGAATTGTTTGCGAATTGAAAAAAAAACAAACGCTACGGGCGAAATTGCTTAAACAAGAGTAATGTTGGATTTTCGAGTTGGCCGGCTTATCCGGCTGCCGACCAGTTTAAAACGTCCGACTTCCGAACGCAAAAGTTGCAAATTGCAGTGTCCAGTGAACTCTGCTACCGCGGAATAAAATATATGTAATCAGATATACGCGGAGTTACAGCCCCCCTCCTAATTCCCCAAGGGAGAAATGTAACTCAGTGTTTACATAGCGTTAATGGAGGAAATGCACTTGTATATATGTACATACAACTCGTTTAAATATCAGCTTTTCCTCATCCAATCCGAGAAATCCTTCACTGAGTATATTTTATTATAGTATCATTTATCACACGACTGCCCAACAAAAGAGTGTAATGTGTTCAGATTTCATCTATGCATGTTTTCCGTTTCTTTATTCCACCATAACTGCTAAACGCTTGATCCGATTTAGACGTGTGTAGTATTGTGATAATCGCTTAAGGACCCCGAGTATCATAGCTTACAATAACTGTCCAAATTTCAAGTAAGTAGTCCTCTAAATGTCCAAATGACCAAATGTCAAAACCTTAATTTGTATATCGTGTTTAGTGTCAAATGAAAGGTCTGATTGAGTGCATTCTGGAAATATACATGTATCTATATGGATATATGATATGGGACCCCGAGTGTCATAAGGTACATTAACTGTCCAAATGTCAAGTAAGTAGTTCTCTAGATGTCCAAATGACCAAATGTCAATAAATTAACCTTAATATGTATATCGTGTTGAGTGTCAAATGAAAGGTCTGATTGAGTACATTCCGTAAATATACATATATCTTTGTATATGGAAACATACATAAATCAGAAATGTTCCATAAAAAACCGTAATAAAAATAATTATCAATACCTATAATAGTTCACTTTCGTGTTTTTTATTCTTTTTAATATATTTGCTTGTTATTTTTACTTTCCCGAGCCCAAGGGAAGGTGTTGTGAAGACGCTAAAAAAATCGATATGAAAACGGGGATATTTCCCTTTCCATTTTGAAAACTCCCGAGGCGATTAGGACTATTTCCAGACTGAAGTGTGTGAGTCTCTCTATGTGTGTGCGTGTGTGAGTGTGTGCATGTAGTGTGTATTCCTCCACGATAGAGCCTAAGCGCTTCATTTGACTGAGCTGAAATTTGGCATGCCGGCATCATTCTGTCATGGCAAGAGTTGAAAAGATTGAAGTTAAAATCAGTTCAACAGTGGGAGCGACATTTATACTTCAATTTCGAAATATTGCAGTTAGAGACTTATAGGTAAATACTCGTATGTAAACCACAGATATCTGTGGTTTATATATTTATCTATGTAGGTATATGTATGTTTCATGAATATACTAAATCCGACCTTTTAGTTGACACTAAACACGATATATTTAAGTAAATTTTTTGACATTTGGACATTTAGACAACTACTTACTTGATATTTGGACAGTTGTGGTAACTTTTGGCACTCAGGGCGACATAGCTATTATAACAATACTACATACTTCTAAATCGGTTCAAGCGTTTAGAAGTTACGGTGGTATAAAGAAATGGAAAATAAATATAGAGGAACCCTGATTAACACATTACTCCCTATTTTGTTGGGTAGTCGTGTAAAAAGAAGAATGTATCCAACGATGAAATAATCATCAAATTTACGCACAGCATGATCCAAACCTTTATTCACATTGAGAGCTTATGGGCAATCAAAAGATTTACGCATCGACTTTCAAAATGACACATAATAATTATCTATAGTTATTTTTATTCATCGCTAATATCGACAGGTATCATAACAGCTGTTGAGTAACCCAAAAATGTAAGCAATTAATCAATCCTAGCAACCTGTTCCTGCAACTGTTTACGGCTTACTTTATGCGGTGGCAATCGGTTGTAAATATCAATTGTGACGCAATGAGAAATTTGTTAGGTTAAAGATTGAAATGATAGAATGACACCCACCTAAAATTAAGCGGTTACTACATTTTTATAATCATAGTTGTATCATATTCTTGCCAAACGTAATACGTCGTAGTTAAATGTCAAAAGTATTAGTAAGTAAAATGACAAAACTGCATATTTATTTATTTATTTATTTATTTAAAGAAATGCGCATTTTTTAAACTACAGTACATTACATATTATCATTAGAGGCTCCGTTGTAAATAGTAGCAAAAAAGAGAGTACCGCAGCCGAGTCCTTCTTTAGATCAACGCTGCCTAACTAGGCCTAGGCCCGTACTAAGGCAAGCGTACCAAGAAAATAGCGGCTTGTGCATACTTCAAACTGAATATGTTAAAAGAAAAAAAAATAGTATCTAATAATATTAGGAATTAACTTGGCAATAAACAATGTATGTAGAAATTAATCATTACTCTAAAAACTAGGTCATTGATATGTCAATGCGTCTGTCAGTCTGTCAGTCTGCAAATAATATTTGTAAAATACCTATCATAAAATACAATAAAATTAATATCAATAATACGAAAAAGGTAAATAATAAATAGGAATTACAATGAATAGGAATTGCAATGAATAGTGAAATAATCAAATTGAAATAATTATGGAAGGAAAAAGGAATTAAAATAAATAGTCAAAAAATCAAATTGAAATAGTAAGAGGATTATCAATTTGAAATAGTCAATTATACATAAAATGTGCATGTTACTAGTTATATTAAGTTACATAGTTCTAATAACTCATATTATACTATGAACTTCTACTTGCATCCGTCTTCAACTTCTTAAACATCTTCTTGTGCGACTTTGCTCGCTCAATATATCCAGTGTCAAAAGAGTTGACTCCTTCTTTCGTGGGCTCTACCAGTGTGTTAAATTGTCTGAGTTTGTATCAGATTGAATGAACTTTTATTTGAGTTCAACTCCTTGACCATTTTTATGGATATATTTTAATTTTTTAAGGCCTGCACGTAGATTACGGAACTGTTATTTAAAATTGGGGGACATGAGGTTAAAACGATAATAAGTTATATTTTAAATAAACTTTTTTACTTTTTTATTGGCGTACATTGTAATACATTTTATATTTTTTATATTTATTTATCCCTTTCAGACCAGAGATTCGTAATGAAGAGGGGGGACGTCTTGCATTATACATCTGAGGGGGGACGTCTTGCACTATATATTTAAAGGTAGCGTCTAAAGAGGCAAATAAACGCCAACCTTTTGAATTAACAAATCGATTGAAACTGTTCGCGAAGCGAAGCCGCATGCAACAGCTAGTTCTATATGAAACCGTAACATATATTTATAAAAATGAATCGCCGTGCTTTAGTCTCGCAGGATCTCGGAAATGACTCGACCGATTTGAATATATATTTTTTTATTTTGTTTGCCTTGATTCAGGGGTGGTTTACAAAAAAAAATATTTAGGAAAAACTCAAAGAAACAACTGAGAATCGAAAAAATCGAAATTGGTCATTTTGGGAAATAGACTACTTTCACTATATGGCGTTCGCAATGATCCTATTGCTTGACAGCTGCGCCATCCATAACTGTTATTCATTCCGTGCGATTGTGTAAAATTTCAAAAAGTCGATAAGTCGAAAAGTCGAAAAAGTCGAAAAAGTCAAAAGAGTCGAAAAAGTAAAGAAAGTCGAAAAGTCGAAAAAGTCGAAAACGTCGAAAACGTCGAAAAAGTCGGAAAAGTCGAAAAAGTCGAAAAAGTCGGAAAAGTCGAAAAAGCATTTATAAATATTTCATCATGTAAATATAATACATTGAATTTATTTTAATTACAAACGACTTTCATTTCATCACCAAACGAAACTCAAACCGTACATGATTCGGCCATATTATAGAGTTCAATGAATTGGACTTGGAAGTTTGATTAGAATCAATAAACGCTTATGAAGAGTTACAATCAAATCAATTTTAGGTGGTACGAAGCTCACCGGGTCATCTAGTAACAAAATAGTAATGTAAGAAGAAATCCAACATCTTTCTAAGTGCATCTGTGTGTGGAGCTACGCGTGGAGCTATATAGGGTTACTTTCTCAATGTAGTGTCAGTGTTAGGTTCCCTTTAGGAAAAATGCCTCTTCACCCCCTGGATGTCTTCGGGTACCATCTTTACGAAGTCATCTGCAGTAAGAGTATAATTCTCCTAGCATATTTTAAGATTTTTTTTGTCCAGCTAGGTTGTAGTTATTCCAAACGTGCCTCAGTCGTAGAGGAAGGACGTATAAAGCGCTTATACAAGACTTCATTTCAGACATTAAAATATGCGAACGGACAAGATGTCTTTATTTTTAGCGCCGGCTTTAGACTTCATTATTATCGTAAGGCTGAGTACGCGCGTCGAGGCCGTTAAGCGTTCTTACTTTTAGCGGTTCCTTTTTCCCTACGAGCGGATAAGGAGGGCGAAGTGCGGCCTCATTTGAATTTACGAACTTGTCCGACCACGCCCTCGGCTTCGCTCGGCCCCTCGCCTACACTCCCCTCCTTTTTCATTTTCACCGGAACACTCAGGCAGACTAGGAGTAATTGTTATGGGCTAGTTAATTTTATTTCTGATGTATGAGGGCAATCTCAGTTTTTCGAGAAGTCATCGCATTTTACAGCTTTTTTAGTGTCATCTATAAAAATTGTTTCATTAGGGCTTTGGCGTCATTCTGAAACTTCTTTCTGAGTTCGTTTGTAGCTGCAGTGCCTGATTAAGGAAAAAACCTGGTTTAGAAAGCCAACAAAAACATGTTTTTCATGTTTTTTTTTAAAATTTATGGCCGCAATCTGATCATGAATCTTTTATATCAGTTTGATTAACATTTGAAAGTTAAAACAATTTTTTGTAATATTAAAAAAACTATGATTAATCATAATCATAATCATAAGTTTTTTTATTCAAAATAGTACGAAATCGTAACTTTTTGACGTCAATAATGCATACAAACATACATAAATGATATAAAAATTAAGATATTGTGACATTATAACAAATTATTGTGACATATAACGTGATATTAATCATCGAGGTAACCATTTTATTTCCAAGGGTCTTTGTCATCTAGATAATCATTTATTTTATAGTATCCCTTTGAGTACAGCTTCTTCTTAATAAATGACTTAAATTGTATCACAGATAAATTTTGCATGTTTACTGGGACTTTATTGTAGAAGCGTATACATTGCCCTTTGAATGATTTTGTGGTTTTGGAGAGTCGACTTTTATGGTCAGCAAGTTTATTTTTATTTCTAGTATTGACACCGTGCCTATCAGAGTTTTTTAAAAACAGTTCTTTATTTTTATGCATATACATTAAGTTTTCATAGATGTAATGAGATGCGAGTGTCAAAATATTTATTTCTTTAAATTTTAAGCGTAACGACTGTCTATCACCCAATTTACAAATAGCGCGGATGGCTCGTTTCTGTAGTATAAATATTTTATCAGCGTCAGCAGCTTGACCCCACAGCAAGTTGCCATACGACATCAAGCTGTGAAAATAGCTGAAGTAAACCAGCCTCGCGGTGTCTATATCTGTTAAATTACGTTTTTTTACAGCATATGCCGCAGAACTTAGCCTGTCGGCCAATTTCTTAATGTGTGGGCCCCATTGTAGATTTTTATCTAAAGTGATATCAAGGAATACAGTGGAATCGACCAGTTCTAGGCGCTCATTTTTATGATAATATTTGGCCCTATCTGCTTTACATTTGGAAGTGAGAATTTTATACATTTTGTTTTCTTTTCATTTAGTAGCAGATTGTTTGCTGTGAACCATTCCACAACATTCGAGATAGAATCATTGAGATATTGAATTGCGAATGCTTTTACCGCTGCCAGAATTGACGGCATCTGCTTGCGCCCGTTTAGTTTAGTTTAGTTTAGTTTGTCTGGGCTTTTTCCCGCACTTGACGTCTTGATTGGGCGGTTGTGCGTGGCTCATGTTTCTATTTATGTTACTCCAGCCAACCCAGGCTGTCCCAGAAGGTTAGCAGCCTGTTTGGGTTGCTACAGGCCTCCGGGACAGATGCTGGAGATTGTAGTATTCTTGCCCGTTGCTCTGCCACGCTCCTGCATTCCATGAGCACATGCTGTGGCGTTTCTTCTTCTGCCATGCATCCTCTGCATAGAGGGCTGTCTGTCACACCTATGGTAAACAGGTGTTTGTTTAGGGGACAGTGGCCTGTCATAGTACCTATGACTTTACGGATTTTATCCCTTTTTAATCTGGTGAGGTTGCGGGCAAGTTTTTTGGATGCTTCCGGAACCGCGTTCTTTGTTTGCCTGCATCCTGCGTTCTTTTTCCATTCTGTAAGGTGGGTTTCTTCGGTGTTCCTGCGTAGCCATGTTTTTATTTGGGCCTGGGGAATGGGCATCAAGGGTTCCGGTCCATATAATATTTCCTTTGATCCCCTTTTGGCCAGTTCGTCTGCCGCGTCGTTTCCCAGTGAGTCGCTGTGCCCTTCAATCCATTGCAGGGTCACTCTATTTGACCCTGCAATGGATTGAAGCGCATTGTGGCATTCCAGTACAAGGACAGAGGTTATAGTATTTTTTGCTAGCGCTTGTAGCACGGAGGCACTGTCGGAGACAAATTTCAAGCTTAGGTCTCCGACATCTTTGGCTGCAACTGCTTGTGCTGCTCTAGTGATGCCAATGCATTCTGCTTGGAAGATCGTATTTAGGTTGCCTAGGGTAGTTGATATTTTGATGTTTAGATCATTTGAGAAGACGCCGGCTCCGGTACCTTGAGTGGTTTTGGAGCCATCTGTGTATATCCTTACTTCATTTGTACCAGAGTGATCTGCTGGTTCTGCAATGAGTTGGATATTGTATCTTCGATCAAAGACATGATGGCATATTATCCTGTCCATGGGTGCGTCCAGAAGAGGTATTTCTTCTAGAACCCGTTTCAGAATTTTTGAGTGTGGTGTTTCTGTGTTTTGTTTCCACAGTCCATTTGCTCTTAGTCTTAGAGCGGCTGCCTTAGCCTCCTCTTGGATGACAAGATCCAGAGGTCTCATGTTTAGGAGGTACTCTAGTGCGGCCGATGGTGTGGTTCTCATACATCCAGTGGCTGCTACACACGCTAAGCGTTGCAGGCTCTGGAGTCTCGCTTTCACTGTGGTCAGTTGTGTTCTGGGCCACCATAGCGATAATAGCGAGTAATGCTTGCGCCCGTAATAGCGAGTGTAATTTTGCCTGAAACAAAATAAATAAACTTAGATATTAATGTTTACGTATGTATTTTGTAGAGGAACTAAAAAAATTACTAAAAGTTATAATTTTTATAATTTTTCATGGATTTAAAAAAATTAAAATCGATTTTCGCCCCAAAATGTGTTTAACTAGTAAAAAAAAATATATCCAAATGAAAAAAAACGATTTCTGTTAGGCTGTATAGAAGAGAATTTAATAAACTTTATTTTTTTTTGGAACAACTCTATCCAAGTAGTTTTTTTACCGTCGCAAAACTGAAAAATATGGTTTTGAGAAAAACGCATTTAAAGTTTTCTTTAAAGAAAAGTAGTAAGTCTTTTAATCTGAGACTCTCAGCTATTCCAAAGGTAAAGGATTCATGAACAGATTTCAACCAAATGTGGTTACAAAATCAAGTAGTTTTATAAATTATAGTTATCTGGTTATGTATGCAGATTACATTATCTCCGTGGAAGTCCAGTAAGAAGCCATTTATTACAATGCACACGTAAGACCAATCCAAAGCCTTTAATTATGCACTACGCTAATCATCTGCATAATAATATCAGTCATGGAACCCTTGTTACGAGGTGTATGCATCGAGAATAGAGGCCATCCAAAGAAAATTTCTGCACTACATAGAATATAAATGTCGTATACGTGATCCAGACTACTATTCTCGTTGTATCCGCCATAATTTGCTGCCATTGGCTTTGCGAAGAAACATAGCTGACATCTCACTTTTACTACGAATTTTAAATGGCTCGATTGATTGTCCTGAACTACTATCTAAAATATCTCTCCGCACTCCTAGCCGGGAACTTAGAAATAGGGCACTCCTTTTGTACCTGGCTTTAAAACCAAATACAGGCTTAATTCTTATTTTATAAGGGTATGCGAAACTTTCAACACCCTGAATTTGACCCCTTTTTCAGGAATATAGATACTATAAGGAAGCAGGTTGTAGGGCGATTTTGTGATGACCAGGCTTAGCATTTTCTTCTTTTATTACAGTTGTCAACATGTTTTCTACTGTACAGTTTAGTATCTTCTTGTTTAATATCTTCTTTATGCATAATATCAGTTCTAAATTCACGTTATTATTATTGTCATTATCAATGGTAACTTGTAAATGGCTTTAAGCTTCCTATTTTTGTTCACTACAAAATTATTGGCTGTAAGTTATCCTTAAGAAAATAAAAATAAAATAAAATACCATATCTGTCGGTATTTCTGTATCGACACATACATATTTAGTAGTATACTTTCTTCTGCTGTCGGATAAATTGGTATGTGGTTATTGGTAAACAGACCGCATATCAGATATTAGTTAGCATTTTATGAATTCACAAGCCAGCGCAAGCGGCGCGCGTGTTGCTGTCGAATTCGCAACTCGCAATATTCACAAGAACGCGCCCAGCAGTTTGAGTAGGAAACAGGCGCGGCCCGTCGCGCGAATTACGAATACTACCTAATTGCAGAACTTACCTGTGGATCTGTTCATTTAGGTCTTATAACCTATGTGTCAGCACAATTCACGGGTCAGCACCAATCCGGTGGCCTCGAAGTATGTAGAAGCGCGAGCCCGGGTAAGACTCCGCATCAGCATGCCAGTTACCTCTGGGAATCGTTCTTTGGGCGGTCCTGGGCGGTTTTCTCACCGTTTGTCGTCAGCGAATGTATTGTGCACTGCGACTGGTAATCGGGGGTGTCTGGAAATTGCTTTTTTTCCTGTAGAGTAGGGTGGATAACAGCCGCTCTTGAAGCGACCAATCAGCTACCCGATCCCGAGTGGACAGCCGAGAAAATAACGCCGTGGTCCGCCATAGATTCGGTAGATGCCGAATCACCGCTAACATAAAGTAGAGGGCTTCGCAAGCGACCTCAAATCTGGCCGAAACTTGTAGCCAGTGATCGAGGTGGCCTTACTGGGTTATCTTCCTAGTGCCTCGTCATAATGCGTTGGTCTCTTGTAGGTAGGTACGTGGTTTTTGCTGGACAGTAGATCGATTTGTATCATCCAAAAATTCTTCTACGTTCACCTCACGGGAGATTTTATTTTATTTTATTTTATTTTATTTGGTACCCAAAAAGAATATTGACAACACATACAGTGACATATATATATATATATATATATATATATATATATATATATATATATATATATATATATATATATATATATATATATATATATATATATATATATATATATATATATATATATATATATATATATATATATATATATATATATATATATATATACTACAGTTACATGACTACATCAATATCCTTTTGATATGAGTACACAATTAGCACAATGCATGAACAATGGTTGAAGTTTTAAAAAAATACGTATAAAAAAAGGAAAAAAAAACAAAAAATACCAGAATTACAGTATTTTAAAGAGGGACGCTTTGAAGGAGCATAAACTATCATGAAATCGATGCGATAAAACGATCATTGTTGTTAAAAGTTCCTGGGGTGACGGGTTCACCCGTTGTATTCGATAAACCACAATGTCTTCGTAAATATATTTAGGGTTTGTTGTAAAGCCCCATTTGGTCACTGTACCCACACAACAGCCGTGACCTATCGTAAAACTTAAGTCGATAAAAAGTTGTTTATTTAAGACTTGAGCATATGGCCTTTTCTCGCCAGTCGTCCTCGTCGCCCTCATTGCACTCGTCGCTCAGTCGCCTCGGAGTTGGCGAGGAGAGTATCAGACGTTTCTCAAAGTAGACGTAGAGAATGGTAACGCTTTTTACTGGACACGTAAGCCAGGTAGCTAATGGGCATAGTGTGCCATCAAAAACCATGTGTAAGGGTCGGCTGAACTCACAAGTCAATACCCATCGGTAGCCTCCAAGCAGAAGTGCGAGTCCCCCTGGGAGTCGTAATTTGAGCGCTCCTGGACGGTTTGTGTATCGTGCGGCGTTAGCCAATCGATTGTGCACTCGGACAGGGGGGGGGGGGACTCTGGAAACGGCATTATTTCTTATAGAGCGGGGGGTGGTTGTTAACCTTAAAGTTACTGCTCTTGAAACGCCCAATCGGCTACCCGATACCGGGTGAAGAGCCGGGCAAAGCAGACACCGCTACGTAAAGGGAGAGGACCGCGCAAGCGATTTCGAACCTGTACCCAGTCGGGAGGCCGGAGAAATCTGGCCATAACTTGTAGAGAAGATGCTTGGTCTGCCCACTGGTGTAACTACCCGGGCCGGGCGATAAGGGTTCGTCTCTCGCGGGCTAATTGGCGAAGCTAGATAGTGGATTGTCCATTGTCTTAGTCTTCTACGCTCATTCCACAGCTAAAAGAACGATCACATATCGTTATACCAGCCTGGGGTGATGGGTTCGCCCGTTGTAGTCAACACCGCCCAACTGTCCACGTAAGCCATATCACCAAGGAGAAATAGGTATGTGTTTTGACCGCATTTCCACCACTCCCGGACCAAGGTAACCTGGCGATGGTAGTATGTTGTAAGGTTTTACATCGCTTAATGCTTCTTATGGTCTTCTTATGGTCGTGTAGTCATGGCGCTCCGTCGTTCCTTCATTAAGTTTCAGCGTTTGTGGCTGCGTTTTCTACGTATTCTACAAACTTCGTATTATGTTTTCTAGGTCTAAGCCGTTATCAGCATCGGCGTAACCTATTACAGGAATTATTAGGTCTCATAGCTTGACACCAGCTCTCAGGTTCTGGATGGATCATACAACCCCTAGAGGACTACTTAAATATAACCCCTCCTATCGCGGGGTAAAAATTTAGTCGTCACTTCTGCCCGGGACAGTTTTGCGCGTGAAGTCGATGGCCTTGAGAAAAACGACCATAACTTTTAAACTACTATACGGATCGTAAAAAGAATAACTGTAAAATGATCGCATTGAAATTTGAAATTTATAATATTATAACCTTATCTCGTCAAACAATTAACATAATAATGAATAAATATTTAAATTTGGCATTTTACGCAGCGCGGAGCGCCCTAACCAATATTGGTTAGATACAATTTTAGCATTTGTAAGCATCTAACCAAAAATGGTTAACTCAAATAGGAAGGGGAGGAGAAAGGCAGTCCCTCTGTTTCAATCCTGTTTTAACACTAGCTGGTGATGACTTAAGTTGGCTGATTATGTACTGCTACGTTTGTTTGTTATATTAATAATCTTGCTGCCATTGATATATAACCGGAAGCTCTTAGCATGTTTTTATTGAATGTAATTTTCGCAAAAAATAAATCCAGCTTAACTTATGTAGAATGTTTTATATCACTGACTTGGTTAGATTCCGTAAGTGTTTGCAATAAATGTAAGCAATAAACCTGACCGTACGCTTTTAAACTGGCAATGCTGTGTTGTCGAGCGCTGGTTCATTACTATTGAGAATAATGAGGGCGTGAGACACTGTAACATCACGGTGCCAGACTAGAGACTAGTCCAAAGATATTTTTACACTATGTAACAGATATTTAGACTTCTTTTTCGAAATTTTCTTCTTTCGAAATTATGTATTTTCGAAATGATTTCGAGAAAAACAATATTGAATGTTTTTGTATTTGTAGTTATATTAGATTTGGTTGATGCTGTAACTTCTTTTACCCTTTTGAATTGCCAGAAATGTGTAGCATTCGGAATTTTATCGCATTCAAAGCCCGGTTCACACGCGCCTTAACAAAGATCTGTGATAAAATAACTTCTTCTGCCGATTCCGCATTCACTATTGAGTTGTCTTGCATTGCATTGTATGGGACTATGGCACTTTAAATAAGATGGGTGTAATATAGGTTCCTTGCACTATTGCGTTAATAAATGTACCTATTGAATATAAAATCAAAGTACAATAATTGTCTTTAGGTTGGCCGATTTATGAAATATAGTTTGTTAGATTGATCCTTGCTAAAGAGGTCGCCAGAAGGATGTACGATTGAGTTTTTATTTATTTATTTATTTAAGAATTAATTACTATAAACATTGATTTGCTTACAAAAATAACAGGATCCGAATGGCAAAACCTTAACCTTTTGCTTATTTGATTCTGTCACCCAACTGGGACTAGCCCGTTCTAGGGTGGACAGGACAGTTGGGTGGGTATCATCAAGTCTAATAATGCAAGCTTTGATAGACTTGGTATTCAAGTAGCTTACTTGGTAGTTTGGCCTGGGGAGCTAAAGGGCCCAGTTCAGTTAGCATTATTACCCATGTGTTAGGGTCGGCCCAACTCACAGGTCAGCCCATCCCGTAGCTTCCAAGCAGAAGTGCGAGCCCAAGTAGGACTCTGCGCCTGCAGGCCAGTTCCCCTGGGAATCGTCCATCGGGCACTCCTGGACGGTTGGTGCACAGTGCAGCGTTAACCAATCTACTGTGCAATCCGACTGTTTCCTAGTTTCCTATAGAGCGGGGGTGGTTGTTAACCTGACGGCAACTGCCCTAGAAACGCCAATCGGCTACCCGATGCCGGGTGAACAGCCGGGCAAAGGATGCCGTGGTGCTCGATAGATTGGGTAAAAACCGAACGCAGTGACAGGCGCGTGATGCGGCCTACCCGCAAAACAACGGATTGACAGTCTACCCTGAACAACGGCGGCTGCAACGTCACCGAAATGTCGGGTGCTACAAATTCCACGCGGTAAATTCGTTTCATATCCTATTTATAATGTCAAACAACCGCGATAGTCTTCGATTTTATACAAACACAATAGTTTCTGTAACGGCAGTGTTTCAGTGTTTTTTATTCGTTTTAATATATTAACTTGTTAACATATACGTTATGCTTAAAACATATACGTGTATAACTTTATTGGGCTCGAGACACGTACACTAAAGGCTCCTCAATAAGCTAGGGAAAGATCCGATTGTAAGGACGCAGGATTGGAGTGTCAAGTCAAGCAAAGCAAAGACAAAGCCCCGAAGAGCTATAGATTGAATACGAAATATAATCACTCAGCGACCGCACTATTTGCTAAATGCGAGATTATACTCCCAGCGTGTAATACTAATGAATTACAGCCAATTACAATAGCTCACATACCGCCGAGTCATTCTCCATTACTTATAGAATAATAACAATGGCGGTTGGGAAGAAGTCATTGAATGGAATTCTTACGCAATGGGTGCCCAATTGCGCGATAGGCTGCTAAAAAATCATGTGAAACGGATGGGAAATACTGATATCAAGATTTTCACACTCTTTTGGCTCATTCGGTAGGGCGTGATTTCCAAATTTTATGGACGTACCTAGGTTACTTTCTGAAAAATAACAATTGATTTAAGAAATAGTTTTGCGATCGAAAGACGAAATCGAGACTTGTTCAAAAGCATTATGCCACATGTAATTTATAAAAAATCTTACTCTAACTCTACAAATTAATAGCGAAAGCATAAAAATAATGAAACACCTGTCCCATAGACCTTCGCATAGATGTCCCTATCTCGAAATAAAATAATAACATAATAACAAACGATTTTCGAAGTCATAGCTTTTATTATTTTAATATTATTTACATAAACATGTTAATTTTTAACCCGAGTAAGTATACACGAAATAATAATATATACATTATAATTTAGTATAAAGACTTTACAAGCTGGACGACTTTTATGACATTGCGTCCACAATTGCTTGATTATAAATAACCATATTATGACTATACTTTCGCACTATGTTTTAGATTTTATTGACATTGTTTTTAATTACGCATGTTTCAGAATTTTTATTTTTCATTGTATTCATTATTATTTATTGTTTGATTATTGATTATTTTATAATTTGGCTATTTTTGAGCAATCACCTCTGATTACAATTATTTTTTTCTTTTAATTAATCAAAGCGGTTTTATCATCCGGTAAATTAGGATTGTAAAATTTGACATGTTCCTCAGTATTGTGAAATGCTTTTATGGAATGAATAAATGCTGCTGCTGCTGATGATGATGATAGATGTCATTCAATCTCCCCGTATTATTTATGTGATGTATACAGCCAATAAATAAATGCTATAAATAGAAGTACTAAGTGAATATTATTATTGTTATCATTAGTTACATTATTGTTTTTTTTATAAATAATCATTTCTTTATAAAAAAAAACATTCATTATAAATGTCATAGGCAAATAAATTGCTATTAGTTTCGCCGAAAAATGCTAGCAGCGCTACCTGCATGTCGCTGGTGCAAAAGAATTGCCAAAACGTACGTTGGTATTCAGCAATCTACTATCCTATAATATAATTAATGCTTCTAACCAATATTGTGACTGCTTAGTTTTGGTAATTAAAATAGAAATCAGGCGCCTTATATTTTTGTGGAATAGTCTAGTATTTTTTTTAAATTTACCTATTGTGATGCTGGTGTTTTGTCATATAATCATCTATTTTATTTTTTAACAGTAAGATGATTGGTGACAATTTTCTTTTTATTTTAATCAACTTCATGCTCTCTCACTTGCTAATATCTCCGAACTAATAATATATTCTGGATGTTGTTCATAATTAATCTTTATAAACCACTCCTGATAAACCTTTCGCAGATGTTTCTTACACTTCTTTATATTATTATGTATATATTTTTTTTATTTTTCACAAAACTTACAACATTTTATACTTAATACTGACACATATTACGCAGATCTAAATTCAATTAAAAGTTTTTACAAATATACTAAATATATCGTTACAGCGCAAGGAGAAAATATTAAGAAAACAGAAAAAGAGATACAAAAGCTACATTATTACACGATTGCCCAACAAAAATGGTGTGTAATGTGTTCGGTTTTAATCTAAGTAAGTTTTTCGTTTTTATTTCACCATAACTTTTAAACGCTTGAACCGATTTAGAAGTGTGTGTTATTATTAGAATCGCAATGTCATAGGGTACCTCAGTTCTCCAAATGTCACGTAAGTATTTGTCTAAATGTTCAAATGTTAATAAATTAATATACATATATCGTGTTTAGTGTTATATGAAAGGTCTGATTGAGTACGTTCCTGAAACATACAGGTATTTGTAGGTATGGTTAAATACGCAAACCATAAATATATCATTAAAAAAAACGTAATAAAAATAATTATAAATACAATAGTTCACTTTCTGTAACGGCAGTCGTGTTTATTATTCTAATTTATTTACTTGTGAATTAATTAGATATGTTTAACTAATTATATGAAATAAATGGTTTAAATGTGCATAACATTGATATTATAATGTCATAATATAAATAAGGTAAGATAATATCAAAATATAAGAAATATAGGTACAATAAAATATATAATATACGCAATAATATGTTTATAATGTAATATATGTTATAATCAATACAATATTCAACAAATCAAGGAAATCTAATCGAGCTCGAAGGCAGTTAATTGTGGTTTTAATGTTCTCGAAGCAAGCATTTGATGATAAATTGAAAATATCTAAACCTGCTAAATCTAGTTTGTACTATCTAAGCGCTCTATAAAAGTAAATATATTGGACACAATTGCTATTGATCCCCGGTAAATATATGAACGAGCCCTGGTCTTACTACTTAGGATACGGTAACAGATCCTGCCAACAGAATGATGACTATCTATCTTATCAATTATAACATTGGTGGCGCCTATTCGCAATCCTAACAGTGAGTCCGAGTGACCCCTGTTTGTGACCCCATTGCCACAAATTAGGACACCGTTTGGGCCGCAACCCCAAAGTTGCGTACTGCTGCCATAGGCGTCGAAATGCCGAGAAGAAGCTAACGTCCTAAGAAGCCAACATCCTAAGAAAGCCAACATTCGTCGAAATGCCGAGAAGAAGCTAACAATAGCTATTACATTTTAATTGATTAAACCTCCTCTGACTTCTTGGAAACAGCCCCCGGGGGTAAAATCTAAAATTAAATTCAATCGTTAGAATATTAATTAAATTAGGAAATTTTAATTTTTTTTCTGGAGATACACAGATTCATTAATTTTAATTGGAGAAAATTTCTTTTAGGCTTCCATTTCATTACTTATAATATTACATTTCGGAGCATTTTTTCTTATATACCAGTTTGACATGATCCCAGATAATATTATTTGACGTAAGACGATTTAATATCAACGTCTAATTCTGTCAGTTGTTCTTCGTCAGCTTTTACGATGAGTTTCAATTTGTATATCTGTTTAATCAGCGCTTTTCCTTGTTCTAATTATGTTGATTCGTTATTTGTTTACTTGATATTTTCTTTCTTTGACCTTTCATCGTAATGATCTGAATTATGAAATTCTTAATCTATACTAACATTATAAAGAGGTAAATTTGTGAGGTTGTAGGCAGTAATCCCTAGATCTACTGAACCGATTTTGAAAATTCTTTTACCAATAGAAAGCCACGTTACTTGTGAGTGTCATAGGCTATGTATTATTCCGAAAAATGATAAGACTTTTTCGTGGTAGTCGGATTTCCAAAGTAAGTCGGAAAAAACGGTCGAACGAAAACGTTTCTAACGAACGATGAGAGATATATGATAGAAGTATATGATATATGATAGAGATGACGATGAGAGATATAACGATGAGAGATATATGATAAGTTCTAAAGAAAAGTTGTAGAGCTTGATAATGCCTACAAAAAAGTCAGCGACAGCGTATGTTTAACTTTTATATTTAAGTAACAAAGAGGAGTATTTTACATTAAAACAATAATTTAAATCGTTAGGTCATGTTTATTGGCCATATTATCAATAATTATGAACTATTATCAAAATAAGTAAATTTATCGTCTCAAGTGTTTAAAACAAAAGACTTTTCCCTTTTGCTGCATATAATTTCACTTTTACTGCATAAATGGTTAAAGAGATAAGTCACTTACAAATAAGACACTCACAAGAAGACACTCAGAAATAACGGTAATATAGTCAAATTGACATACATACATATGCAGTAAAAATATAACCCTTCTTTTGGCAGTCAGAAAATAAATCATAGCACTCAGTACTAACCGAACCACACTCATAATTTCATCATAGGTAAAAAGTATTACCGCCCAACGAAGTGGGCACGGGTCAGCTAGTTGTTATATAAAATCGAAGACTATTGCATTTGTTTGACATTATAAATAGGATAGAAAACGAATTTACCGCGTGAAATTTGTAACACCCAACATTTCGGTAACGTTGCAGCCGCCGTTGTCCAGGGTAGACTGAAGAGCTGTCAATCCGTTGTTTTGCGGGTATGCCGCATACCGCTGCCGCCACTGCGGTATGCGGCATTGTTTTCACTTATTATCTATTTTTATTAAAATTTCACCTATGGAGTCAGGGTTTTTTTCGGGTGTAAGTTATTGGCGAATAATATATAGTTATATCGGGAATACATTTTTTGCTACAATTTAAGTAATTATAATCGCCTTGAGAAATGTTCAAATTGAGTATATCTCAAAGAGACCATTGTTTTCCACTTCGATCAAGTCGATAGAATATACTCGTCATTCCGTTATATCAATCTGCTGTTTGCACGTACTCTTTTGCTCTCAATTTTGCTCGTTTATGGAATCAGCTCCCAACACTGTCCGGCATGGACCTTCGTTGCTCAATTTCAAAACGCTATCGAAGATGCGTTTGATTTCAAACAGCCGGTAACCAAATACCCCACCTTTTCCCCAGATAAATGTATATTATAACTTTTAACGCTAACTTATTTACGTATATTTGTATTCGTTTATTTTTTTAATTTAACTTTAATGTATCATATCATATTGTCATTTGTGCCTTATTTTGTCATTAGTTTGTCATTTATGCCTTATTTTTTTAAACCATTGTAATGTTTCTTATGTAATGTACCTTTATATACAATTAAGTTACTTCATTTTATCCTATTCTACTATTACTGAAAGGAATATTATTGTTAACTATTATCGCGCTTTTTATTAAAGTCATTTTATAACTACCTACGACTACTTTAATCTACTTTTATTTTTAGTAATTATTTAAGCCTTAAATTTATGACTCAGAATGTTTCATTTTACTTCATTAATTTTTGGCTGACGTGGTCATTCATATTTTTGTTTTTTAGCATATTCACACATTAATAGGTGAAACTCTATTTTTATAGTATGTCCGCCCAAGCCCAAGCTTTGCTTGGTTGGGTGGCATTGGACAGTGGGAATCATTTAATAATTAAGTTTAATTTCTTGCTGCGGATCAAGTTTTATTTGTTGTTCTATATTGTAAATTGCAATATTTGTTAATTGGTTTGATTTTTTTAGATTAAATTAAATTGCTTAGAAATTCAGGGAATGGTTTTGCTTAGAAATTCAGTCGAGTTTGACAGAGTGTGGAACGACCGCAACCGTTTGACTGACTAGTCAGGTTTCTTTAGTCTGTGATTTTAATAGTGAGAGGGAAACGATAGAACGGTCCATATATTTCGTCACATTTCGATAGCGATAGCGATTGCGTGCATCAGTGTTTTTCAACCAGTGGGTTGCGACCCTATAGGGGTCGCAGGCCATCTAAAAATAAAAATCTAGAATATTTCAAAATATTTATTATATAATGTACAAACATTTACAGCTTCGGAAGAGAAACGTATTTATTACGTGTTTTTTGCTATTTATTTTACAAAATTTTATGTTAAGTACAGCATCGAAAGTAAAAACATTTAAAACTTATGTTTTTTTCATCATTGTTTTTAGTAGAATTTTATTTATTGAATGCTTCCAGTTACAGATGTGAAAACGACTAAGGGGGTCGAGAGAACTATTTACAGTTTAAGGGGGTCGCGTAAGAGTTAATTTTTTTTTACTAAAAAGGTGGTCGCGATCTAAAAATCTTTGAAAAACACTGGCGTACATAATGCCTATTGAAACGATTCTCACTTTTACTTGCCAATATCGATTGAATCGCAAGAGTAATTAGTAATATATTTGCAGTTTAATCGTGATAGAATCGTAGAGTCTACACCACTTGACTAAACGGTTTAATCGTTACAGAAATTGATCGTATGCTGATAGCCTAATACTTTGACATTTCGCCACCTGCCATCTTCCCGTCTACCGATGTGTCCTGCCCATTCTCCAACCCTATCTCCTGCCGAGAAGCCGGTCGAAATTGCAAAGTCACGACTGCTTCCCGACAGCGGAATAGCAGTCCATAATTCATGTCGCTCCCGCGGCAATATTTCAGTCTTGCTTTGCATCTTGGTCCTGTGCACGCTAGAGACGTGCTAAAGACAATGACAAATTATGGCAAAAAACTTTTACCTGCTGCTGACGTATGCGCCGAGGGTTACCGTGCCACAACACAACAATGAAAATAGACCAAGAGGCAGCGACAAAAAAGTGCAAGAGTTTTATTTAAGAGACAGTATTTTGGCCATAGAATGCTGGGGTAGAGCCACCGCGCCAGACTTTGAAAACCTGAGCGGGTTTAAAAAATCGTTAAAGAGACATTTACTCAACTCATGAATACCCCCCTCCCCTCCCGTCTCCTTTGCTTGTCCCTATATTCCACTTCTCCTTTCAAAATCGAGTCGGCATACGTCACTAATCACAGTTTTATATTTTATACTATGATGACATGTAAGTGTATTCATTTATTACTTGTAAATCAATTTGCTCACATAAACCTTTAGTCACAATAACCCTGGCGGTATGGTCGTAAGATATTGCCACTTGGCAATAGGCCCACCACATTGTACTCTTATGTGTGTGCAATAAAGCTTTTCAAACAAACAAACAAACTTCGGAACACCTGGCGCTGGCGTACTAGGAGAAGTGTAATTGTAATTAGTACCCCTGAATTGTTTTGAAAAAACTGAAAATTCTTCTGTTGACAGTGTATGCAATACAGAACTCGATACAAATGGCCATTGAAACAAAATTACTTTATATTTATTTATTTTATTTATATAAACCCATAAATATACATTTAATTACAAAAAAAACATTATCTCAGCCTAATAGTTTATAATTGAAAAAACGTTTTCCAATTTATTTCCTAACTCGGAAAGAGATTCAGATATGATAGTATATTGTTTACCACCTCACTAGGATTAACCTGTATCGAGGATATTGTATATTGCCCTTCAGAAAGGGCATGATATCTTCGTCCTTAGGTTTTTATTTTATTTTTTTAACCCTTTATTGCAATGGCAATTTGAATTTAATAATTAAGAGGATGAAGAGGAATCTTGAAGAGACCAAATAAAACATAAATTATTTTAGTTGAAATATTCACAAATAACATAACATATTTTAGTTAAAATATTCATAAAATATTCCTACATAGTAGAATAATACATATATAGATACAATAATCGCATTTACTTTATATGAATTCATATTAAAAATATACAAAATATTATTATAATTGAGTACTTACATATATTATCTATACTAATATTATAAAGAGGTAAAGTTTGTGACGTTGTAGGAAGTAATCTCTGGATGTACTGAACCGATTTTAAACATTATTTTACCAATAGGAAGCCACGTTATTTGTGAGTGTCATAGGCTAAATAATAATTCGAAAAATGAAAAGACTTTTACGTGGTAGTCGGATTTCCAATGTAAGTCGGAAAAAACGGTTCAACGAAAATGTTTCTAACTAACGCTGCCTTAACGATGAGAGATATATGATTAAGTTCTAGAGAAAAGTTGTAGAGCTTGATAATGCCTACGAAAAAGTCAGCGACAGCATATGTCTAACTTTAATATTTAAGTCACAAAAAGTAGTTTTTCAAATTAAAAAAATTATTTTAATCGTTAGGTCATGTTTATTGGTCATATTATCAACAATTGTGAATTATTATCCAAATAAGTAAATTTATCGTCTCAAGTGTTTAAAACAAAAGACTTTTCCCTTTTACTGCATATAATTTCACTTTTACTGCATAAATGGTTAAAGAGATAATAAGACACTCACAAGAAGACCTTCACAAATAACAGTAATATAGTCTAATTGGCATGCATACATATGCAGTAAAAATATAACCCTTCTTTTGGCAGTCAGGAAATAAATTATAGCACTCAGTACTAACCAAACCACACTCATAATTTCATCGCAAGTAAAAAGTTTTACCGCCCAACGAAGTGGGCACGGGTCAGCTAGTGATAATTAAAACTAAAAATACATTATGAAATCGAAGACTATCGCGGTTGATTGACATTATAAATAGGATTGAAAATGAATTTACGGCGTGAAATTTGTAGCACCCGACGTTTCGGTGACGTTGCAGCCGCCGTTGTCCAGGGTAGACTGATGAGCTGTCAATCCGTTGTTTTACGGATAGGCCGCACACCGCTGCCGCCACTGCGTAGATTATAACGGTGGTGGGGGGGGGGCGGGCTCAACAAGACGGATTTTCAAAATTCGCGAGCTCCGAAGCCATTGTTTTCTACTCGGTCCACAATCATGTTAGTATAACATACTAGTCATTCCGTTATATCAATCTGCTATTTGCACGTACCCTTTTGCTGTAAATTTTGCTCGTTGGAATCAGCTCCCAACACTGTCCGGAATGGACCTTCGTTGCTCAATTTCGGAGCGCGCGAATTTTGAAAATCCGTTTTGCTGAGCCCGGCCCCCCACCACCGTTATAACCTACGCAGTGGCGGCAGCGGTGTGCGCCCTA
The DNA here is from genome assembly GCA_944548615.1 of Micropterix aruncella. Lineage (NCBI taxonomy): Eukaryota > Metazoa > Arthropoda > Insecta > Lepidoptera > Micropterigidae > Micropterix > Micropterix aruncella. Next base: position 32,594,775 of record OX155964.1, on the reverse strand, counting down.
CCCGCAAAACAACGGATTGACAGCTCTTCAGTCTACCCTGGACAACGGCGGCTGCAACGTCACCGAAACGTTGGGTGCTACAAATTTCACGCGGTAAATTCGTTTTCTATCCTATTTATAAAAACATATTATATACTTATATACTTACATATACTTATACTTTAGGGTACTAATTAAAATTACGCCTGTCTTAGTAAGCCAGCGCTAGGTGTCCCGGAATCTCGCCTGTTGACTCTACCCCAGAAGTCTATGGCCAAAATTCTGTCTGATATGAAAGTATCAGCTTTTACAAAACTCTTGCACTTTTTTGTCGCTGGCTCCATTACTAAAAGGCCATCCCCGCGATACAGCCTTTTATTGTCCTAGTGGCTTACGCGTGATTCAACGAGAGAATGGGACATATTTTATAATAATGTTCAACCGGCCATTTTATAGTTCGACTATGCTCGCCATATTTTTATTTATTTATTTATTTTAAAACAACATGATTTACAGACGATTGGCTATGATATTCGGTATACAGTACAATAAAACGTGCAGGAAAAACAAGTTGAACCCATAGCCGTTGGCTCATCGCATACCTAACTGAGCAAGAACGCCCGTATCTAGGGATGCTGATATTTGACTTAGCATATTGCGAACTGACATGTGTGACGTTCAGTTATATAATTATTATTGGTATAAAGTTCAAAACATTCATTCTTGCAGAATACAAATACACAAGCACAAAGAGTTATACCAACATACAAAAAAAATATAGTAGTAAGAAATTATTATTAAACCCAACACCAATATATAGTAATACATAAATACAATAAATACATATTTAAAATAAATATACATAGGTACTAGTATAAAACACTAATATTCACAAAATGTACACAAATAAATTAAATTGAAATACCTCTACTCATAAACCTCACATATACGTCTATTATATTTATAAATAAAAAAAACTAAGTATTTGCTTTTTATTTATTTATTTTACTTAATCAAAAATTCTGTTAAATTCCGTTTTGTCATACAGGGGTCCTTTAACAATCAAGCACTTTTTAATTGCTTTTTTAAATGCTACCATATATATTGGCCCTTGACCCTCTTAACAGAAATCTATTCATACTTAATAAAAAGCCTGTATCAATCAATGAGGGCTCGAACAGACCATGTTGGTTACTTTGTCTCATCGGTCGGTCCAACTCATGGATCATCTCCTATTCGGTAGCCTCTACGAGGAGACGAATAACCCCGGAAAGCCTCAGTGAATTCTGTTTGATTTTGTATCCTGCATTTAATAGATAATGGTTCTCATGCAGTTAGGCCACTAAGACCCACCGCGTTCTTTGGGGTCGGCTCAAATCACGGTTCAGCTCCTATCCAGTAGCCTCCTTGAAGAGGGTCTACCCCGGTAAGGAATCTGTTTTCCCCGCCTCTCGTGACATGCACGGTGGATCAGTTTCCCCTGGGGGATAACCTTCTGATGATCTTCAATGGACTGTTCACTTTGGCTAATATCTGTAGGAGTCTGGGAACGATATACGGTTTCCTTAGCAGCTGGGGTTGTGGATGACCTCATATTAGCCTATCTTGAAACGACTAAATGGCCATCCGATCCCGATTGAAGAGACAAGCAAAGGACGCCATGGTCCGCGATAAATTCACACTGAATTCCATCAGGTTGAGTTCGCGCATGTGAATTTAAACCTGTAACCAGTCGGAAGGGCGGAGAAAACCGCCCATAACTGCTTGTCAGGGCGTGAGGTCGGCCCGCTGGATTCTGTTCCCAGTGCCTCGTGGTAATGCGTTGGCCTCTGACGGGCAAGTTGGCGTAGACAATGGACTGTTTCGTCCTTAAGTCTCTACGTTCACACTTCAGGCTGAAAAAGCGATCAATAAAAATGGCTCCTTTACGAAGTAGGTCGTGCAAAGACTGAAATAGAATTGCTTCATACAATAATTTAAAATATGTGTGTATGTAGATGTATGTGTGTGAGTGTGTGTATGTATATATGTATGTATGTATATTTGTATGAGTATATGTGTATATATGTATGTAACTAACGCTACATCATATATATTTGTATTAATATGTGTACTATTTTATGTCATTATCTTAGTGTTAGTATTGAAAGTAGTATATTAGTCAGTAGGTACTACTCAAACGTCAGTACTACTCTAAAACAAAGGCAGTATATTTCGTATGCCCAGATACAGGCTGTTCGGTCTAGTTGGGCATTCGTCTAGAATGATCGTATGGGTTGTGTTCATTTCCTTATCGATTATATAAATAATTACAAATTATATCTGTACGATCACACTGTTAACTCTCTACCAAGATGTAACAAATACATAAATAAATATAGTTATACCTACCTGGGGTGACGGATTCGCCCGTTGTAGATTACAACTCACCACTGAATCTTGCGCATGTTAATATTAGTATGTTCAATGTTCTTTCGCATTTTATGTTCAAATTTCAATTAGAAAGCGATAGAGAATGGCGTCATTTCGTATTCGACATTTATTTTGTCGCTTAAAAACTCAAGACTTTGGAAGGGGGGGGGGGGGGGGGGGGGAGGAGGAGAGGGGGAGTGATCTTATACCTCATCAAGCCGATAAGGGCCTTTTGAGCCTTTATCAATGGATCAAGATTGGTTTTCGTCTTACCGATGAAAGACTATGCAAGTCCGTAACTGATTACAGACTTTGCAAGAGTATATCGTAATAAGCATGGTGAGCCGCAATAAATCACGTACATAAATAAATAAATCAGTCAATTTTCTTAGTCTGATTACACTGCTGCGGATGTTCATAGTTCATAGTTCACTTTATTTCAAAAAATCTTTACAGATTGTAGAAACCTATATACAAGAAAATCGAAATTAAATTAAAAAAAGTTTGAGAAATTACAAATTGAAGAACTCACAGAAAAATTCAAACTAAATTAAGACAGTATGAAATTCAGTCAGTCAAAATAATATTTACACTATAGGTCGATGGGCCACGTCGGACAATGAAACAACGGCACCTTGTATGCGACGTAAGATTTATTTCTGAACAGCCGGCGCGGTTACGTAAGATACGGAGCGGGCAGCAAAGCAACGTGCGCTCCGCCGGAGGATCGATTTCTCACTGGCGCCCGGTGGTGACCGGTGCGCGCCGCCGCCAGGCGGCCGCTTCGCGCAGCGGACGATCCAAACAGTGTTGTCAACTTGGGCTTTAATTATGATGATGTACATGGATTTTAAAACATTACTTAAACATAAAGCGTCGAGTTTGATGCCACATCACTCCCCTCCTGAGACCGTCAAGGGCGATAATAGCTAGGTATACGAACTTCACGTCCTGAGCGCGTCCTTTTAGCAGTGTCCTCTGTTTTCGGGATTGGGATTACGTTTGGCGTGGTGTGATTAGCAGGAGTGGTTGCGGCGTCGTCCAGTATGTAGGCTGGTTTTACACGGTCGATAGATACTGTAACGTCTTTGCCGTTTATTATGAGTTTGAAAACCTTATCTCCTCTTTGCCTTACTTCGTATGGCCCTGTATAGGCTGGTTGTAGTGGGGGATGACAGGTGTCATCTCTCAGGAATACGTGACTCGTCGTGCTGAGGTCTTTGAATACGAAGACAGATCTCCTGTTAGTATGACGAGTGGCTGGTACTGGCGCCAAATTGTGTGCGAACTTACGGAGTCGAGTTATGTAGTCTGCCATGTCCGCCGTGTCGTCCGCTCCTGGTTTAACGTCCATGAATTCTCCAGGCAGTCTCAGCGGCTCCCCGTATACCAGTTCGGCAGTAGAAGCGTTCAAATCTTCCTTGTAGGCCTTGCGTATCCCCAGTGGCGGTCTCTTCATATAAGCCGAAAAGCCTGGCTTGCCTATACTTCCAAATTAACGATTAAATAAATTAATAACACAATTCGTAAAAAAAACAATTAAATAAATTATTTTGCTAGCGCTACTACTGCCATCTAACGCGCACAGCTCGCTCCACGCGAGAAAAAAACTGTTATCGACAGGTGCGATAATTATCGACAGGGCGCGATTGCTGTTTCACTCGCACATATTGGGCTTTCAATGCGGCTTTCAAAATCAGTGTTCCTCTCATTCGCACCTGTGGCAAATTACGCTAAACAATATATGTCTATATACAACTTTTGTATCGGGAGCTAAGCCGGGCTTGCTTAGCCATGACGTTGAATGCGAACTGTGAATGCGAACGTGTCAACAGAAAGCGCGACTTCATTATAATTAGTTTGGATTTAAATGTGCGAGTGACGTCGGGCTAATTTTTTATTGTGTAATTTCAATTGATTTGTGGTTTTTAGTGCCTGATAAAATATGGAGGAAATTGTCCTTTGTGGTCAGTAATGTATTCTTATTATATTGTTTTCTGACATATGTAACAACCCGCAGGACTGGGACGGGGATACGGTTTTAGCAGCGGAGAATTTTGAAAACTCGATGCGATCATTCCATTTAAATTTTTTCACCTTGTTTTCCGCCGAATTTTTGAAAAAGCTGAGAGCTTGTACAACATTCTTCAAAATTCACAAGTCGATGTGGGTTATAGGAATTAATGAAGAAAAACAAAATAAAGGAATTTCAGACTTGGTTACGTGTTGAATTTCAATATGAATTTGATCAAATTTATGAAAACAATCTACAAAATAACTCAGCACCTCGTTTGAGACGCAACGACGCAAGAGAGTCCTTTAAAGCCACTAGAGGTATGCGACTGCTGATAAGTATATGTTAAATTCTGTCTTGCAGTAGCATGCCTTCAGTGTGCTTTATTGAATGTACGACCCAAGCAGTAAATTTCAAACTGAAGATTAAAGAGTAAAGAGGTACCACTTTTTTACTATAAAAAGCGTAAAAAAACACAAAAAGGTATGTCGGGCTTGCCCTATTTACGAACCCTGGGCACGCCACTGCGTATCCCCAGCAGGACCAACGGTAGGGATTCGACCCAGCTGCTATTAGCGTGACAGGTGATGGCTGCTTTTAACTGCCGGTGGAATCGCTCTACGAGACCGTTGCACGCCGGGTGATAGGCGGTTGTACGACGGTGCTGGAACCCAACTAATTCTGACAGGTGTCTAAACATAGTGCTCTCGAATTGTCTGCCGCGGTCGGTGACAATATCGTTGGGGCAGCCAAAGCGAGCTATCCACCCGTGGAGTAACCCTTTTGCTACGGCTTCTGCCGTGATTTCTTGCAGTGGGACTACCTCAGGCCATCGTGTATATCGGTCGACGACTGTGAGGCAATATTTGTATCCTTGAGACGCTGGCATAGGACCTATTAGGTCTATATGAATATTCATAAACCTTGCTCTGGGAAGTCTGTACGTGCCCAGTGGTGATGAGACGTGGCGTGTAATTTTAGTACGCTGGCATGCCAAACACGCTCGCGCCCACTCTCGGCAGTCCTTTTTCATACTTGGCCATACGTAGCGATCTGTCAGCAGCTTGGTAGAGGCGTTCGCACCTGGGTGACTAAGGGAGTGGAGGCTTTCAAATACCTGCCGTCGCAAGTCTTTTGAGACGTACGGTCGCGGCGTCTTGCCGCTTTCGTCGACGTACAATTCGGAGTGCGTTCCCGGTAACTTGATCTTCTTCAGGCATAAGGAGGTGTCGCTGAGTAGTAGCTGCTTTAACTCTGTGTCCTCGGTTTGAGACAGTGCTAACTTGTTCAGGTCCACCGGCTGTGTAATGTGTTCAATCCGGGACAAGGTGTCCGCCACCACGTTATCTTTCCCTGAAATGTGCCTGATGTCCGTTGTAAACTGCGAGATGTAATCGAGGTGCCGGAATTGTCTCGGTGAGCAATTGTCTTTACGTGAGTGGAATGCGAAACATATTGGCTTGTGGGCGGTGTATATTGTAAAGACTCGTGCGTCGACCATGTGCCGGAAATATTTGATGGCTTCGTATATTGCTAGGAGCTCACGATCGTATGGTGAGTACTTGCTCTGAGCGGGAGTCAATTTCCTTGAGAAAAAGGCGAGCGGCTGCCAATCTCCATTTGTCTGTTGCTGCAATGCTGCGCCCATGGCCGTATCGGAAGCGTCGGTGACTATGGCGAGTTTGGCCTGACTGTTGGGATGTGCTAGCAGTGCAGCCTGGCATAAACTCTCCTTGCAGCGCGCGAAAGCGTCATATTCTTCGGCGCCGAAGTTCACCGGATGTGAGCCTTTTACTGAGCCGGTCAACAGTGTGTTGAGTGGAGCCTGGAATTGTGCTGCGCCTGGGATAAATCTGCGATAGAAATTTATCATTCCCAGGAATCGGCGCAGCTCCTTCACGTTCTTGGGAGCTGGGAAGTTTTTGATAGCGTCAACCTTTTCTGGGAGCGGCTTCGTGCCTTCCTCTGATATGCTGTATCCGAGAAACGTTACCTCCGAGGCACCGAAGACACACTTAGAGGTGTTTACCACCATGCCGTGGTCGTTTAGCCTGGTGAAGATCTGTCGCAGGTGCTCCTTGTGTGAGTCTTCGTCTTTCGAGTAGACCAAAAAATCGTCCAAATACGCGAAGCAATAATCGAGTCCCCTGATCATGTCATCGACGAAACGCTGGAAGGTTTGTCCCGCGTTGCGGAGTCCATAATTCATGAAAGGAAACTCGTACATTCCGAATGGTGTAGTGATTGCGGTCTTCGAGATATCTTCTGGGTTGACTGGGATCTGATTATAGGCCTTCTCCAAGTCAATTGTAGAGAATACCTTACAACCAGAAATATTGTGAGCGAAATCGTGGATGTGTCTGATGGGATATTTATCCGGGACCGTTCTGGAATTTAGCATCCTGTAATCGCCGCAAGGACGCCAGCCGTTATCTTTTTTTGGTGCTAGGTGTAGTGGTGAAGACCATGGTGAATCTGAAGGTCTCGCGGTACCGTTCTGTAACATGGCAGCAAATTCGTCCTTCGCTATCTTCAGTTTGTCCGGAGCCAACCGTCGAGGTGAACAAGACGCGGGGGGTCCTGACGTGGTGCGAATGTGGTGAAGGATGTTATGCTTGGGAGCTCGATGCACTCCGGAGGGACGCGTGATGTCGGGGTACTCTGCTAGTATGCGGTGATACACCGACTTACCGGATACAATTTTCACCGATGAAATGTCTTCAGTTGGACGAGCTGGCAACGCCGCCGTAACGAGGCTAGTCGTATTATCGAGAAGCTGTTGGTTTCTGCAGTCAACTATGAGGTTGTAGTATGACAGAAAGTCTACGCCGATTATCGCCTTTGTCACGTCCGCGACAACAAATTGCCAATTGAAATCACGCCGCAAGCCTAAATTAAGCTTTAGGTGTAAGTAGCCGTAAGTAAAGATAGTAGAGCCGTTTGCAGCGCATAAGTGGTACTTTGTTTTCTGTCGTCGGTTTGTAAGTGCCGACCTTGGAAATACGCAGAGATCGCTACCGGTATCTACGAGAAACTGCGTCTTCGTTATGCGGTCGGTGACGAATATGCGACCAGTGCTGCGGCAGTCGGTGGTCGCCATTATCGGCTGCCCTTGTCGTTTCCCGCTTGAAAGTCGCAGGGTTTCACGCACTTGTTTGCCCTCTCGCCAAATTTTGTGTGGTACCAACACCTTGGGTATTTTTTATAGTTGGAGTCGGATCTCTTTGAGTTGGAACGATTGCGTGACTTACTGTCAGGTCGTGTCTGCGATCGTGACTGCCTATTGTTTAGCTGGCTTTTGAGCGTCCTCATCTCCCTAGTTAATTCGCTTACCTGACGAATGAGGTCATTTAATGGTGAGTCAGCCGCAGATGTGGATGCTACCTGGTGTTTGGGTACGACATCGTAGACGCGATCGGCCAAGTCGGCCAACACCTCCAGAGAATGTGTTGTTTGCGATGCGAGGATCGACTGGATGCTGATTGGTAGGCGGTTGGTCCATATATCCAGCAGGAACTCTCCAGGTACGTTTGGGCCTGCCAACTGTTGTAGGTGCCTCAGGAATTGCGAGGGTTTTCGGTCGCCTAATTCTTCTCTATCTAGGAGCTGTTTCACTCTTTGCTGCCGAGTTGCCGAAAGCCGCTTGATTAACTCGCTTTTTAGCTTCTGATATTTGTCGGTGGCTGGTGGTGAGACGATGACGTCTTCTACTTCGGCTGCGTACTGCGAGTCGAGTTGCGCCACCACGTAGTAAAATTTCGTCGCGTCTGTCGTGATATTCGAGATTGCGAATTGGCTCTCGATTTGCGCGAACCAAATTGCCGGTTTTTCGGGCCAAAAAGCTGGTACTCGGACGCCCACGCGGTACACGTCGGCCGTTGCGTCAGCCGATTTGCCGCTGCCATTTTGGCTTTGTCCGGGTGTGGCTTTATCTTCACTCATTTTCTTTTGGGGTCACCACTTATAGGTCGATGGGCCACGTCGGACAATGAAACAACGGCACCTTGTATGCGACGTAAGATTTATTTCTGAACAGCCGGCGCGGTTACGTAAGATACGGAGCGGGCAGCAAAGCAACGTGCGCTCCGCCGGAGGATCGATTTCTCACTGGCGCCCGGTGGTGACCGGTGCGCGCCGCCGCCAGGCGGCCGCTTCGCGCAGCGGACGATCCAAACAGTGTTGTCAACTTGGGCTTTAATTATGATGATGTACATGGATTTTAAAACATTACTTAAACATAAAGCGTTGAGTTTGATGCCACAACACTTATATTAAATCCCCTTATGGGTACCGAATAAAATTCAAGAAAAAAAAAATGCAATATCAAAAATTTAAATTAAAAGTTATAAAATAAAGAAAAAGCAAAATAATAATAGTTAATAGCATGTGAAGTAATTAAAATTTAAAGAATGATTAATTTAATTAGATTTTTTTTACCTATTCAAATTAAATATAAAATATTATTTAAAATTACAAATCACAATAATAATAATATTTAGAGTCATTCCCAGAAATTACAAATTATGATCATTTACAAACATTCATCATTTACAAATTAAAATCAATTTATGCTGCTTGAAAATCGCCCGTGGTGAATTGTACGTATTCTTCAAAGGTGTAAAAAATATTTTCTAAAAGTAACTTTTTTAAAGACCTTTTAAATATAATATTATTTTTAATGTCTTTAGGATATGGAGGTAACATATTAAAAAAATAGGGACCGGAGTATTCCTTGACTTGTTTCGCTATTTTTAACTTATAAGTAACATGTATTTTGATTTATTTCTGGTGTTTTTGTTATGTATATCGTTTTTTTTTAATGGTTTCTTTTCTTGTGGAAATCCCTTAGTACATTGAAAAGGTACAATGCATAAACGTTAGAGTTTTCAGTCGTTTAACCCTTCAGGCCTCGGCCCCTCAGCCAAATGACAAGTTGCAGCCCCAAAAATTTTTAGTAAAAATTAGTAAAAAAATTGAATTACGACACTGTCTCGCCAAAACATTAATTACTGCCAAACCACTGTACCCATAATTAAAATAAAACATATTAACATAATAAAACATAATAAAATAAAACAAATTAAATTAAAATAAAATGAAAAAGGGGCCGTCGCGCTGAATCGTGTTGTGGCCGATATCGGTCAATCGAGGCCTGAGGGGTTAAAATGATTTCTACAGGATTCGTCCTATTTCAAATTTGCTATAATGCGTATTGCTCTTTTTTGCAGTTTGAATATAGGTTCTCTGTGGCACGCATAACAATTTATGATGTATTTATGATGTCGTAAACAGTTGTCTATTTATTCAATTCTTAAATATTCTAATCATGCAATTTGTTATATTGGCTAACTTTAACAGTTTATTCCATCGCGGTGGTGTATTTACATAATTTGTCCAGTTACGGTTGTGTACGCCCATTTATGTATGTTAAAAGTGACGTTTTGCATTTATTTATTTTTCGTTGTTTTCTGAAATTGCCAATTATTTAATTATTTGAGAATATACATTTCTCATTTCTAATAGGTCTCAAGCAGTAGTGCTCAACAGGGTTACCTCTAGCTGGTCTACTATTCCTTCAGGAGTCCCTCAGGGCTCCATATTAGGCCCTCTATTATTCATTTGATTTATCCAGGATATAGACGCATGTTTTAAGAATTCTGTTTATCTTTTATTTGCTGATGACATTAAGATTCTTAAAGTAATAACTACTCCTGGTGATGTCTTCCTCTTGCAGGAGGACTTGTTACGATTGAATAGCTATTGCACTCCCAACAAATTAGACCTCAATGTTGCCAAATGCTCTACTTATTACTTTTAATCGTAAAAATAACCCTTCTTCCTCTTCTTATTTTCTCAATAACTCTGCTTTGAGTAGGGTAACTAAGATTAGGGATCTGGGTGTTACACTCGACTCTAAACTGCTATTTGATTCCCACATCGACAGTATTATTGCGAAAACGTTTAAAGCCCTAGGATTTATTATACGATCTAGCGAACACTTCAATAACATAAAAACCATAAAAATTGTCTATTGTGCTTACGTCCGCAGTCATCTTGAATATGCATCCCAGTTATGGAACCCTTGTTACGAGGTGTATGCATCGAGAATAGAGGCCATTAAAAGAAAATTTCTGCACTACATAGAATATAAATGTCGTACCTATACGTGATCCAGACTACTATTCTCGTTGTATCCGCCATCATTTGCTGTCATTGGCTTTGCGAAGAGACATAGCTGACATCTCACTTTTACTACGAATTTTAAATGGCTCGATTGATTGTCCTGAACTACTATCTAAAATATCTCTCCGCACTCCTAGCCGGGCACTTAGAAATAAGGCACTCCTTTTTGTACCTGGCTTTAAAACCAAATACAGGCGTAATTCTTATTTTATAAGGGTATGCGAAACTTTTAACACCCTGAATGCTGACATTGATATTGACCCCATTTTCACGAATATAGATACTATAAGGAAGCAGGTTGTAGGGCGATTTTGTGATGACCAAGTTTAGCATTTTCTTCTTTTATTACAGTCTTGTTTATATCAACATGTTTTCTACTGTACAATTTAGTATCTTCTTGTTTAATATTTTCTTTATGCTTAATATCAGTTCTAAATTCATGTTATTATTATTGTCATTATCAGTGGTAACTTGTAAATGGCTCTAAGCTTCCTATTTTTGTTCACTGCAAAGTTATTGGCTGTAAGTTATCCTTAAGAAAATAAAATAAAAATAAAATAAAATACTCATTTTATGCAAGAAACGGAAAGACACATGCAATAGCTAGAAGACCTGTTATAAGGTGCTTTCTGACAATTTCTACGAAATTGACCCTCCCGCCAAAAAGAATTTGACCTCGCTTCGAAGCGCTCAAGATGAATGATAGCGATAATTAACCTCTGACGTCCGGACTTATCGAATCGTCTCTCGTTCGGGTCGATCCGTTTGTCTGTTTGTCTGTTTGTCCGTCTGCAGATAGCGAATTGAATTTCTTCGAAACTTTTTCCAGTTTACATCCAAACAATGCGGAATGAGGGGAGGACTTGGCTGAGATGCTTTACTTTTACAAAAGTTCCACCTTTATACCCCACCTCAATCCCCATAATGGATTCACTTATACAATCGCAAGGACACACCGACAGAGTTCAATAAGCAAACGAAATAAATCGTAATTTAATCAAGGGGGGAAAGTTCGACAATAGGAGTATCCTAGAAGTCTTATAACTGCCTCGATTTAAAACAATATTAAATGTCAATACCTAATATTCCCGAGGAGAGGAAATTGGAAAAGAAATGAGAGAGAAAGGTAAGAACTACTTACTGGAGATCGTTCCAGAGTCTTGCACCATGGACACAAAAAGCGTAGGATTAGAAATCAATATTATGACGAGGAATTTTGAGGAAATAAAGTTTAACCGAAGTATTAGACTTAATTATATAATTAAATTATATTTTAAAATAAACTATTTAACATTATTTTTGTCATACATTCTAGTAGGTACATTATGTTTATAATTTTTTTCATTTATTCTACAAACTTTATTTTGAGAAATTTTATATTAATTTTAATTCTATGAAAAAGCTACTTTGACATTTTTAAATATAATTATGTTTTTTTAATTGCCTACCTTTTTTATTCTGGTGGCTTTTCAACTGTGTGATGTGTTTGCAGAATTATGTAAATACACTTGCGAGCAACTAAATCGACTCACCCCCTCAGTTCGGATAAAAACCGGTTTTTTTCTCTAAAATGACTAACCGGATGTACACCAAATATATACTTTTATGAAAACCTAATTATTTAGCTTTCTAATGACACCATTTTTATAAAAATCGGTTAAGAACTTTATTAAATAATAATATCCGAACGGAAGTATTGGAAAGTACGCTATTCGTGGCAAAAAGTTTCCGCTTTCCGATGAGTGATTAAGCACTCATAAATTCTCCCGGAACAGGTTTATTTTTAGCTGTCACTTATCAGTAGTTGACGCGTAAACATCTCCATAAGCTAAACTCATTATTATCGTAAAATTATGGATACTACACAAAAAAGAGCGCTCAGGTTATTGCTTTATTGCAGCAAGGCCTTAGTCAACGTACAGTTGCTCGTCAAGTGGAATTTATCAGTCTGACGTCTCAAGAGTAAAAAGGAGGTTTAAACAAACCATCATTTGGAGACCAAATAGCAGCCGGCTCCGGTGCGCTTCTGAGAGAGACGACCGTTAAATCGCTTTGACGTTAAGTGTACTGCAGAATCGCGACCGCGCTGGCGTTAATGTACAGCAGGAGCTGAGACAAGTTCAAGGGGTAGCTGACAGTCAGTGAACGATCAGAAAATGCTTGAAGAAATCCGAACTCGTTCCAAAAAGACCTAATCCATTTTACTCCCACTTTTAAATTTTATTTAATTAAAAAAAAGTCCTTAGCGGATTTTCATGATTATGGTATTAAAATGGTTATGCTTGGTACAGCTATTAAAATGAGGGTTTCAAAAAGTATATAATTGTATGGATCTACTTAGCCATTTTTGAAAAAAAAATTTTTTTTCGCACTGAGGGGGTGAGTCGATTTAGTTGCTCGCAAGTGTATATTGTAATGGATATGGTAGGTCCGTTTCCCTGTGGATACTACGCCTTCTTCATACATTATTGGACAGAATCTGTCAGAATATTATTATCATTGAGATCGTTTAATATTTCTGTAATGTTGTCGATATAGACAGATACCTTTTATGGATTACCAGGGTAGTCAACGAGCAACGGCGTATTCATTATCACCGAAACGTCGGGGGCTATAAACTTCATTCGGTAAATCTGCTTTATCTTGTTTATGATATTATTGTTTCCATTTTAATGATACCTACTGTTTTCAGTGTCTCATTAATATTTTAATATACAAGATAAATGAAAATATTTTGTAATCCAATCAGCGTTACGCGAATTTGGACTGATTGATTTACGAACATTCAAGTATCGCGCAGCTCCGATTCGAAACTCGAATTGAAAACGCCAATAGGAAGCGATCCAAGAAACTTTACTCCTTCTCCACACGCCCCCTTTTCTCCTTCTATCTAGAAGTATAGGGCGGCGTTAAAAAACACCTATTTATATTTTTAAAAGCCTTTTTATTAGGCATTTATATTACTTTCCCAGCCAACCAACGGTTAGGGAAAGTTTTGTCAACGCCCAAATTTCTATTTTAAAATGAAGACAGAAATATTGTGAAGAAAAAATATTGTGAAGGCATAATTTTCTTTTTGAGGTGAAGACGTGAAAATCTCCATTTTGACCCCCCCCCCCCCCTTCACTCCGCCATAAAAGATTAGGAATATATTTAGATTAACATCTTAAGAATTAAGAATATCTCGAACATTAACATCTTTAAAACGCTTTACTTTACCTGTGTTCGTAGCACCTTAGAGTTCGCATTGCAGATTTGGAATCCGCAATATGGCGTGTATAAAAATAGGGTGGAGGGCGTAGAAAGACGTTTTACTAGATACCTGGACTATCGTGAGCACTTGGGACTTGGAACCTACGAGAGCAGGCTGAACTATTTCAGTATGTGTTTACTGGAAGACCGCCGCACAGCGGCTGATATGATATTGCATAAAATAATACATAACAAAATTGATAGCCCTCATTTGGTAAAGAAACTGTCGATGTTGGTTCCGCCACGGAGGGTTCGCTCTCCTCGTACGTTCGAAATCCCTCGTGTGAACACTAGTTACGCCCAAAACTCTGTTATGCACCGTTTGATGACCACATACAATAGTCGATTAGAAGATATCGACATGTTTTACTTGAATCAACCTAAATTCAGCGAGGCTGACCTTAGCTCACTAGGCGTCTAGGAAGTGATTACATAGTGAGTATACAAATTGTTTCAAAACACTCAGAGCGAAAATGAGAATAGCAAAGAGTATAATTTAAATATCTATATCCTATCCTACTTATATCCCATCCCTCTCCTTTCCTATCCTTGCAATAGTTCAATTGTAATTTAATTTAATGTAATTTAGTGCAATGCAACTTTTGATTTACCGTATAAGAAAATAATGTAGGAAACGATTAATCGCACAGCGAAACACTGTATTAGAATAATTAGTAATAATTAATGAAGCGCTGTATGTTTGCCGAAAATAAAATTAATAAATAAATAAATTGAAGTTTGTCTGTGTATGGCTGGGTATCGGTGTGTCTGAGTTTTTGTGTGTGTCTGTGTGTGTATTCCTCTACGCGTTCAAAAAACTGTCCCTCTTCGTTGGTTAGTTGTCCGGGAAAGTAAAATAGTATGGACAATTCATAAGGGAGAGGACCGCGCAAGCGACCTCGATCCTGTAACCAGTCAGGAGGTAGGAGGTATCCTGAAGGTTAATTCCAGACGGAGATATCCTTCCATAATGGTAGTCAGGGAGCGAGGCTGTCAGCTGGTTACCTTTTCCTGTGCCTCGCCGTAAGGCGTTGGCCTCTGACGGACAGGTGGCCTAACTAGACTATACTGTTTTTCGTCCCATGTCTTCTGCGCTAACCTCACGCGAGACAGAACGATCTAATATCGTAAAAACTTCCCGAGGTGACGGTTTCGCCCGTTGTAGTTGAAAGCTCTAGTTAACCGGAAGTCTAATTTCCTATAATCTGGTCACTAAGATCTTTTAACAACTAGCATCTAATTTCATCCTTTTCAGGATCGTATATTCAACTCAATGTAGACAAGAATGTGACTTAGCTCACATCATTACAAAGACAACGAATTTTATCTCAAAGTAAAAATAAAAATGGATATTTTAATGACATACGCTAACGACGGCAGTATAGCTCCATAAACTAGAAATAGTTTCTAATTGTCTCAGAAATCCAATGGCAGACTTTTCTAGCCACCCTGACTAAGAAGATAAAAAGGCGCCGGGCGAAATAAGATTAAAATAAAGACGGATCCGGATATTAAAGTTTCTTACATCTGCCTCTCTTCACACTCCGGTTTCTCCTCCGGCACCGGATCCGGCGCCGCTGTCGGGTCTAGACTAGGTTTTGATTGCGCGCAGCTCCTGCGAGAATCGAACTTAATTACACATTTCAGAGAGTCGTCATTCGATCGAACACCCTAACCCCCCCTCCCCCACCCCCCTCCCAACGTTGGGTACTCTCGGGGGATTCATCAATTCTGCATTAAGTCATTATTAATATATTAGACCCTCGAGAAGGGATAAGGAAAGTATTGAATTAAATTAAAAAGGTTCTCGATAACTTTATCATCCTTTTGTGACGACTTCGCGAAGAGCCCTGCAGAAGTATATAAAGGGTAAAATCAATTTCTTAACTTAATTGTTTTTCCATTATACACTCAAGAGTGATACATCCAGGTCACCAACATAAACGTATGAATAACTCGGAAACTAAGAGTGCTAGCTTAATCAATTATTAATCTAAATAAAAAAAAATTAAATGCTGTTCGTTGGTAATCGCATATTAGGTTGAACTGTTGAATCGACTTGGGATATTTTTTTCTTAAAAATGTTCATAATAGTCCAAATAAGGTCCTAATGAAAAGGAAAATTGGAAATGTTGCCTGGAAAATTCAGAAAAAACTGAAAGTGCTTTTTTTTACTCACGATTCGAACTATGGATATACAAAATTCTTTTTTTGAATAACAACAACATAATTCAGTATTCAGTATTTAGTATTCAATTTATTTATTCAGAATATACAATAGAAGCATGAATTATGAATTAAAGCTAATTATCGCATATTAGAATTCGTCAGTTTAAATGTAGATATAAAACGATTAAAGCATAAATATTAATTCGACAATAGCGTTGACTAAAGTCGGCTTTACACGGCAGACAAATAAAAAAAAAAAAAAAAAATAGAGCTGAATCCATGTACATGAGTATACATATAAAATAGATAATTACTATAAGAATATTAATAGTCATCAAGCACTTTATACAAAAAATAATCACACAATAGGAAGTATCAAAACAAAATTGGAAAAAACAACGTATGTATATGATCAGGTATGTTACATTACACATTGTAATCTACATATTAAATATTAAATTCATAATATTATTATTAAACAATATAAACTAAAATGAGGTACCTGAAAGTTACATATTAATGTTATTCCCATTTGAAGGAATTGGCATGCTCAAAAAAATCACCCAGCTTATAGAAAGCATGTGTGGATTGTAGCTTTTGTTTAATAAATCTTTTAAACACCTTTGTTTCCATCTTTCTTGTGGAGAGTGGTAGCTGGTTAAAGAGCTTATAGCTCAAATATCCAAAGGACTTTTGTGTCTGCGTAAGGTGTAATAGATAATAGGTTGATACTTATTTAGTTTTGATCGCTATGCTCTCGGGATGGAAATATTTCAATCAAATAAAAAACTCGAAGATCTTGAGAAAAATCCGGAGAAACGCATTCCTGTCTAAATAAAAATAAAATTACATTTTTCTGCTTTTGTGTTGTTTTGCGATCTGTCCAACAAATTTAGTTATTTTATTTATATTTAAATTTATTTATTTCGGTATTGATCTGTTTGTTGAAATGCATTTTTTTTGAATTATAAATGATAAAAAAATGTAAATACGCAGGCACTTTTGATAATCGAAGTAATAGAAATTTAATTATATTACAATAAATCGCCTTTTATTAGGAATAAAGCTCTTTATTAATATTATTGTTAATAAAGAGCTTCATTAATATTATTATTAAAATAAGAAAGTAAAAAAATAAAATGAAATTTGACTTAATAGATACTAATAATTATTATAGTTTGAAATGCTTAACTTATCAGTCAAAAACATACATACATATATTCACAATCGCACATGTGGGTGATTCTCAAATGCAACGATTTTAAAATTTAAAAATAAAACTTACTCTTTCTTTTTTCTACTTTAACTCTTATGAAAGATTATTGTTATGACTATTAAATACGAACAGTGGACTAGCGTTAAAAAAAATATTGCGAGAAAACAGTTTGAATACTTTTTGGTATCCACGGTTCCCCATGGTTGTGACGTCATTCATAAGGGTAAATAGTTACAACAACACTCTAAGTACATTCAGAAATTATTTATTCTTAAGTTAATCAAAGGTCGTCCCTTAAATGAATTTTATGAAAGTAAATCACACAAGTATATTCATAAAATCGAATGAGACACTAAATTCTCCCCTTGTAGAGGACGGGGGACAGGGTAGGCTCTGCTAAGATACGTACCATCCGCCATCACTTTTGTAGAAATATGTAACACAAAGACACGACACAATGCATTATCACAATTATAGATAGAGTCTGGAAGGAGTACTGTTTCCTATAGAGCGGGGGTGGTTGCGGACCTTACGGCGACTGCTCTTGAAACGACCATCGGCTACCCGATCCTGGGTGAACAGCCGGGCAAAGGATGCCGTGGTTTGCGATAGATTCGGTATACACCGTTTCACCGCTTCGTAAGGGAGAGAACCGCGCAAGCGACCTCGATCTCGTAACCAATCGAGAGACCGGTGTAATCTGGTCTCAATTGGAAGTAAGGACATGAGTGTAAGCCCGCTGGGTACCACACCTGGTTATCTCGCGGTTAAGGCGTTGGCCTCTCACGGGCATGTGGCGGAGCTTGACGGTGGACTGTTTTATCCAAGTCTTCTGCGCTCACTTTACGGGAGATAGAACGACTAATCGTTAAAACTTCCTGAGGTGGCGGATTCGCCCGTTGTAGTTGACAACTCTATTTGTCACAATTATATAGTGATGTCACAACTATGGTTGTGACATTTTTACACAATGTCAGGCATAACAATGTGCTACAGTCTTCATGATTTGTTGGTTTACTTAGAGCTACCTCATGCTTATCATACAGCAATTCGCAAGTATATTGCGTTAACTTACCTTAAAAAACTTACTTACCTTTACTTTTCCTATGATCGTAGCACGTTAGATTTCGTATCGCAGATTTGGAATCCGCAATATGGCGTGTATAAAAATAGGGTGGAGGGCGTAGAAAGACGTTTTACTAGATACCTGGACTATCGTGAGCACTTGGGACTTGGAACCTACGAGAGCAGGCTGAACTATTTCAGTATGTGTTCACTGGAAGACCGCCGCACAGCGGCTGATATGACATTATTGCATTAAATAATACATAACAAAATTGATAGCCCTCATTTGGTAAAGAAACTGTCGTTGTTGGTTCCGCCACGAAGGCTTCGCTCTCCTCGTACGTTCGAAATCCCTCGTGTGAACACTAGTTACGCCCAAAACTCTGTTATGCACCGCTTGATTATTACATATAATAGTCGATTCGAAGATATCTACATTTTTTACTTGAATCAACCTAAATTCAGCGAGGCTGTCCTTAGCTCACTAGGCGTCTAGGAAGTGATTAAATAGTGAGAGTTACAAAGAGTATAATTTGAATACCTTTATCCTATCCTACATATATCCCATCCCTCTCCTTTCCTATCCTTGCAATAGTTCAATTGTAATTTAATTTAATTTAATTTAGTGCAATGCAACTTTTGATTTACCGTATAAGAAAATAATGTAGGAAACAATTAATCGGCCAGCGAGACACTCTATTAGAATGATTTGTAATAATTAATGAAGCGCTGTATGTTTCCCGAAAATAAAATAAATAAATAAATAAATAAACTTCCACGGTTGTGACAGTTATGCTTGTCGTTTTCTGCACCTATTATAAGAAAAAATCGCGAATGCGCATATCAACTGTCTATAGCACAAAACAACCAGATCAGTGTAAAAGGCGATTAGAAGGTTGTCTATGGTCTAAAAATAGGTTCGTTCACTGTCTGATAAGTAGGTTAATGGGATATTTACTTTTAAAATTTTCGTGCCATGGTTGTGACAAATAAATCTCTCACACTCGAAAACAAAGCAGAAATGCTAGACAAATAGATAAATTAATTGAGAACATTTATTTTTTGAGTGAAGTAAGACAAATGAGTGTTAAAAATGTATTAAATAATCCTGACTAATTTCATGCTATTTTTAGTTTCAAATATATTTTATGTTGATTCTCACACACCATGGCTGTGTCATCTTGAAATTGTTTTTATTTGTTTATATTACATTCCGATTTTTCAACTGATGTTTCATATACAACAAACCATTAATAATACAATATAAACAAGTTTGTTTTCATTTTATTGCCAAAAATCACCTGTCACACTTTTTTTGACCATTTGAGAATCACCCATATATACACAATGATGATGATGATGGTGATGACCTTGTATGAAATAGTACCACCGTTTGTCGCCTCTATCAAAATGTAAAGGCATTTTATAGTCAGAGGGTGACAATTTTATCGAGAGCCATGCAGCGGACTGGACGATATATCGCGACAGTTTAGGCTGTTCCAACAATATGCCGCCGCCGATATTTCACTTGGTGCTCTGCGATGTTGTCGCGATATATTTTATCGCTCATGTACTGCGCGCGAGCCACAAACGTATAGGTTGTAAATATAGAACGTGTATAGAGTGTACACCAACATTTAAAAATTGGATATGCTGAAAATAATAGGTTCTTACTTATGTATAGTCCATTAACCTTGAGTTATCTATCCCATTTGGTTGAATACAGTAACCGAGGATACGTCACCGTGACACCCTATTTAAAGTGGCATTTTTAAAAAATACCCAGATCAAAAAAACTACAGATATAGGTTATCGAGCCACAAAGTGCCAAAAATGCATGCAAACATACTATTCGGGTGCCAATGTTTCAGCCAGGTGCTTTCTTCAGACTTTAAATGCACTCCAACAAATACAAGATATAACTGTATTGCTCACCTAGTTGTTTCGCCTTATTTCTGGAATATTCCTTGGTCTGGACTGCTCTATGACGTCAATTAGGTCGTACCTTTGCTTCACTTCCCAGGTTGCCACACACCTTTCTCACCAAACTGTTCGTCGCGAAATGTTAACCGAGAAGTGAAAATGAAGCACAAGAAAACCTTTCCTCGACAAAACGTCCGTATATGCGTTTTTCGTGCAAAAAACTTATTCCACCAAACTTTTTTCTGCCGGAAGAAGCGAGAGAGCTACCCTCTATATATCCGATTCAACGCGTACGCGATGACAGCTTACTTCATAGTATATGTAGCTACCGTAAATACGGGTGACAACGATTATCGTTTTCAGATTTCGCTTCTACAGTTAATACAATGCATCATTAGATTGTATCCAAAATCTGGCTCAACACATACATTAAAAAAAATAAAAATATGCACAAAATACGCTCAATCAAGACGCTATTTATAATTAAAATTTACGTATATTTTCACTAAATATACTTTGCCGAGGATAGTTCATGCCCCCCTTTGTAGCAATACCCCTTGCACATCTTGCGGTGTCGACTACAACGGGCGAGCCCGTCACCACAGGACGTTTTAACGATTAGTCGTTCTGTCGCCCTGCAGTGAACGTAGAAGACTTTGGACAGTACAATCCTACATCCAGCTACGTCACAACCCGTGAGAGTCCAACGCCTTACCGCGAGTTAGCCAGGAATAAACCCGGCGGTCTCAAAATACTCGCGCCCTCACTTCCAATTGTGACCAGATTTCTCCGGTCTCTCGATTGGTTCCGAGTTCGAGGTCGCTTGCGCGGTCCTCTCCCTTATGAAGCGGTGAAACGGAGTGCACCGAATCTATCGCAGACCAAGGCGTCCTTTGCCCGCCTCTTACCCGGGATCGGATGGCCAATGGTCAATTCAAGAGCAGTCGCCATAAGGTACGCAACCACCCCCGCTCTATAGGAAACAATACAGTTCCCAGACTCCCCCGACTGTTAGTCGGAGAGCACAATCGATTGGCTTGCGCCGCACGGTGTGCAGACCGTCCAGGGGCGCCATAGGTTTGATTCCCAGGGGAGACTGGTTGACCCAGTGTCCTACCCAGGATTCGCACCCCATGCGGGGAGGCCGTCGGATGGGTGTTGACCCGTGAGTGTGACCGACCCTGAACACATGGGTCATCGTGGCCAACTCATCATGGGCCCGTTAGCCCCCTT
The DNA here is from genome assembly GCA_944548615.1 of Micropterix aruncella. Lineage (NCBI taxonomy): Eukaryota > Metazoa > Arthropoda > Insecta > Lepidoptera > Micropterigidae > Micropterix > Micropterix aruncella. Next base: position 32,573,329 of record OX155964.1, on the reverse strand, counting down.
GCACAGCCAGGCATATTCTAGCTGGCTGCAAGGTGGCCTTAGATCAAGGACGGTACACCTATGCCACGATAAAGTCCTTGCTGTTATTCGCGAGGTAATTAGCCTCTCAGTGGCTCGTGCCAACAAAGAACTAAGTCTGGGCGTTTAAAATAATATCCTGAGATGTTCGCTATATAAAATGCTTTCATAATAATATTCTGAACTTAATCAACTATGGTGCAGAATACCAATATTTTTTCTGATTGCATTCTCTGGAGCTGACTAACCTCCCGTTTTCCCCAGAGTGGACATAATCCTTGCACTTATTATGAGAGCGACGAGATCCCTTCCAGGCAAACAGCTCGGCTGAGGATTTCTCAAAAGAGAATTGCATCTTGACTGAGGAGAAGGGGCTAAACTCCTTGCGATTACTCCACCCTATAGTCGGAGAGCTCACTGCATGTAATCTTAGCGTAAAACTAAATGCAAGTCGAGGATATTATCAGACATGGGAAAATAAAGGTTAAAACGGAAATCGAAGAGCTGATACATACCTACTCCTACAGCATGCTGCCTGAATGTTATTATTTTTTTATTTTTTTATTTTTTAGAAAACTTACAGCGTTTGATACTTAAACTAACACATACTGCAACTCTAAGGAAAATTAAAAGTTTTCACAATTAAACTAGATATAATGTTACAGCGCAAGAAGAAAATAGAGGAAGAGACAGAACAGCCACAATGTGAATTTAATATATACACATTTAACTGATTATATGAAATAAATTACTTAAATATACATAATATTGTTGATTTTCAACATCTTTTCAGCATGGTCATTTCGATCTGAGAAGAATGTGACAGATACCACTATTTAATGAAATTAAAATAAAATAATAATCAGAATAAATAAACATAAACTTAAGAAAAAACAATAATTATAATTAAAATAACAGATATATACTCTAAAAATCAAATATATTAATCTTCGGCTTCTAAAAATATTTTAATAACATTTTATTTATTTATGGTAATGTACATAATATGCAACAAGCGTTACAAATCATAATTAATATCTACAATTTAGATAAAACCCACAGCAAGTTGTGTCACGCTTATAGTGAAGATCGGTCCCAAGTCGCCCAACTAAGTAAACACTTGTTCTAGGGCAAGCATTTTAAATAAATACTAGTTTAAAAAGAAAACATATTCAAAAGTAGAAAAAATAGTTTAAACAAAAAAAAGCGAAAATAAAAAACATTGAATAAAATAAAAATATGTATAAAAATAAAATATATAAATATGTAATTGTAATAAAATAAAATATTGAAGTAAGTAGATAATTAAATACACTTATCCTTCGGTTAATAATAAACTATATAGTCATAACTTAAATTTTAAATAAAATTTGTAATATTTAAAAAAAAAAGTCACAATAAAATTATATTACTAGTAATAGTAAAGTTTCTAAAAAAAATAAATAGTCACAAAGAAAAATTAAAATAATAGTAATAGTCACAAAGTGCAGTTATCCTTAAATGCATTCTTGTAGTGATCCTGAAATATGCCAATTGATCTTGATCGCTATGCCAGTCCTAACCGATTCCATATAACCGCAGATTAATAAGAGAAACTGAACTGGGAATGTATGGTTTTATGTTTGGGAATGATGGCAAGGTGCTTACGCGCCCGTGTCTAATTGAAACGTCGGATACAGGATTAACTCATAGGCTAGTAAAGACATCTCAGCTGTTTATTGCATACTCCTTTGAGTGCATAGGTCGCAAGATGGAGCTGCCTTTTTTTACACATACTTAACATCGAAGCCTTTGCAAGGAATGGTGACATTTGACGACGTGAGAAATGACAAATGACTTCTTTCCTATTGGTTACATTTTAAGACCGTTTAGCTAGTATAAGAATCTCTGAAGTCATAAAATTATTGCAAATTTTGTGTCAAAACAAGAGCGAGTGAAAAAAGAAATATACATTTTATTTCGTATAAATCGGTGACGTCACCGAAACGTCGAGTGCTGCAAAATTCACGCGGTAAATTCGTTTATATCCTATTTATAATGTCAAACAACCGCGATAGTCTTCGATTTTATAAATACAATATTATTGTAAATGGCTAACAAATTTAAAAACAGTTAAATATGTAAACAATTGTTGCCTATCGCAAAAACGGCAAATTGATCTTTACTTTTCCAGCTCACCAACGAACGAGGAGGGAAAGTATTGTGAACGCGCATTTTTTTCGAGATGAAGACGGAAATATCCATGTTAACACCCCTGAGACGATTAAGATCATTTCCAGATAGAAGAAGAATTTCCAGGAAGAATGAGACTGTGTGTGTGTGTATTCCTCTACGATAGAACTACGATATAACGATTAATGCCTTCAATGTCTTCAACGCGAAAAAAATGATCACGTCTCTGAGTATAGACGCAGACTTCATTGGCTTCGAATACGTGAACGTAGAAACATGCATATTCTTTCCCTTCTTTATAACATCCTCAACAATCCTACCGCTCCCTCCTACCTAACCGAAAAATTCAATCACTTAGGAAGTCAAGGTCTTTCACTCCGTTCCAGTCAGGATAGTAAAATTGCAATTCCAACTCATAATCCTTCTTTTTTCACTTATTCCTTCACCGTTCATGCAGCTAGACTATTAAACCAGCTCCTGCCAGACACCAGAAACGCACCAACGGTTTTTACCTTTCAAGTGTTTCTGAAAAAGCATTTCATGTCTCTAAATTCCTAGTTATCCTAGGTCTCATCCCATCCTCTCCTATCCTTCGCTCCTTGCGAATTATTCCAAATCCATTTTATTTTTAAATGGCATTTTTGTTACTTGATTAATTTTTGTTATGTAATAAGTTTTTCTTCTTTTTTTTTTCGTTAATTTTTAATTTATCTTTTGGCACCTAATTTTTTACACTTCCACGAAGGCTGGCTTTAAGATATTGTATTTTAGGCAATAAGTCCGCCTTTTGTATGTTTTTGTTTAATGTGCAATAATGAATCTCTATCTATTTATCTGTCTACCTATCTAATGGGCCCTTGCTGAGTTTGCCACGAAGACCCATTCTGTTTCAGGGTCGGTCACACTCACGGGTCAACACCCATCCGATGGCCTCCACGCATGGGGTGCGAGCCTGGGTAGGACACTGGGTCAACCAGTCTCCCCTGGGAACAATCCTCTGGCGCTCCTGGACGGTCTACGCACCGAGCGGCGCAAGCCAATCGATTGTGCTCTCCGACTAACAATCGGGGGAGTCTGGGAACTGTATTGTTTCCTATAGAGCGGGGGTAGTTGTCTACCTTACGGCGACTGCTCTTGAAATGACCATTGGCCATCCGATCCCGGTTCAGAGTCGGGCAAAGGACGCCTTGGTCCGCGACAGATTCGGTGCACTCCGTTTCACCGCTTCGTAAGGGAGAGGACCGCGCAAGCGACCTCGAACTCGGAACCAATCGAGAGACCGGAGAAATCTGGTCACAATTGGTAGTTAGGGCGCGAGTGCCGCCCGCCAGGTAACATACCTGGCTACTCGCGGTAAGGCGTTGATCTCTAACGGGTTGTGGCGTAGATAGACGTCGGATTTGTTATGTCCAAAGTCTTCTACGCTCACTGCACGGTCGATAGAACGAACAATCGTTAAAACGTCCTGCGGTGACGGGTTCGCCCGTTGTGGTTGACAACTCAATATGTCTACCTATCTATCTATCTATCTATTAATCCGACTGAGCTGAAATTTGGCATGCAGGCATCATTTGGTCATTGAAATCGGCCTATTAGTCATATTTCCACCTCGAAATATTGGACTTACAGACTTCAAATTTGGTACACAGATGCCCTCTTGTGCCGAGATCAGATAACATTTTCATCGGTCAGTATATTTGAGTAAAAGATTGAATCGAAAGTGTTTACTGCGTCGTATTTTCACTATCCGCGCTCGTCTACGACTATCCCTTTCAATCAGGTCAACCCCCTTCCCGAAATATATCACGGTCAAAATCCATCCATAAGTCCTTGGCAAATACTGGCCGGGAGAATTTTGGGGTGATACAAGCGATTTTTTTAAATTTTGCTGCGTGCACACCAACGCAAATATACATACAAGCATGGCTACTTTAAAGCTTTAAATTAAATTATCAACGTTCAAACATCTTATTTAGGCGATGGTTTGGACAAAATCATATTTTTTTTTAAACATTTCGCGCGTCTTACACTCTATGTGTACTACCGTGTAGTAGAGACCAATAAGTATTTCCTTGAGAATCAGTTTTCTAATAGTGCAACTGCCTAAAAACGAGCATAAGAAAGTTTTTTTCATAAACTAACGTTCATACCTCCTCTTGGAACCATCTACAATTGCAAAAATATGTTACCTATTTCTGCAGCGAGCTCTAGGACTACCGTTTTTCTCGTCCGTCTGGGCATGCCGACAGACGCTGCCTGCGAGGATTCTAGTTAATTTTGATATGAATTTTAAAGCCGGCAAAGGGAAATTGAGAAAAGTCTACGCTTGCCTTCATTTTATTATTTTCTATTTCAGTCTTTGCCTCCAACTTCTAGTATTCAGTGGTCCCGTTTGGTTCGCAAACCACGTCTTCAAGTTATGAGTATTCGGTTGCGGTTCAAGCGAATATCTTCTCGTTTAATTTCATTCATTATTTACCGAGGTAACCAGGTTTAAACAATCAACAGCCCTTATCCTAACAATACATTTTTTTGTTTTTTTTTCGAGTTATGATGAATTTGACAGAGTCTAATCTAACCACAGATCAGATAGCCTGGAACAAATACAGCAATTTGCCGACGAATACTTTAGTATCAGTATCAGTATCAATTTATTCTTTCAGAATATACAATAAAAGCATGTCGTAATAATCACTCAAGGGGGAGCCTGGTTTAGATAAATCTCTTTCAACCTTAAATTGAAATATATTCATGAATCTTTTGAAACATTTGAAAGATAAAAATGGTTTTTTGTATAAGTAAAAAAAACAATGTTGAGATATTAAATTGCAAATGTGAACGGTATCTGCTCGCGTCGTTAATAGCAAGCGTAATTTTGTCTTAAACAAAAAAAAAAGTTACATATGTATTTTGTAGATGAACTAAAAGAAATAACTAAAATTTATCATCATTAAAATTTTTCAAGGATTAAAAAAAATTAAATCGTTATTTTTCCAAAAATGTTTTGTTTAACTGGTATTTTTTTCCTGTTCATATTTTTATATAGAAGAGAATTTAATAGTATTTCTTTTTTTTTGGACCAATTCGATCCGTCAAATATATTTATGAATCTGTTACTTCTGGAGTAGCTGATAGTCTCAAACTGCTGTAATTTTAAAAAAACTTACTATTTTTCTTTAAAGAAAACTTTCAACGCGTTTTTCTCAAAACCTTATATTTTTCAGTTTTGCACATTCTACAATCATAGCTGCCAAATCTTAGTACAGTATCTAGCAATGTAATACGTTATATAATGATACTACATACATAACACTCTGGCAGCCGCGAATAGATACAGCGCTCCAAACACGTGCATAAGTCGCGACAATCCATTGCATAACGGGGCTGTTAGCGGAGAAGACTTTAAGTCCCATTTACGTAAGGCAATTGAGCGCATTAAGGCTCTTTCCAGGGAAACAGGAAGCCTTACAGTCCCGCCCGGCCTGCAACGCCTTCAGCCGCCCGCAAATAGGATATCAAACAGTTGCTTACGTCGACGCGACGTCGCTTGCGGTGTATGCGTGGGGGGTTTGGTGGTCATCGTATAGAGAAAGCATAGATAGACTTTTCGAAGAGCAACGGGCTTTTTGATAATAAATGTGCTGTATGTAGATGCAGTTATGATAAGTTTATGATAATGTAACGGACCTTAAGTCCATTACATGCGATCAACAAATGCATCGATTTCCAGTGAAAGCGACAGACACAATTTAGCTATTATTTTGACTCGTGCAGCTATGAATCAGCACGATGAAACAATACTTTTACTCGGAATATTTTTGGATTGCATCATTGATCGGCCTATATAAACTGGCGCAAAAGCAACCAAATTATCATTCCCCGAGTGATCACCTTCCCCCAAGGTTGCGACGGCATTCGGCTCTCTCTCTCACGAGTTAGGTCAACGAATCCGGCTCCTTGGTTTCCTTTCCTCATTCTCCCTGAGTCTCGAAGCACCAGTCTCTAATCTCACAGACTCGAACCGTGCCCAGTACAAGATACTAGAAGCAAACGCACAATCCTCATCCACTATTCCCACGTAACCTCCGTCGCGCAACCCTCGCGTCTCGATAAAGTAATCCGGGCACTCGTTACTTCGGCAAGCGTTATAACTGGCAATATTCAAATCTTCGATCAATAAATTCCTTCTACTTCACATCAAAACCGCCTTTCAATACGGAGATAACTCGTAAGTTGATACCACCACCTCACACCGAACAACCTGGAGTCTTGTGAGGGGTGGTCCCTCACAATAACACAGAAATGTACCTTTATAAAAAAACACACAAGTCATCCCAAAACATTCCCGACAAGTAGCCAAGGTCTTACGGAAGGATTCCGACAAGTTCTTACGGAAGGATTTGAGCATAATTTTTCACAGTAGGAACTTACACCGCACTGCGAATAAAGGTCGAATATATCGAGAGTCAACGACTTGAATCATTCATCGGCGACGAGCACAGATCGTGACTTTGGAATAAATCGTTAACGCAAATATGATGAACGGCGAAAATTCAATGAGATTTCGGCCCAATCAGAGTTTCAAATTTCAAGTCTGTAAGTCCAATATTTTGATATTGAAATATGGCTATTGCGCCCCCGGTGGATTGATTTAAACCACAACCTTTGCCATAACCAAATGATGCCTGAATGCCAAATTTCACCTCAATCGGTTAACCTACGTATCCCAATCGGATTAACCTACGTATCCTAAAACACAATACCACTTGTTTTTCCTACTCCTTCTCCGTACATGCAGCTCGACTGTAGAATCAGCTTCCTTCAACTATTAGAGGCGCTAGCTCGCTGTTCACCTTTAAGCAATCATTGAAAATGCACTTCCTTGCACAATAAATATGAACCATACATTCTAACCTTACCGTTATCCCCTCCCTTTCTTTACCTTATTTTGGCAGTTTATTCATTTACATATTTATTTATTTATTTGTTAATATATCAAAATATGTATGTATATATATAATATTATGTCCAACTCAAAAATTTACTTTTTACTTTAGATACACACACAATTTATATTATATGCTGTAATTTAAATTTAAATTTTAGGCTATATTTTTTTTTCCTACTCTTCTTTTCACACCAGCATGTTGGTTGACTGGTAGATATTGTAATGTAGCAATAAGTCCGTCATTGTACCTTATCTTTATTGTGCAATAAAGAGATTTTCATTCATTCATTCATTCATTCATTCATTCATTCATTCATGCATTCATTCATTCATTCATTCATTCATTCATTCATTCATTCATTTATTCATTCATTCATTCATTCAATCAATCAATAAATTATTCATTCATCATTTCATTCAATAATTAATTCATTCATTCATTTATTCGTTCACTAGTGCATTAATTCATTAATTAATTCATTCATTTATTCATTCAATAATTCATTCATTCATTCATTCCTTCATTCATTAAGCGTTTTGGCGGTATCTTGTAGGAATACACATAGACATACGTCAATTTTGAAATAGTCTAAATCATCTCAGGTGGACTCAACATTGATATTTCCGTCTTCATCTCGATAAAAGAAAATGCACTTTCACAATACTTTCCCTCCTTGTCGTTAGGGGGGCATGAAAAGTAAAAGGTTATCTATCTAGAGCTTTGAAGGAGGGTTTTTTCTAAAAGTATCATGATTGGTCGTACACACTATATATACAACCACAAGACACTGCCAGGGGCTGTCTTAACGTGGAGTTCAAAATGATAATAAGCACGGTATCAAAAGGCCATTCTCTACTTTTCTTAAAACGGCGCAGATTGGTCGTCGGGGTGAATACCGCACTAGCAGTAGCCGCCGGCGTCTTTGTAATTACCGAGATAATCGATTGCTGGTTCAAGCAGCTTAATTACTTCTCGCGACGAATCGCTGATGACGTCAGTAATCGAATTTCTGCGGCTGGCTTGGAAACTTCAATCGAATGTGGAGACTTCATAGAGGAGCGACTCTAGAAAACTTTTTTTTAGACGTTTTTCTAAATGTGTTTAGATATTCTTGTTCTGGTCTTATTATTACAAAGATTGGCGATAATTTATAAAAGCAAGAAATGAAGAAGCTCTAAAAGGAGAGTTATGAATAATAGATTTATCGTAAACCTATATTGTCGCAGGGGGAGGGGAGAGGACGAGATAAATTTATCAGCCCGTGTTAAAGTGTTAGCTAAGCCTGCGTTTGAAGCAATACAAACTCAGTGCTGTCCTTTCACGCGTGGTAAAGCATTCCAGTGACGGGATCCGTATATATAGAAGGATTACGAGTAGAAATCACTGCTATGATTGTCGGTATCTAGAGAAGTAGGTTGTCTTCAGATCTCAGATGGAGCCAGTGAGCTGATAAAGCATTGGATATACTTGTGAGATAGCTCGGAGCAGCCTCCTTGAAGATTCTGAAGAGCAAACCGAGGGCTGCTTTATCTCTCCATTCCCGGATCGCCAGCTAGTGAAATCTCTTTCTATATTCCGTAATATGGTCACACTTCATTAGATCGTAAATAGAGCGGACATTTTGCAGCCTCTCAAACCTGATGGCTAGATCTTCCTTAGAAGATGTCGAGCAAGGGAACATCTTGGTATCAGACACCATGCTTCCACTTCTAAACTTTGGAAAACTTTTAACAGTGGAACTGCCGCCCAGAGACGACTGGCTAAAAAGCCAACTGCAATGGGAGGCCGGTAGCCTTAAATGGTATATTGATGTGTTCAAATCGGGACTTGACGTAGGCTGTGGTATATATGGAGAGCGACCAAACTTCGAAAGAAGTGTAAACTTGGGGAAATACGCCTCCATATTCCAAGCGGAGGTATACGCCATTATTGAACGTGCGGATATCAACCTCCAAAAGAACTACGCCAACCACCGTATCTATATCCCTGCACCTTGTTGTGGCGTACCAAAAAGCCTTGCAAACCTAATGCTCAAACAAATGTGTTTATAACAATCCGTCAACCACTGGAACAACACGCCAGGGTTGAATCATTCCAAAGCGCTTATTAAGGTTTACGACCGTAAGACGGCTCGTGAGGCCTTATCGCTAAATAGGAACAATCTACGCATACTGGTGAGGGCACTCACGGAGCATTGTGGCCTGAACAAACACATGTTCAACCTCAAGCTCAGAGACACAAAAATGTGCAGGTTCTGCCAAGGAGCAGAGGAAACTCCCCAGCACCTCATGTGCGAGTGTGGCCCGCTGATGCGTTAAAGATACACCCACTTGGGTGGTCATTACCTCCAACCTGAGGAGGTAAAACAATCTGGCGCCAAAAGCCTGCTGCGGTTCTTGAACGACACGAGGCTTAGCGCAGAACTATAGTAGGTGGCGAACACAATAGATCAGCAATGGTGGCAGTGTTACAAGGCTCATAAAGACCTTAGAAAAGCCCCACTCAACAAATAAAAAATAATAAGGGAACATCTGAATAATTAGGAAGTTTTAGGCGGCCATTTATTTTCAAAATATATGAATTGAATTAAATTTAACAGTATAAAGTAAATGCAATACGACCGAAGAAATTCCGCAGCGCTGGAAAACAATCTCGGCTTATTTAAATTAAAATAACGCCACGCTACACAAATATACGTAGGAATGTCTGCGCGACATGGAGTCGGATTTTAATTAAAAAGTTTAATTCGAAGATCCCTTTAAATGTCAACCGCTTTTGTCGGTGACGTGCGAAACCACTTGCTATTCCGTTCGTGGCGGTGCGTGCAGCGGAATAATAATTGGGGGCAACTTGATAAATAAATTTGCACTTTTTCCCGCCGCGGAAGGCAGGCAATGGCGCTCCTCTATAGAGATGTAAAAATTCATCGAATATTGCGTAGGGCTCCCATATGATACAGCGGTATGATGCCATTTAAGAGGCTGAAGCAAAGAATCATGAGATGTAGTATCAAAGCGAAATATCCTATCGTAGAGTATTTTTTTTGCAAATGTAATGTACGTCCGCTGCCCAGACAAGGCGCTGCCCGGACAGCAAGGGAGTTAATGGGCTCTTGTTGATTTGGCCACGCAGACCCATTCTGTTCAGGGTTGGTCACACTTACGGGTCAACACCCATCCGGCGGCCTCCATGCATGAAGTGCGAGCCCGGGCAGGACTCTGGCATTAGGGCTAGTTTCCCCTAGGATTCAACCTTCGGCCCTCCTGGACGGTCTGCGCACCGTGCGCGTAAGCCAATCGATTGTGCACTCTGACTAACAACTTGGGTTGTCGACTACAGCGGGCGAGCCCGTCGCCTCAGGTAGTTTTAACGATTAGTCGTTCTATCTCCCTGGAGTGAGCGCAGAAGACTTGAGGACAAAACAGTCCACCATGTGCATCTAACTACGTCTTAAGTCCGTAAGAGGCCAACGCCTTAACCGCAAGATAGCCAGGAGTGTTACCTGGCGGGCCTACACTCACGCCCTTACTTCCAATTGTGACCAGATTACTCCAGTCTCTCGATTGGTTAAGAGTTCGAGGTCGCTTGCGCGGTCCTCTCCCTTACGAAGCGGTGAAACGGTGTTTACCGAATCTATCGCGGACCACAGCATCCTTTGACCGGCTGTTCACCCAGGATCGGGTAGTCGATGTTCGTTTCAAGAGCAGTCGCCGTAAGGTCCGCAACCACCCCCGCTCTATAGGAAACAGTACTGCTTCCAGACTCCCCCGACTGTTAGTCAGAGTGCACAGTCGATTGGCTTACGCCGCACGGTGCGCAGACTATCCAGGAGCGCCAGAAGGTTGATTCCTAGGGGAAACTAGCCGCCGGATGGGTTTTGACCCTTGAGTGTGACCAACCCTGAACAGAATGGGTCTTCGTGGCCAACTCAGCAAGGGCCCATTAACCCCCACTCTGACTAACAGTCAGGGGAGTCTGGAAGCAGTAATGTTTCCTATAGAGCGGGGGTGGCTGCGGACCTAATGGCGACTGCTCTTGAAACGACCATCGGCTACCCGATCCTGGGTGAACAGCCGGGCAAAAGATGCCGTGGTCCGCGATAGATTCGGTTTACACCGTTTCACCGCTTCGTAAGGGAGAGGACCGCGCAGGCGACCTCGAACTCGTATCCAATCGAGAGAATACGGAATAACGCATAACTCGCACGTCCAAACAACCACTTTCCGGTTGTTTGACATTATAAATAGGATAGAAACGAATTTACCGCCTGAAATTTGTAGCACCAGACGTTTCGGTGACGTTGCAGCCGCCGTAGTCCAGGCGGCTGCAACGCTACCACCACTGCGTAGGTTATAACTTTATAACCTACGTATTGGCGGTAGTGGTATGCGGCCGACCCGCAAAACAACGGATTGACAGCTCTTTGAGTCTACCCTGGACAACGGCGGCTGCAACGTCACCGAAACGTCGGGTGCTACAAATTTCACGCGGTAAATTCGTTTCTATCCTAATTATAACAACCACTTTTCCCCTATAATTCCAGATAAAAATACTATTTCACTTTTGCCTTTAGTACTGAGTGCAGAAAAACGAGTTCTGTGACTTTGCCGATAATATTTTATCCCCGCGCACTTCTTCATATCCTGACATCGATCGACTATCAAGGTAAACAATAGCCAGCCCATTCGACCGCGACTTTTTCACTGGGCGAATCACGTCCCTCGGCCGGGGCTACCGAGGGTCGCTTTTAAAAAGGCGAAATCGCCCTCGCAATGCAAATTAACTGCCAACTTGACAGCGTTCATTCGGGCCGCGCGCCGCTGCAAACAATGTCGACAGGGCCGTCGCGACCCCCGGTTCATTTTTCCCTTTTCACCCACCCGCCATTTTTTTTGTTAATTTTTCCATAATAAACTCGGGCGCGCAGCCTGCGCCCTGCACCCGCCGCACGGGCGGGCGTGTGACATTTTTATGGACGCGCCAAAATACGAGTATTGTCGTATGACGTTGGCTTTCCAATTATTTTTTCGGCACTTACCTATAGCCTCCGCATTTGATGCACCCGTATATGCTACTGAAACATCAAAATATCAACTACCCTAGGCAACTTAAATCGATCTTCCAAGCAGAATGCATTGGCATCACCAGAGCAGCACAGGCAGTTGCAGCCAAAGATGTCGGAGACCTAAGCTTGAAATTTGTCTCCGACAGTGCCTACGTGCTACAAGCGCTAGCAAAAATACTATAACCTTTGTCCTTGTACTGGAATGCCACAATGCGCTTCAATCCATTGCAAGGTCAAATAGAGTGACCCTGCAATGGATTAAAGGGCACAGCGACTCACTGGGCAACGACGCGGCAGACGAACTGGCCAAAAGGGGATCAAAGGAAATACTATATGGACCAGAAACCTTGATGCCCATACCCCAGGCCCAAATATAAACATGGCTACGCAGGGAGACCGACGAAACCCACCTTAAAGAATGAAAAAATAACACAGGATGCAGGCAAACAAAGAACGCGGTTCCGGAAGCGTCTAAAAAACTTGCCCGCAACCTCAACAGATTAAAAAGGGACAAAATCCGTAAAGTCATAGGTACTATGACAGGCCACTGTCCCCTAAACAAACACCTGTTCCATATGTGTGACAGACATCCCTCATGCAGAGTATGCATGGAGGAAGAAGAAACGCCATAGCATGTGCTCATGGAATTCAGGAGCGTGGCAGAGTAACGGGCAAGAATACTACAATCTCCAACATCTGTCCCGGAGGCCTGTAGCAACCGAAACATGCTGCTAACCTTCTGGGACAGCCTGGGTTGGCTGGAGTGGCATAAATAGAAATATGAGCCACGCCCAACGGCCCAATCAAGAGGCCAAGTGTGGGAAATAGCCCAGGAAAACTAACTAACTAAACTATATGCTACCACGTATTGTACCCTAGACCTTCGAAAAACCTAAGAGTTCGGCAAGATCTTCTTGAGAATTCCTCACATTACTTAACTCTCGACAAGTTGTTAAGCTAAGACAAGCTGCACTTAACAACTAATATTTAAAATATCGGTTGTGTCACCTCAAGACTTTATCGTCAAGTAGCCAAGGACTAATTCCATCTGTATAAATATTTCACAAATATAATCGAAGATGGCTTTTTATCGGCCGGCGGATGAAGCCGTTTGGGTTTGGGTTTGTAATCGCCTCAAGGACGCAGTTCGTTTCTCAGCTAGCCTCGGTTGGCGCAGCGTTAATAAGTATAAGATTAGTCTGAGGAATTAACAATATTATTTCTGCAACTTGTATATGAGGTAATCCAAAAACAAATTCACAACAAGATTTCGGTCCAACAAAGCATTTGTGTACCAAATTTTAAGTCTTTACGTCCAATATTTCGAGATTGATATATGACTATTGCGCCCCCTGGTGGACTGATTTCAACCACAATCTATTCAACTCTTGCCATTTACTTATGACGTCTGCACTCAGTGCACTGTGGAGTTGTCACCTACTACTGGTGATCCCGTCACTCTAGGAAAGTACATTTGAAGTTGTCGACTACAACGGGCGAACGAATTTAACGAAATTTGATCGTTCTGTCTCCCGTGAGGTGAACGCAGAAGACTTAGGACAAAACACTGTCAAGTTCCAACACATGCCCGTAAGAAGCCAACTACTTACCACGAGATAGCCAGGTATGTCACCCAGCGGGCAGACACTCGCGCCCTTATTCCCAGTTGCAAAGTGGTCGTTAACGACCCTTTGGAAACGCACCGGTTATTGGAAAGAGACTTCTGTATCACCTCAAATGATTTAGTCTGTGAAACATACTGAAACAGTGATCACGTTGTCGGTATAAACGTACCTTCGTGCTGTGGTTTACCCGTAAATCAGTAGCGGTGTAGACAGTGAAAATGACGGTAATAAAGCATCACACCGTAGCAGACAGTATAGAGTATCACGTTCGCAATTGGTATTTGAGACCTCTGCAACGCTATCAGGCGTCGAAGGCACATTGCATCATTTGATTTACAACGCAATATGGCTACTCGCTTCGTCGGACTTACAAGGCCGTATCTACTCATATGAGGTGGAAATATAAATTCGAAATTTTTAAGTATTTCGAAATGTCATTCTATTTAATATAATTTTAATAATATTTTGCCGATTTAATATTTGTTATTTATTCCTTTTAATAATTATTATTTTTATTCATAATAAGGTCCCACCTCATATCAGAAGTATTGAAGAGAACCAATTCATAAAATAAATAATTATTAGCTTAGTCAAAGATCCAGTATATGACTTAAGAGATTTGAATAATGCTGAAATCAAATTACAAGAGTAACACAATGTAAAATAAAGGAAAATTCCTTATAGTTGACATTTGCCAAAAAGCGTAATATTTATTTTTTATCAACGAAGGCTATATTGCTGGATTTGACCATTAATTTAATTTTTTACCTTTTTAGTATACGATTATCTATTTTTATGACTATCACATTATTACTTTGATAATTATGGTTATAGATATTGTACTCTTTATTTATTTAATCAAAATATTTATTTCCTGTATTATTTTCTAATTATCAATGAATTCAAACCGATTATAAATTAATTAAATTAATTTATATAGTCACAGGTATCACGATAGTTAATTGCCTTTAATCATTAAGAATGTTAGATGCAATGACGCAATTAAGTGTAGGAATTATTGAATGAATGAATGAATAAATGAAAATCTCTTTATTGCACAATAAAAATAAGTTACAATGGCGGACTTATTGCTGCATTACAATATCTTACAGTCAACCTACATGCTGATGTGAAAATAAGAGCAGGCAAAAATTGAAGTACAATATAATACAAAAAGATATAAAATGAAATTTTAAAATATAGCATATATTATGCATTTTGCGTGTATCTAAAGCCAAAAGTAAATAAATAAATAAAATTTTCGAGTAGAACATACCTATATACATATACATATTAATATATAAATTAATAAATAAATAAGTTAATAAACAAACTGCCAAAATAAGATAAGGAAAGGGGGGGGGGGGGATAACGGAAAGGTTAGAATTTATGGTTTAAATTTAATGTGATAGGAAGTGTTTTTTCAATTATCGCTTAAAGATGGACAGCGAGCTAGCGCCTCTAATAGTTGGAGAAATATGATTCCACAGTCAAGCTGCATGTACGGAGAAGTAGGAAATAAAAACTACCTACTGGAGTAGAATAAAAATATTTATTTTATTTATTTGAGAATTAATTACTATAAAACATTGCTTTTGCTTATAAAAATAACAGAAACCGAATGGCAAAACCTTAACCTTTTGCTTATTTGATTCTGTCACCCAACTGGGACTAGCCCGTTCTAGGATGGGCAGGGACAGGTACTGTATTAACTGTTTTTCGCTTTAATTCGTCTCTATTAAATATATTTCATTTTCAAAAGGATAAGTTTGGTTTTTAATATGAATGGGTGAAGGATGATAGTTCACTGGTGGCAAAGGCACTCCCATAAACCTACATAGGACAGTCGATAGTTGTGAATATGCATACAAACATGTCATTTAAATATGCGCCCTGCAAAACATTCGCTGTCGGCGTTCGTGAGTACGTGAAGATGACTTCACGTACTCACGACGTCTAAAAGTTTTCGGTTTTATGTTAAAAACTAAATTTGCTGACGTATCACAAAAATACCATTTTCACAGTTAAATATAAATGATTTTCTATTGTCGTAGGTCATGTAATTTGGTACATGAAATAATTTATATTTATAGCCGGTGTATCGATTTTTCGTTAATTTTCATTTAATAGTTAGTAATACTTTAGTAATCGCAGACTTTTGTGGTTTTTTATGAGTACTTTTAACCGGGTTCATTTCTTTGCTACATAAATTATAGCTATATAAATGGTATAAATATCAACTATATTTGAGATATCAATGAATGGCGTCTACCTTTGCCGGTTTTTTTTCATTTCGTTTTTTATTGAATTTAATTCTTTACGCACATTTGGTTTTTGGATGTGCGGATTTGAATAATGGTTTTTGGTTGTGCTGATTTGTAAATACTAATTTTGAATAATCTGTTTTCTTGCATTTAATCTGAGGATATTCCTATGGTGTGTATTTGATAGTGCAACTCTTCCTAGGTGTTGTTTCGTTTAAAATTTCTGTTTTTTTTCTCTGCAAATAAATACCTTTTATTACATATTTAATATTTATATTGCTTGATTTGCCATGGTGCTTCCTTTGGGCTAAGAACTGCGATTCTCTTTTTTTTCTTCTGGATTTTACTTTTATTATAACTTGGTCGGTCCTTTAAGGTAACAGGAACGACCTGGGAATGATATCTGGATACCGATACGGGGAGGATACCTGGAAACGGCCATATCCTAATAACTTTAGTTTTATGAATTTTGTGAAAAATATAATCATTAATTTTAAAAAAGTTTCTAAGCGAATCCGTCGATAATGAATCAGTTTAAAATTTAGACTAAAAAGTTTCTCATTGCCTTGGATATTAAGGCTTTAAACTAATTTCGAAAACTTTCAGGCGCGAATAATTCTACAATGTAAGCGGTGAGTGTGTTTTATTTTTATTTCATTATATTGACTGATTAATTCTCTAGCGTTCCGCTTGGCCACTTTTTTATTCAGGCTCTAAATTAATTGCAATTAATTTAAACGCGAGAGCGCTCTGAGAGGTACGCTAAATGTGCCTTATACCACCCTTATACCACCACTGCGCAAAGACAGTTATTCTGTTTTAGCGCTGCGATCAAATGTTTAGTATGCGCCCGGTCGTCGGCGCGAGCAAACGTGGAATCCTGCTTGACGCTAAGTCAACGCTAGATTTTTATTAGTCAAACCCTACAAAATTGACCCCGCCTATTTCTTTGCGCGTCTGCCCATTTCGGATATTTTTCTGAGGTCTCATGTCGCCTTAAGTCTATTTACAATAAAACCAATGCATGAAAACCTGATTGATATAATTTTACCCTTTCACATAAAACCCTTGTAATTTTCAAGTTTCAGTTTGCTACTCCTAGCTTTATCGTTTAAGCATTTTAATTCCATCTGGGTCCATAATTTTATATTGTGTGTTTCTGTAGTTCTTTAATTTAATGCAGCTTTTCTGCGAGAATCTAATATACCTACACAGGAGAGTTCAATATATTTTTTTAACGACTCTTTCAGCTTTTACAATTCAAGTCATCTTGCATAGTTTTAAGAGTAGTTTTTTTAAAACCGATCCGTTTCAGTTGGTATCTCTCGCAGTTCTTTTTGACTTTTTGGACTTTTACGATCCAAGTCATCTTACCATAGTTTCTAGAGTAGTTTTTTTAATCCAATCCATTTAAGTTGGTGTCTCTCGCAGTGACTTCATGGAATCGGTGCAGATAAATTGCAACGGGAGCGATCGGGATAAAGTTTCTCCGCTCTCTTCCGGGAAATTAAGTCTACGCGATGTTTGAAACTTTTTCTCGAATGTAACGAGTTTTTTTTTCATTCCGTCGCCGCTGGCTAATTACACGGATGATCGGGGACTTGCCCAGCCTTGCAATCTATTTAATTATTAAAAACATAAACGCTTCGGTACGGTTCGGTTTAACTTTCTTATGTATAAGCTGCGAAATAAGGATGTAGAATTATATTTTCACTTGAATCGTGTTTTATTTCGGTTATTTATGTTATTTATTTAGCCAAACCTCAGCTGACCCCTCGACTCTCTTCAGGTCCAAACAAAATTTTGGGCTAGCGCTAAAACTGCCCTCTCTGCTCTACGCCAACTCCAGAGAAACCAAAGATTCGATTCTGTGCAATTCCAAAGATCCGGCAATATCGAAGCACCTAATAAGTGGCCGTAGTGATTCAAATGATCTACAAGCCCGCGTAGACTTCCACAAAAAGTTCCTTACTGGAATCAGCCAGAATGGCACTGGTCTGGGGTATGGCAGTACAACCACGAGTGACGTGGACTTGAAGAAGTCTCTTTTGCGGGGAGATTACGACAGCAACAGTATGGCTCATGCTATCGGCCTTCAATGCCAGAATGATTAGACAACAATTGGGGACTTTTGCATTCCGCCTCCAATGCACTGGCAGGTAATGCTCTATGACTGGACGCCAGAGATGCTGAAATTTTATTTGAATGCCTTTCAGCATACACTTCCAGACCCCAGTAACCTCGCTTGTTGGAGCTTTGCCGAGGACAGTTCTTGTCCCCTCTGTAGCAATACCGCTTGCACAGCTAGACACATTCTAGCTGACTGCAAGGTGGCCTTAGATCAAGGACGGTACACTTACCGCCATGACAAAGTTCTCGCTGTTATTCGCGAGGTAATTAGTCTCTCAGTGGCTCGTGCCAACAAGGGTTTGACAGTATCCTCCAAACCCCCAATACAGTTTGTGCGGGATGGCTCTAAAGGCAAAAAACATTTAACTACAAAACCTTTCTCAATAATCGAGAAAGCTACAGATTGGATTCTGGAGGTTGATTCGGTCTCTAAGCAGTATAAATTCCCTGAAAGTCTCGGATGCACAGCCCTCCGTCCAGAGCCGTCTTTACTCTCTATCTCGGAAGGTGGCCCTTATTGTAGAACTGTTCCATGGGAATCAAATATCCCAAAAGACCACGAGTATAAATTAGTAAATACCATGATCTTGCAAATGCCGTAACCCGGAACGGCTTCACTGTTCACCTTCGCGCGGTGGAAGTTGGCGCTCGTGGCCTGCCAGCTAAATCTCTATTTCACCTCTTTAAAGATCTTGGCCTTTCCAGAAAAATAATCAACTCTTTCTTAGAAAAACTATCTAAAACTGCGATTTGCGCATCTCAAATTCTATGGCTTCGAAGGGGAGTGAATGGTTGGTAAGGTGGACGCTCACATGTGGCAAGACAGCTGTCCTAAACCTACCACAGCCGGTTCGTAAGTCCGAAATCCACTGCTCACCCCCCAGAAGTGTAAAAAATAGTATTATGATGGGCCCGACTCCGGTCGGTTAGGTTAGGTTAGGTTGTAATCGGACCTTTAAAAACAAACTGGGCTTCACGAGTCACTTCCGCGCGCATTGTCGAAGAAGTCCTATCAATCAAGAGGTCGCCGTCGTCGAATCACGCTGAGGAGGACATCATTATCATCACGTGCATTATCGCATGCGTAGATGGCGCTATTGCCGCACAAAGCATGATGCACTCAGAACTAAATTTATCCTCGCTTGCGGTATTCACAGAGTCAAAGCCCTATAGTACGCCTGTCTTTATCTCATTAAGGGAGCTCAATCCGTCTTTATTATAATCGATTGAATTTAAACCGTAGGTATAATCGATTGAATTTAAACCGGTGCTTATCGGCAGTTATAAATACCACCAGTGTGCAATGGAGATAGACGACGAAACTAGGTTATCAGTATCCACCAGGAGCAGCCAGTGTTGTCCCAGCAGACCGTATACGAGACTACAGCCACAGCAGATTAAGCATGCGCCCGTGTACCACAGGCTCTGAGAATAAGGTACTGAACGGTTCAAGTCTGACTCCTCGACAAGGAGTACAGTTACAAGTGCGATGTATGTGACCAGTCATGTTCAGACAGCGATTTGAAGCCAGCAAATGTAAACATGGCGAGAGAAATGAGAAAAAAAAATACGTGTGGCACTCGGGGACTGCCGCGGTAAAGCTATTGCCTATTACCAAATTATGCAATTATAAGTATTTATTTATTTTATTTTTTCTGATATCAGATAACTGCGCTCTATCGGAAAACGTTGAAATTATTCCGAATCATGCTAATGGCTGCGGAAGCAAATGATTCGGAATAATTTAAACGTCTTCCGATAGAGCGCCGCGCACGAATTTTTTATTCGAGAGTAAAAACCGGATATTATTCGAAAAAACTACTATTCGAAAAAAATAGTAGATAAAAGGATAGATAATTAAATTATCTTTAAAATGGTGCAGGTTTTATAATAATACGCCAGATAGTATTTGCGTAGTAGTCGTTTTTGTGTTCGGTTAGACTTAATTTCACAAATTAATTACACTATGTAATATAAACAAAATCTAGAATAAGAATATTAGGAAAATGTTCTTGTTTAACATATATTTTTTTCGAATCGTAAGCAGTACTCGTTTAGATTTAATTATCAGTTTAAAATCATTAATATTCGTTAAGAAATTTCTTCATTTGGTCGCAGCGCTGGCCTACTAGGCCCGCGATAAAAGCTATGCAATAGCTTAAAAATGCACGTTCACAATACTTTCGCTAAAACCAACTGTGGATTTATCTTAGGAGTTATTGATTTATTTGGGAGTTAATGGGCCCTTGCTGAGTTGGCCACGAAGACCCATTCTGTTCAGGGTTGCTCACACTCACGGGTCAACACCTATCCGACCGGCCTCCACGCATGAAGTGCGAGCCTGGGTAGGACTCTGGCCTTATGGTTAGTTTCCCCTGGGAATCAACCTTCTGGCGCTCCTGGACTGTCTGCGCACCGTGCGGAGTAAGCCAATCGACTGTGCACTCTGACTAACAGTCGGGGGAGTCTGGAAGCAGTACTGTTTCCTCAAGTCTTCTGCGCTCACTCCAGGGAGATACAACGACTAATCGTTAAAACTTCCTGAGGTGACGGGCTCGCCCGCTGTAGTCGACAACTTTAGTTGTTTCCTATAGAGCGGGGGTGGTTGCGGACCTTACGGCGACTGCTCTTGAAACGACCATCGGCTATCCGATCCTGGGTGGACAGCCGGGCAAAGGACGCTGTGGTCCGCGATAGATTCGGTATACACCGTTTCACCGCTTCGTAAGGGAGAGGACAGCGCAAGCGAGCTCGAGCTCGTAACCAATCGAGAGACCGGAGTAATCTGGTCACAATTGGGAGTAAGGGCGTGAGTGTAAGCCCGCCGGGTAATACTCCTGGCTATCTCGCGGTCAAGACGTTGGCCTCTTACGGGTTTGTGGCGGAACTAGACGGTGGACTGTTTTGTCCAATTCTTCTGCGCTCACTCCAGGGAGATAGAACGACTAATCGTTAAAACTTCCTGAGGTGACGGGCTCGCCCGCTGTAGTCGACAACCCTAGTTGTGGATTTATCTCTAACTCTGAATGTATTGACATATCAAAACAGCAATTCTATCGTTATTACTAAGTACATAACCTCAGCGCGAGTTTAATTTAGGAAGTTTCGGACAGCTAGATCGCAGTCTGTGTCTCGAAATTTTTCTCCCACTGTCAGATTTAGGATATAGGGAGGAAGGGAGGGGGTGTATTTCGTTTCCAGTTTGGCATCGTAGCGGGAAAATCGGCGCGCGCGGTACGCAGTGTCTCTCGCGTAAGTCAGTCGAGTCACATCTCGCCCATAAATCATACTAAGGGGCCGAGCAGGCAGAGGGGAGCAGCTCGCGCCGCCGGCAAGGAAACACAGCATCCCCAGTTGCCATCGCTGTCAACGATAAAGGAAAAGTGGAAAGAAGAGCCCTTACTGGTCAGGGAACTGCGCACGTATTAAATAATATTAATTCATAATCTGGATAAGACAGGGAGGGACAGCTCCGAGACACACGTCAAAGAAAAACCAAAATGAGAGCTTATTGACACATGACAATATCTTGTATCTAACCTATCATGCAGCGCAGTGGTACATGCGCTTGGTGTGGGAATAAATATTATTAAACAAATAACTTATTCTGCGTAAACTACAAACTACTCTATTTAAAAGTAAGAATACCCGAGGAGAGGAAAGTGGGAGAGGAAGGAGAGAGAAAGGGAATAACTGATTACTTCTCCAACTGGCTACCGTTCCAACTTATGGTTCAGCTCCCACCCGGTAGACTCCTCGAAGAGGAAATATGTAACATGACTAGCATGGAAGACTAGCATGGAGACTAACATGGAAAGGCCTCTGTGAACTCTGAACTGCTGCTGTAAGCCCAGTCGTGGACAGTTGGGAACTTAGGTTCCATCTGGGCAAGATCCCGGGCGGTTCTGGGCGGTTTGCGCAACGTGCAGCATTAGCCACTCGATTATTCACCTCGGCGACTAACCGGGAGAGTTTGGAAATGTACTTTCCTAGACAGCCTGTAAGTTTCCTATATTGACCTGATGTCAGCCATCTTTGAAACGATCCGCAGATTCCGTGTTATATTGATGGGCAAAGTGAGCCATGGTCTGCGATAAATTCGAACCGAGTTACCGCTAACATCAGGTAGAGGCCGCGTAAGTGGATGGAGAAATCTGTTCAACTCTGGTACTAAGGGAGCGCGGTTTGGCTGCTGGTTCCTCTTTCCAGTGCCTCGCGGTAAAGCGTTGGACTCTTGTTTTTGATTGATTTTAGACTTTTACAGCATTTAAGTCGTCTATTATACATAAATGTGATTTTTACATACGTACGGCCAAAAAGCACTCAATAATTACATATTATTATGCAACAATACATGAACTTTACTCTTCATTATCGCTTGAATTGATCACAAAGCATAGTTACAGATTCGAGTTGCTGGATTCCCTACTTGCTTTTTTCTTCGTCGATGAGCGCAGCACGTTGCCGGTTTCCCGCTAACGATTTCTTCAAAATTTGCAGGAAAAATATACAAAACTGTTCGCCGACCCGCGCCCAGCCAGATATAATCCAAAGATAATAATAATTATATGAGGGGGATTTTTCGGTTGCCGAATACAAGTTTTTTTTTTTGGAGAATTTCTGGACCAAATTCGATTCCTGGGTTTATAAAGGCTTCTGAATATGTGAAAGTAATAATGTCTGTTTAAAGTTTTCAATACTAGACCAATATGTTATATATATTTACATGATCTGACCGAATTCGATGGGCTATGCTTTTAAAAACATTGCAACCATTTAAATGATGGTTTTATATTCATGGATTCTTTGCCTCATTATATTGCGTGCATATTACATAAAGCAACAGTAATATAAATAAAATACCTATCAATTACATACCTTTTTACATACCTTATCTCAGTATTTTCGTTTTTGTTTTTTTAATACTTTGAGAGTTTATGTAGTCTGATTCCAAAAATTCACAATTATTTTGACCGCCCTAGAATGGGTTAGTCTCAGTTGGGTGACATCTATACTAATATTAAAAAGAGGTAAAGTTTGTGACGTTGTAGGAAGTAATCTCTGGATCTACTGAACCGATTTTGTAAATTCTTTTACCCATAGAAAGCCACGTTATGTGTGAGTGTCATAGGCTATATATTAATCCGAAAATTTTAAAGACTTTTTCGTGGTAGTCGGATTTCCAAAGTAAGTCGGAAAAAACGGTCGAACAAAAATGTTTCTAACTAACGCTGCCTTAACGATGAGAGATATATGATTAAGTTCTAGGGAAAAGTTGTAGAGCTTTATAATGCCTACAAAAAAGTCAGCGACAGCATATGTCTAACTTTTATATTTAAGTCACAAAAAGTAGTTTTTCAAATTAAAAAAATAATTTAAATCGTTAGGTCATGTTTATTGGACATCAACAATTATGAATTATTATCAAAATAAGTAAATTTATCGTCTCAAGTGTTAAAAACAAAAGACTTTTCCCTTTTACTGCATATAATAATTTTCACTTTTACTGCATATATGGTTGAAGAGATAAGACACTCACAAATAAGACACTCACAAGAAGACACACAAATAACGGTAATATAGTCAAATTGGCATGCAAATACATAGATACATATGCAGTAAAAATATAACCCTTCTTTTGGCAGTCAGGAAATAAATCATAACACTCAGTACTAACCAAACCACACCCATAATTTCATCACAAGTAAAAAGTTTTACCGCCCAACGAAGTGGGCACGGGTCAGCTAGTAATTAAATAGCATCAGGTTAAGGCATTGCCGTTTTGTTCCTGTTATTTGTGCAGGCAAAAATCATTTTTTTTACAGATTAATTCACGAATAAATATTTATTATTAATGACTTTTTTTACTTGTTTCAGGTTAGTTTTGTAGTCGATACAGATGAACTATTCTACGCGTGACAATTAGGGTAAGCTTTTATTCTATAATAAATATATGATTTCATCATTCTTCCTTCATCCATTAATTATAGACTTCTAAATAACCGTTATTAACATATCAAATAACACACTGAGGAACATCGTGAGTGTTAATTACCTTGCGAAACCACCACTTCAGGGAGTCATAACGACGTTAGGCCATTCCTATGGCCTACGTCCACACCTATGGAATGAACGCAAAGACTGTGAATCCACAGTCGAACTACACTAACAGCCTTTATTATTTTATTATTATTTTTATTTATTCCGTAGCCGGCTATTGGGGAGGGGGTCGCCCTCGCAGTCAATACGCTGCTGTCGGTGCCGCTGGATCTCGTACTCCATTCACGATTCGCTTCCATTCTTGATGATTTTTTGCCAGGTCTCGAGCATCCCTAGCCGATAATCGTTCATGTTTAAGGTCGTCTTTGACGTTATTTAGCCAGGTTTTCTTCAGTGCCGATCGATCGATCGACTAACTGCCCTTAAGAGTCCGGCACCTTACCGCGACGCACTGCATAGTACTACCCAGCTGGCTTTCTTGCGCCCTTACTACCATATTTGGATAGATTTCTCCATCCTCTAGTCTGGTCACAGATTCGAGGGCGCTTGTGCGTTCTCTACCTGATGTTAGCGGTAATTCAGATCGAATTTATCGCGGATCCGTTGCGTCCTTTACCCCTTTAATCTCACTCGGGACCGGGTGGCCTACAGATCGTTTCTAAGTCAACATCTACCCCGCCTCTTAGGAAACGTACGTCTCCAGCCTCCCCCGGTTATTCACCGAATGCGAAAGCGATAGGCTGACACAGGGAGGATACCGGATAGGAGCGGAGCCGCGAGTTGGGCCGATCTTACAATACAAGCAGACCATCAGGTCGAAGCTGAAGGAACCCTGAGAAACACCGAGGAACAATAATACCGGAATGCTGCCTTTATTTGAATTTCGTATTTTTTAAGAGACACGCCAGTTACGTTACTATTCAATTACTCTGCAGGCAGTAACGATGTTCACTATCTACTTGGGCATGTATAACCCTGGCCACGAAGTCGCGTTCCAAAAAAGGATATTCTAATAACATTATTACAAAATATATCAAAATTATTTTATGGAATAAATTGTGAATAGTCTAAGCTAGAAAGAGGTAGGAAATGCTACCTAATTTAATTTTAGGCTTGAACAAAACGACAAAATTAGGACACCGACTTAATTTTCAACACTTCACTCAAAAGTAGTTAATTTCATGAGAAAATGAAGCCCTTGAGGCCATTACACCGTCTTGAATTTTTACGAGCATTTCAAGCCACTCTTACTACAGCTGAAATCACGCAAGGCTTCCGAATAAAGCCACTGAAAGTAATATCGTAACTGTAAATACATGCGCCACTATAAGAGGCGATACTGACCTGTGAACAAAAAATATTTTTGCTCTTTGACAATTATTTACTCTGAATTAGGAAATGATTAAAAGTCTTTTTTTTTTGGTAAAACTACTTAAATTTTCTTCAAATTTATAAATTTTCTATAGCTATGTTTTTTTGCCCTAAGATACAAGGAATGTGGGTGCCTTTTGACCACATAATCTAGATAAATAATAAATTAAAATAAAAAAAGGGTTTTTGAAAACAAGCTTTACCTTCTACCTGGGAGTTCCAGTGGCAATCTTCCAGCTACATCTTCAGACCCTCGTCATCACGTGTACTGGAAATTACTAATGACTACAAAACAAACGAGCTTAAACTCGACTATCACAGCACTTTCCATCATAGAGGTCCAGTGGCAATCTCCCGGCTCCATCTTCACACCCTCGTCATCACGTGTAATGGAAAGCACTCAAGACAAAAAGTCAAACGAGCCCAAACTTAATTTTATTAGCACTTTCCATCAGAGAGTTCCAGTGGCAATCTTCCGGCTCCATCTTCAGACCCTCGTCATCATGGGTAATGGAAAGTACTCATGATAACAAAACATACTGGCTCAAATTCGACTGTCCTACCAATTGCTGTCAGAGAGTTCCAGTCCCTACATCCCGGCTCCATCATGAAATCAGCTCGACGGTACCATAATATTGCATTGTCACCGAACTTACATAAGTAGGTATGCCAAATTTCATCTCAATCGGATACCAGCAAGTGGTTGAAAAATGGTTTGCAAATTTCGAAACGGACAACTTACGACTAAAGCTGTCAACTAGAATGGGCGAACCCGTCGCCTCAGGAAGTTTTAACTATATTCGATCGTTCTCTCTCCCGTGAGGTGAGCGTAGAAGACTTGGGACAAGAACAGTCTACTGTCTAGTTACGCCACTCGCTCGTCAGAGACCAACGCCTTACGGCGAGGCACCGGGAAGGTAACCAACGGGCAGACTTGCTCCCTGACTACCAGTTTGGAAAGATAGCTCTGTCTGGAATCAGGATACCTCCTACCTTTTGACTGGTTACAGGATCGAGGTCGCTTTCGCAGTCCTCTCCCTTACATAGCGGTGATACGGTGTCTACCGAAGTCTACCTTTAAGGATGATTCATGCTACACCGGGCCGGGGCCGGGCCGGGCCCCGGCCGGGACACGGTCAGATATCTATAGTATACTTTTGTATGAAGCAATTCATGCTTGACCGTGCTCCGGCCGTGACCGGTCGTGCCACGTCCGGAGCACGGCGTCGAAATGGAGGTGGATATTGTTTTCCCGGCTCCGGTCTGCTAATCGTTCAATGGGAGAGATATGCTTCAGAAATCTTGAATTTTGTTTGGTTAAATCACGTTTTATTTTTCCAAGAAATATGCTAAAGCATTCTTTAGACATCCTAAAATAACAGTAAAATTTGCTCTCATCATCTATTAATTCCTTTTAGAGCGTGGCGAATTCTCCCTCCGATTGTCGTTTTCTCCAGGCTGGATGTACACTCCATCTTCTTTTATTAGATTCAGTTCGTGTTTCCAATACTTCGTCTTCAAAGGCAATCGCAATAGCTGCCAACTCAAGTTGTGAAAATTGCATTAATAACACACTTATCAATCAAGCGAAAATAGAAATTAAAAAATATTATTATCGCCAAAATAGATGGACGCAACACTAGTTAGATAAGTTCGCCATTTGTGCATAAATTGTCTTTTTTATAAAACCAGCGTAATATTCATTAAGTTATGTTTTTATAGCACAATAAAGTTATTCTATTCTATTCTATTCTACTAGTTATCGCGGACACGGCCGTGGGATAAATAAACTCGGAAACGGCCCGGTCACGCCCGGTGTAGCATGAATGACTGGCCCGGCCGGAGCACGTTGGAAACGACTCGGCCGGGGCCCGGCCCGGCCCCGGCCCGGTGTAGCATGAATCATCCTTTACACGGCTGTTCACGCGGGATCGGGTAGCCGAATGGTCGTTTCAAGAGCACTTGCCACAAGTGCGACGACGTGCCGATGGTCCGTGGCGGCAGACAGTACAGCGCATGCGAGCGCGCGACTCAACCGCAGAAACCGTAGTGGTCGTTGTGAACAAGTGTGCTGCACTGCGCGCGTACAAAAGTTACGCACGGCTTCGTTGTGTACAAGTGTGCTGCACTGCGCGCGTACAAAAGTTACGCACGGCTTCGTTGTGTACAAGTGTGCTGCACTGCGCGCGTACAAAAGTTACGCACGGCTTTGCTGATGGACACACAGGCTAAACACGCTAACTGTTCAGTACGTGCAATACCGGAATTGCGCACAAAATGTTTGTAAACAAATGTGCTGCTCACTGTTTTGGTGAAATCTCGCCTTAACGTTAACAACTACCCCCGCTCTATAAGAAACATTACTGTTTTCAGACTCCTTCGGCTGTTAGTCGGAATGTGGTCGGAATGCACAATCGATTGGCTGACGCCGTACGGTGCGGAAACCGTCCAGGAGCGCCCGAAGGTAGACTTTTACGAGAGACTGGCCCGCAGACCAGAGTCCTACCCGGGCTCGCACTTCTGCTTGGAAACCGCCGGATGGGTGTTGACCCGTGCGTTTGACCTACTCTATACTGGCCATTGGGTATTAATGGCCAAACTGCAACAGGGCCCATTAGCGTCCAGACGGACAACTTACATACGAACATTGCAAGTTAATAAAAGTCTGTAAAAATATGGCCTACTAAACCTTACTAAGTTTACAAACCACGTGCAACTTAAAGCGGCCAAAAAGTTGCACGCTAAAGTGGCGCTTGGTCTCACGACCTTATCTAATTACGCCAAACCCCACTCTTGTATCCTCCTACCCCCCGAAAAGTGTCCCGTTAAGTGGCTTATAGCGCGCACGAACAATAACTGCGCACACCGTAATAACTTTGAATTTCATTACGCTACACCGGAGGTTTGCTACCCCTCCTCGGCTTATTTAAAAAAAATATTAATCCCGAAATAACGACGTTAACTTTTAGACAGGCCGCCTTTTTGTTCGGACGCTAAGTGGATTAGCCTAGTGAAGGGTGGTGCGTGATCATGAATACAGATTATATTTATTTAAGTACGTTATATAAGCGTTAACGAGCGACTGCTAAATAATAATCTCTGATGACCCAAATGGCGTCTGATGGTCGAATATATCCAACAAGTGGGAATCACAGATCGAGGTTAGCCAAAATATTTCTGACTAGCTGACCCGTGCCCACTTCGTTGGTCGGTAAAACTTTTTACTTGTGATGAAATTATGAGTGTGGTTCGGTTAGTACCGAGTGCTATGATTTATTTCCTGATTGCCAAAAGAAGGGTTATATTTTTACTGCATATGTATGTATGTATTTGCTTGCCAATTTGACTATATTACCGTTATTTGTAAGTGTCTTTTTGTGAGTGTCTTATTTGTGAGTGTCCTATCTCTTTAACCATTTATGTAGTAAAAGAGAAAATATATGCAGTAAAAGGGAAAACTCTTTTGTTTTTAACACTTGATACAATAAATTTACTTGTTTTGATAAGAATTCATAATTGTTGATAATATGACCAATAAACATGACCTAACGATTGAAATATTTAAAAAAATATAAAATACTACTTTTTTGACTTAAATATAAAAGTTAGACATATGCTATCGCTGACTTTTTTGTAGGCATTATCAAGCTATACAACTTTTCTCTAGAACTTAATCATATATAGAATCTCCCATCGTTAAGGCAGCGTTGGTTAGAAACATTTACGTTCGGCCGCTTATTCTCCGACTTACTTTGCAAATCCGACTACCACGAAAAAGTCTTTTCATTTTTCGGATTAATATATAGTCTATGACACTCACAAAGAACGTGGCTTTCTATTTGTAAAAGAATTTTCAAAATCGGTTGATTATGTAGATCCAGAGATTACTTCCTACAACTTCACAAACTTTACCTCTTTATACTATTAGTATAGAAGAGTCGAAAATGTGGATATATTATATCACATATCTTATAAAATCTCTTTTGAGTTAATTATTCAGGAAGTACTAAATACACCCGAAAGTGACATCAAGGTAAATGGCCTAATCATCAACAATAGAAGTTATAAAGATGATACTGCGATGATCATTGCCAATAGAAAAGCATCCATCCTGTCAATACCTTAAATGGAACTTAGAACATAGCAAAGT
The DNA here is from genome assembly GCA_944548615.1 of Micropterix aruncella. Taxonomy (NCBI): domain Eukaryota; kingdom Metazoa; phylum Arthropoda; class Insecta; order Lepidoptera; family Micropterigidae; genus Micropterix; species Micropterix aruncella. Next base: position 32,543,585 of record OX155964.1, on the reverse strand, counting down.
TGGTTAGTATCTAAGCTATAAGTAAAATATCTAAAATTAAAATATAAGCCATACAATTTAACGTGGAGCATGGATGTATGGAGATTTTTTATTTTTACTTTCCTGAGATCTAATAGTGCGGTAAAGTTGTGTTATAGGAAGATGATGAACTATGATTTATTTCATAATTTTAAAAATAATTCTAGAGCCGCCGCTTTGCATTCAAAAATTCAAAAATGTGATAAAAAGGGATGTTTTTCAAAAATTCGCAAAAAAAAAGAAAGTGCTTTCTAGCTTCATCGACTAAGAAAAACGAAAGATTAATAGCCATCCTTTAATAAAAAAATTGTGTTTAATAGTACACAAATACAGTTTAAAAATAATAATATGGTAATTACACCCTAAAATCCCTTTTCGTCTCGAACTTAGGCATAATCGCTCTTGACTGCAATTTTGCTTTTATGGACCCAATTCTGGCCTTTCGGGTGCATAAAGAAGCCGATGCCTCTGTTGTGACTTTCACTGCTTGCTCCACGGCTTGAGTGTGGCATGGAAGCCGTAAGAAGTCCAGGTCCCCTTCTCCACCCGATTCTACAAATGACCTGATTTCCTGGTCAGAGAGATGTTTTAGTAAAGGTGGTTCAGTTACACCACTCTGCCAGTCAATCAGGTCAATGTAGTCGGATGCATTGACGTTGATGCATGGCACCTCAAACATCCTTAACTGGGATGTTTCTGTTGTTCTTGCTTTGACAATTCGACGAGCAGCCAATTCTCGTACGCTTTTCTTTTCGTCGGTCAGCAAGGCTAGCAGCATATTCTCAGGATGTGCAAAGTAGCTGTTCCTCTGGATAACAGGATCTACTACTTTTTTAAGATTATCCGAGAGATACCTTGATCGTGATACTTGTTTGAAGAGGTGTCTAGCGCCGTCTTTGCAGGATGGGTGATTTTTTATATCAAACCAAGTCGGTGCGTAGACTTTCACTACAAAAGTAGCTAAGACGATCAATCTTTCATCTGGATTTTCCGTAGCCACATAAAGACGCATTACACGGTTTGCACGGGTCAGCCATCTTGCATGTGATAATTTTCCTGGTGATTTATGAGCCAAATCATCCGGAACAAAGTTTGCTATCACTGCTGACAAAATCCTGTGTAAATAAAGTTGGTCTGTGCTCAAATCACTGGTGATCGGTATCAGTGATCCCTCAATCTTCTGAAATTGTGTGACAGGCATCTGCTCGCAATTTTCAAGTGCTTTACCTATGGCGCCAGTATAGGATCTGGGTCCTGAAGTCGACCCATCAAGGTGGAGAAACAAGTGCCGAAAAGGTAACTCATTCATATGCAGTAGACAAACTATCCACTGCAGTGGTTTATTCAACCTCTTCTCTAGCAGTCTGATTACACCGCCATATTTGCCTGTATTGGTGTTTGTTCCATCACATCCGACAGCTAGAAGACCCTCTTCAGATATCCCTTCTATTGAAAAATACCTGCCGATGGCATTTTCTATTCCCTTAGCCGATCCAGAAGCCGGTACTATGTAGCTCAAGTAATGAGACCCTGGTTCTTTCAATGGTTCTGATAATATTTTGCATGCTTCCATTTGAAGTATAATCACAACTTTTTATCACTATTAGAATAGCGAAAACGAAAAAAGTGTAAATCACTCCGGGTTACCATACATCCACGATGGAAGCTTTTACAGATGTAAAACTCAATGATGGTTGCTGGGAGGACGAAATTTTTGAACACAGACTTGATTCCGTCGTTAAATTATTGTTATTAATAATAATATATTAATGTTATAAAAAAAAGAAAACACTAGTAGTTGATAAAACGCTCGAGTGTGGTTTAGAAGCAATGACTTCCTACTACGCTGGTAAACTTCTCATACCTAATCCAATGAAAACGCAAGTTCGCGTTTCCATCTGAAAAACTACCAACTGGACAGAAAAAAACTGACAGATAGAAAGAGGAAAACTTACAGCACTGTTAAGCACCCAAAAACATGCGAATGACCCTCAACCGCTCTCTAATATACAAAGCACATTGTCACAACACGAAACAGAAGTCGTGTTCCAGAAATAGCATCGTTAGGAAACTAACTGAGAGTATATGAGGAGCTAACTCAACTATACTCAAAACTTCAGCTCTGGGCGATGCATCTCCGCAGCGAAATAAGCCGCTCCATTATGGAGTGGATCAGCACATGTCAGAATGGTCGACACTGTTGTAAACGATGCTGCGAGAATTGTCTCTGGCTGCTTCAAACCTACTCCCGTCGATGTACGCTCGTCGGCATCGCTCCTCCTGCAATACGTCGTGATGTTCTGGCTGATCCTGAAGGTCTAAAGGTGATAGAAGACCCAAGACACCCACTTCATGGACAAGATCCACACCACAATCGCCCCAATTCGCGAAAGTCATTCTTGAGCCGACTATAATCGCTCCAAGGCAGTCAATTTACGAACAAAGGATGAATAAGAAGGAACATCACCGCGGTCCCATCTCCCCTATACTATCTGGCGTAATCTCAACAAACTGAGAGTGGGTGTGGCAAGATGCCGAGCCAATGTCGACCACTGGGGCTACACAGAGAATCCAATTTGCGTTCGGAGAACGCTACAGTATGAAGACCACCTCCTATCCAGACCGCAGTTATCGATCCTCATCACACGAGGACTTTTCGCACATATATAAATGAAATATTTAATTTGCAACGTAGAATAATAAAACTTTTAGTAAATAAAAATGTGTTAACACAATGTAAAAAGAACTATAACTTGTTGTTTAAGCGATGCGATATATTACCTATACATGAAAAAAATACATACTTACTAGCAATGGAGCATTTTAGAAATTCGGAATTTAAAGTACCAATACGGTACAATAGGAATGTTAGAGAAAATGTCCGTAAAAGATTTGAAGGACCAAGAGCGAACAACTACTATGGTGAAAGGACGTTAAAGTATCTCATTCCAAGAATCTTTAATACTATTGTATCTGAGGAAGACTGTGTAAGCGTCAGCAAACAGATGTTTAAAAAGAGATTAAAAAGCTACCTGTTGGACGTTTATAGTGAAATTAGTGGTCATAAGTAAATTTGTTATACGTGTCTATAATTTAAGCTTGTAGTAATACTGGCCTAATTAAAGCCTGTAGTAAGACCAGTAGTAATACTGCTGTGCATTGTTTTTTATATTATTAATGTCTTTTTGTATCACAAGATTAGAAGTGTAAGACTAGAAAAATAAGAGTTTGTCTCCCCAACAAACTGTACACCAGTTTGGCGAGATTTTAATATTTAAAAAATGTATTTTTTTCTCTGAATAAAAAAAAACCTACAAGAGGACAACGACAAGGCCATCCAGGTCGCATACTTTTGTAGACACGTCCTAACCAGTGGCGGTCTCTTCATATAAGCCGAAAAGCCTGGCTTGCCTATAATTCCAAATTAACAATTAAATAAATGAATAACACAATTCGTAAAAAAACAACTAAACAATTTTTTTTGCTAGCGCTCCTACTGCTATCTAGCGCGAACAGCTCGCTCCACGCGAGAAAAAATCTGTTATCGACAGGGTGCGATAATTATAGACAGGGCGCGATTGCTGTCTCGCTCGCACATTATGGGCTTTCAATGCGGCTTTCAAAATCAGTGTTCCTCTCATTCGCACCTGTGGCAAATTACGCTAAACAATATATGTGTATATACAACTTTTGTATCGGGAGCTAAGCCGGGCTTGCTTAGCCATGACGTTGAATGCGAACTGCGAATGCGAACGTGTCAACAGAAAGCGCGACTTCATTATAATTAGTTTGGATTGCAATGTGCGAGTGACGTCGGGCTAATTTTTTATTGTGTAATTTCAATTGATTTGTGGTTTTAGTGCCTGATAAAAAAATGGAGGAAATTGTCCTTTGTGGTCAGTAATGTATTCTTATTACTTTGTTTTCTGACATATGTGACAACCCGCAGGACTAAGACGGGGATACGGTTTTAGCAGCGAAGAATTTTAAAAACTCGATGCGATCATTCCATTTAAATTTTTTCACCTTGTTTTCCGCCGAATTTTTAAAAAACTGAGCGTTTGTACAACATTCTTCAAAAATCACAAGTCGATGTGGGTTATAGGAATTAAGAAAGGAAAACAAAATAAAGGAATTTCAGACTTGGTTACGTGTTGAATTTCAATATGAATTTGATCAAATTTATGAAAACAATCTTTAAAATAACTCAGCACCTCGTTTGAGACGCAACGTACGCTGTGCTCATACTGAATACAAACGACTTTTTGTCCAGGTAATTAATTGACAACATATTTTGCGAAATTGACGATCGATATTCGCAAATTTTCAAATTGAAATTTTTCCAACTCTTCAACAACAAACTATACGAGAAATACCGTTTAGATTTTCCTACAAAGGCATTAGATTCATTATTTGACATTTATGCAAACCATTTTGACAGAAGGTTTTAAAGAACCAAATGATTTGTTTGTACTCCTCTCTTGAATTGAAAGATTGCAATGTTTTTGAACGAATTAGTCAGAATAGCCTCGAAGACACCTTTCCCCAATTGTTGAAGTTAGCGTATCTTGTCGTCACTATTCCTGCTACAAGTGCTTCCGCAGAACGTGCATTCTCATCTCTTAAGCTTATTCATACTTACCTAAGAAATACACAGGGTCAGGAACGTCTATCTGAGTTATGGTTGCTATTGAAAAACAGTTGTTAAAAGAATTAAAGCGTTCGCCATCATTTTACTCAGACGTAATAAAATCATTTTTGAAAAAAGGTAGACGCTTCGATTTAGAATATAAACGATGAAAATATGCCAGCGTGAGTTTCATTCCCATGGCTAGCTTTCTAAGGGTCACTTATTTTACTTTTTGTTCACTTTTTTATAAAATAGTCTTACAGCTCATACAAGCAAGGGTCAACTTATCAACTCAAGCAAGGGTCAACTCAAGCAAATAAAATGGCTTTTCTAAGGGGCTCTCTAGACGAAAAAGCATGCTTGACAAGCTTCGCGTCGCGGACAGGGAGGGGATCGTAAAACCGCAGGAAATATACAAATATTTTTTTGTAATATTTACCAAAAATGCATAATTTTGTAGTTTATACCAGGGAGTCACGTTAATTAGAAGTAATTGATTGATGAATGACGTGACTGGCATTTTTGATAAATATTTTTAAAAAATGCATATTTTCTGCGGTTTACGATCCCCTCCCAGCCCGCGACGCGATTTTTGACAAGCATGCTTGATCGTCTAGCTAGAGAGTCCTTTAAAGCCACTAGAGGTATGCGACTGCTGATAAGTATATGTTAAATTCTGTCTTGCAGTAGCATGCCTTCAGTGTGCTTTATTGAATGTACGACCCAAGCAGTAAATTTCAAACTGAAGATTAAAGAGTAAAGAGGTACCACTTTTTTACTATAAAAAGCGTAAAAAAAAACACAAAGAGGTATGTCGGGCTTGCCCTATTTACGAACCCTGGGCACGCCACTGGTCCTAACCTGGCTCGGACACGTAAACGAACGAATGAATGTTATTAAATAGATGTATCTTACGAACTCCTGTTTCTCAAATCAGTCTACTCAGGCTTAATCTCCGTTTCAGTGAAGCAAATGGGTAAAGGGTATTCGAAGAAAAGTCCATTTGAAGATCCGTGAATGCGTTCGGTTGCCTTACATCCCCTCCCTTTCTAAAGTTTTCTTTGTGGGACGCCGTGAAACCGCCCCCCCCCCCGCGCCCTTTGCAAGAGGTTGCTTTTAAAGTCAATGTTAACAAAAGAGGGCGCGATCATATTGCCACGAGAAGCCATACTTCAGTAGAAGTTAGGTAATGAGGAGAAACGTGAAAAAAGGGGCGCGGCGAATCTATATCGGATGATACTGATAATATCGCATGACGTCTTTCGGAGATATTTCTTGAATTCTAAATCCAACGTAACCAATGGATACCACTGTGTTCAATTGAAAATTCTGAAATAATTATTTCGGGTATTGTATTTTATTAATTTATTTGTTGCAATGTACATAGTTTGCAACTAGCCTAACACAAATCATAGGTAATATCTAGATAGATAGATAGATAGAGATTCTTTATTGCACTTTTAAGAAACAAAAACATACAAAAGGCGGACTTATTGCCTAAAATACAATCTCTTACAGCCAACTTTCGTGGAAGTGTAAAAATTAATATCTAGGCGTTAAAAAAAACTATTAATAGGTGCTAAAAGATAATATCTAAAACCCTAAAATCATAAAAATCCTAATATCTAAAATCATATCTACACTTACACAAGGAATATAATTTTACTTAAAACGTCCGGTTATTTGACGTAGTGAACAGTCGATTCGGTGACGACGCACGATGCGGAAACCGCCCAGCAGCGCCCGAAGGTTATCCCACAGAGGATCTAATCCACCTGCCGTGCCGCCACATGATATAAAAACCGGCTCTAAAGTATTTTATACAGTTCCAATCAATAAATTAAACGAAAAATCTCTTTGCTGCACCAATAAAAATGTGTACAAAGGTGGACTCGTCGAATCTCTTACAGTCAACCTACTAGTAAAAGCGAGGTTGCATAACGTGTCGCTGTCTCCGCAAATGGCTCATTTCTATGTTCGCGTTAATAAAATCTCACAAATCAAATACAAGCGTAACGGAGGGGGAGTTTTTGCCCATGTAAACAACTTATGAAGCTTCCGGAAGCGACTACTATACTCATATTTCCCAACCGAAATCGGGCTTCTCTTCGTTACGGAGAAGTTATGTAAGGAAACGCTTCGGTAATATGATAATAGTTTATGCGAGTAGATAGACGACAGTGTGTTATGTTTTATTGTAAACATACCGCACTGTGAAGGCATACTATAGATATTCGTTTTAAATATAAGTATAGATCCGGCTTGAAGGAGCAGTTTATTTATTTATTTATTTATTTATTGGTCCACAAAAAAATTACACCATTAGCACTTAACATAGATTGTGTTGCTCCTAACTAGGCAGAGCCTGTTCTAAGGTGAACACCAATACAAATGATTATAAACTACATACATAACTTCCAAAATAAAAAAAATGAATCAAATCAAGTTAAAATGAAATTCTCACTACACCAAATAATGTTAGAACTATAAACAAGTAATACCAAATAATAATGTAAAAAAAAAATAATAATATATAATAGCAATAATAAATAATCATTTATAATAATAACTAATAATATTTAACAATTAGTAAAAATACGTATATAAAATATATAGAAAATAAATATATTTATTTATTTTAAAATTGTGATGAATGTTTTCTCCGTCTCTCTCCTACCAAGGTTTATTAACCTTAATGTAAGGTGATATTTTTTTGGTTGCTGCCAATTTCCAATATGTTCTCTTTACTCATGATATTGACCATTCTTGGAGCAAGAAAGCTGTAATGACGTTGTCCAAAAGACGTTAGACGTTTCGGCACTTCAAAGTTTCCCTTATAACGACCTGATCTCTCCCTGTTTTCCGGAGAAACACAATATTCGTCTCCATTGTTGTTTTAAAGATGTTGTATTGATTTGAGGCAATACAACTGCCTCAAATCAAGCAATTGTGTCTCAAGCAATTGTGAGCAAGTTATTGAACATACGGAGGCGCAAGTGACCGGATCCGTGACCAGTTGCATAGGTTGGATATACCAGCCTGGGGTGACGGGTTCGCCTGTTGTAGTCGACCGCCCCACTGAGCTATGCATAGCATAGTCGAAAGTAGGGCGAATCCATTCAACTTCATTTAAACAAGCGTAAGCATCTTATTTAAACATGAGCATATCCCAATCCAATTCGGAAATTGTTTTATATTATTGTTATTTCTACATAAAATCATCATCTCATAAACGAATTCTTTTGAAAGATTTTACGAGAAACTTTATGAAATATAAATCACATTATACAATTTTATTCTACGCTGCTACCATAAAAACTGTTGTAAATATCATATAGTCTTAAGTATAAACTTCTCGATCAAAAGTGAAGATTTAGTGTTTTCTTTTATAAAAATGATTATAGCAAGCTTTTTTATTGTGATTTAATGGCTGGCTGATTGCTCTTTCTTGCTTGCGTGTTGCTCTTTCTTCATGCTCTTGCTTGTTGCTCTTTCTTCATTCTTGGTTATTCAGAGTCTTAAATCGGGGATTCAGTTCGTGAGGGCAAAAGGCAAAGGATTCCGTAAAGGGAAATTATTTTAGATTTTTTTGGATTGTAGGTAAAAGTATGAATAAATCATGGAGAGATTTAAAGAGAAAACATATGTAAACAGAACTTATCTTGAGAGGTTCTAGAAGACAGCGAGGCATTTTCCACTCATATAACCAACGTGAATCGCGAAAATTTGAGAAAGGCGAAGTTATGTTGCGTGAAATCAGTTTTGGTAAGAGGCGGTACACAGATAGCGGTTAGTCACTCCTTCTAGGGCCCTCTATCGGCTCAATCTCAAACTACTTAGCAAACATCTGGATACAGGAAGGAGCAGGTAACAAAGTAAGAAGTAATAGGGATCGCCGATAGATGGCAGTCAATACATTTAATTTATTTTATTGTATTTTATTATTATTCAGGAAACATACATTTCAATACATTAGATACTATGTTAATAAATTTTAAAGACAAAGCTAATTACATGTTTCCAGTTTTTTTTTTAAACAAACAGGGGAGATGGGAAGGGAGGAGTCATAATTGGTGATTATGACTCCTTTTATATATAGGTATCAAAATGATTTTTTGGGATATTCAATCGAACGGCCTATAGTATGCCATTAAAAAGCAACTTGTTTGCAGTTTAAATATAGTAATTTTTTTCGTCGAATTTTCTGGACCGCTACATAATAAGCACACATAGATAATAAGTCAACAACTTCCCGATTTCTCTATCTCAAAATATCCTTATATAACGACGCACTTTTATGGTTGAGCGCTTCAGAAACGTAAGCGATATCCGGAATATCTATGGGTCGTCCTGTAAGGTTAAATTGGTTATTACTAGACATCGTCATTAGAATATTGCCAGTCAATGCGAAAACGAAGAGAAACCATTCAACCATCCGTCGACATTGATATAAGAAAATGATAGACTGGAATGTTCTTCTCTACAGCTTCTATGCGGGACAGCCAAAGCTGTGATAAACGGGCCTTTTCACCACGAGTTGTAACATGGCGATTTTGTTTTGTCGCAAGACGGATACTTTTTTCTTGTTTTGTTTCAATTTTGGAATAAAACGATGATTTTGTTAAATAACAAAAATAGTTCTTCCTCCAATTTTGTTAATAAATATATTATACATATTGTATAATCTGAAATTTTTTGGAAGTAACTTTTCAGCATGTCCCAAGCTGATATGAAATTCAACAGCAAGTCCCATTCACAATAATTATATAATTCCAAAAATGTGCTAAGTACTATATACCGCAAATGACTTGAATTAATAGAAACATATATGTTTCGCGACGAATTTTTTCAAAAATAATTTTTAAAGTTTATTCTATAATATTTGACAAAGTGGAATTACCTATTTCGCTATCATATGTTTTTACCTTATTACGGGGTATAGGTATAATTATGTGTATTTTTTTTGACCTTGCCACTCAGTTTTGGTCGTTTTGCAACTCAGTTAACATCGAGATATGTTTGACGAATACAGTGCATATTTTCGAGTTTCCATTGCCTTGATCAGATATTAAGGTTGAATTGATTATTTTGAAAGACATAGTTGTTTGCTTGTTTGTTTGTTTGTTTGAGAAACTTTATTGCCCACAGAATAGAGTACAACAAGGTGGACCTATTGACAAGTACAACAAGGTATTGACAATCTTACGACCATACCGCCAGGGTTATTATTGTGAAGTTTATGTTTATGTCGTCATTTTCACGTTGGTAAATTAATATATAATAAGTGCAATTACTCTCCCGGCAGAGGGAAAGTATTGTGAACGCGCCCAAAAACTATTATCCGATTAAGCTGGAATTTGGCATTCATGCATCATTTGGTCATGGCAAGAGTTGAAAATATTGTGATTAAAATCGGTCCACCAGGGGCGCGCTAGTCATACTTCAATCTTGAAGTATTACAGTTTGAGACCTATCGGTATACAGATGCCTTGTTGGACCGAAGTCACGTCGTAAAATGTTGGTTGGAATATCTCGTATAAAAACGACGCAAATAATATTTAAAGTCCGCCATATTTAAGAAATTATTACATCGTTTTTGGAATAATACCAATGTAAACTACAAATATACTACGAATTAGCACGCGGGGGAGGTTAGGCTGGCGCGCGCAGAGGGGGGGGTGCTTGTTTACTTGCCGGGAAAGTTCTGCGGTGACAACCGATTTTTTGTAATCTAGTAGCCATAACAAAAGAGTACAATTATGTGGTAGTAGAACTCCCATTATCCGAATCAATTGGGACCGGACCCCATTCTGATAATCGAAATTTCAGATAATTGGATTTATTCTGAAAAAAGGTTCTATTTTAATTAATTGTTGTATATGTTTAAATTGGGAGAAAAAACTATCTAATATCAAAAGTTATTATCAATATCAATATTAATCTTTACTAATATTATAAAGAGGTAAAGTTTGTGAGGTTGTAGGAAGTAATCTCTGGATCTACTGAACCGATTTTAAAAATTCTTTTACCAATAGAAATCCACGTTATTTGTGAGTGTCATAGGCTTTACATTAATTCGAAAAATGAATAGACTTTTTCGTGGTAGTCGGATTTCCAAAGTAAGTCGGTAAAAACGGTCGAACGAAAACGTTTCTAACGAACGCTGCCTTAACGATGAGAGATATATGATTAGGTTCTAGAGAAAACTTGTAAAGATTGATAATGCCTACAAAAAGGTCAACGACAGCATATGTCTAACTTTTATATTTAACAAAAAGTAGTATTTTATATTAAAAAAATCATTTTAATCGTTAGGTCATGTTTATTGGTCATATTATCAACAATTATGGATTATTATCAAAATAAGTTTATGTATATTTATCGTCTCAAGTTTTTAAAACAAAAGACTTTTCCCTTTAACTGTTCATAATTTCACTTTTACTGCATAAATAGTTAAAAAGATAAGACACTCACAAATAAGACACCCACAAGAAGACACTCACAAATAACGGTAATATAGTCAAATTGGCATGCAAATATAGTATGTACATATATTATATGCCGTAAAAATATAACCCTTTGTTTGGCAGTCAGGAAATAAATCATAGCGCTCAGTACTAACCAAACCACACTCATAATTTTATCACAAGTAAAAAGTTTTACCGCCCAACGAAGTGGGCACGGGTCAGCTAGTTAAATATAAAGGCTGCACTTTTACATATACCCAACGACAATCGATCATTATTTTGCGAATCGCAGTACGTTTCCGTCCTAATTGTTTTCCATTTTAATTTCGGATAATCAGCGATTCGGATAGACGGAGTTCGGATAATTGGAGTTCTACAGTACATAATAAAGAAAATAAAACAAATTAATAACATACGTCAACTCAACATCGAAGGGAGGAATGGGGTAAAGACAAGCTAGGATATAGATGTGGGGACGGGAAGAGGGGGGTTCACCCGTCAAGTAAATGTCTTATAATAGACTTTCAAACCCGATAAAGTTTTCAAGTTTTCTCTGGGACATAGACCCAGGGGCAAATTCACAAATTAGCTGTGATATTCATTTGGAATTCGCGTCAGTCAATACTGGAATCCACAATACAAAACATATATTTCCCGAATTGAGGCAATTCAAAATCGGATGACGAAGCGTTTAAATTTGTTATATTTCGTAAAACCATCTTCGTACACAGAGTCGCTTCGGTTTCATAAGATGATGTCGTTAGAAAAGCGCCGAAGCATGATCGACGCAGTATATATGTATAATCTAATTAACAATCGTGTTGATGCTAGTCAAATCTCGGAGCAGATATTTTTTTCGTGCCCCCTCGACCAGCTCGCTCTCAGCGTTCCTTTCAACTGCCAATTGTCAATTCTAACTATGCACAAAATGCTTTTCTTTATAGAACTTGTCATCATTACAACTCGGTGTTTATGAATGTTGATATATTTGCCACAACCCCAGATACATTAAAAAAACTAATTATGAATATATTACAATTTAATTAAGTAATCTGTTTATTATGAAAATAGTTATTCTCCTTTTATCTTTGTATTTACATAACTTATTCCTTTTTTCTAATTTTCGTTCTCATAAAATGTGTCATTACATAATTATATATTTTATTTTCTTATTACTATCTATTTAATAATTAATTCATTTATTACCATATTATTATACATGTTTATGACTCTATTTACTGTTTTTTCTGCTCTATTTACTATTTTAATACGTTGAACTGTTTAGTAACTTAGCAATTACTTTTCAGAATATTTTCTGTTTATTTATAAAACCCTAATAATTTCACTTTTCACTTTAAAAAATGTTTGTATATTTTAAACTTTCTTTTATATAGAACTAGATGACCCGGAGAACTTCGTACCACCTAAAATTGATTTGGTTGTAACTCTTCATAAGCGTTTATTAATTTCTATAATATGGCCGAATCATGTACGGTTTGAGATTTTCGACTTTTTCGGCTTTGTCGACTTTTTCGACTTGTCCGACTTTTCCGACTTTTTTGCATTTTTCGACTTTGTGGATTTTTTTGACTTTTTCGACTTTTTTGACGTTTTCGAGTTTTTCGTCTTTTTTGTCTTTTTGACTTTTTTCGACTTTTTCGACTTTTTTGACTTTTTTTTAATTTTTTCGACTCTTTTGACTTTTTCGACTTTTTCGACTTTTTGAAATTGTACACAATCGCACGGAATGAATAACAGTTATGAATGCGCCATCATAACTGTCAAACAATAGGATCGCCGCGAATGCCATCTATTGAAAGTGGCCCATTTCCCAAAATGACCAATTTCGATTTTCTCGATTTTCAGTTGTTTCTTTTAATTTTTCCTAAATATTGTTTTTTTGTAAACCACCCCTGAATCAAGGCAAACAAAACAAAAAATAATAATTCAGATCGGTGCAGTCATTTTCGAGATCTTGTGAGACTAACGCACTGCGATTCATTTTTATATTTAAGATAAGATAACGCACTATATGACCGTTTAATTGGTGGAAACATATAAATGGTTTATGTTTGCTATATTTTGATTAAGTAAATATGTTTTTTGTACTGTGTTTCCTGAATAAAATAAAATAAAATAAAAAATATAAACAAGCCATACTGTATTGAACCTAAGGTGTATTTCGTGTACATATTGGGATTGATCCAATCCAGTACTTCTATTCCGTAACTTAAAACAAGATAAAATCGCCTACATTTTTTAATGAAACTTCCCAAACACTATAGTCAATAGAGAAAGTCGTCCCTGTACTTTCTTTCAGTCATTGGCTCTCGGGGCCAAACTGCAGCATATTTACATTATCATAATATTAACGGCCCCGTGGGATAAAGTGGGCCCGCAAGCGCTGTATTTTCTTATCGATATTCGCCTCGTCTTTCCTCTCAGCAGCGGCCAATATCACTCGTCGAGAATGTTTTCCTGTTCCTCGAGCCGGGCGATGTTTTACCAAATGCTAAGCAGCTCCATTCAAATTCAAATTATTATATTAACCGTTTTATGTTTCCCCACAATGTTTTACTGAACCCTAGAATGCTAACGTTCATCAACACGACGAGCATCTAATAAATATCTACCTCTCTCTTTCTAATTGTATTACCTACACACTTGCGGTTTCGCGTCAACTTAGTCTAATCGCCAAGTAATTTTGTTTGTGAGATTGAGCACCTGCACTTTGCTCCTGTACTGCACAAGAAAATCTAATAAATTACACGACTGCCCGACAAAAAGAAGTGTAATGTGTTCAGGGTTCGTCTATGTATGTCTTCCTCATCTTTATTCCATCATAACTTCTAAACTCTTAAACCGATTTAGAAGTGTGAGGTATTGTTAGTATCGTTATGTCATCCCGAGTATCATAGGGTACGTTAATTGTCCAAATATTAAGTAAGTAGTTGTCTATATGTCTACATGTCAATACATTAACATAAATAAATCGTGTTCAGTTTCAAATGAAAGGTCAGATTTAGAACATTCCAGTTATATACGTGTGTATATATGGATAAATATATAAACTACAAATATTTAATAAAAAAACTGTAATCAAAAATATTATAAATACATTAGTTTACTTTCTGTAACGGCAGTAGTATTTTTTATTCTTTTTGATATTTTAACTTGATTGATAAACGTTTATTTGTAGATTTTGTAATTTAATTATATATTTAAAGCTAATGAAAAAGTCTATCTTTCTAAACGATATTTCCTGATTAGGCCATTGTAAGTATAAGTGCCTTATTTATCAGAAAGAAAGATGTGCAATGTATAATTTGTGATTTAGTACAGAAATGACAAATAAATATTGTTTTTTGTAACAATTATCTTTAATTTATATCCCATATCTATACTAATATTATAAAGAGGTAAAGTTTGTGGGGTTGTAGCAAATAATCTCTGGATCTACTAAGCCGATTTTGAAAAAAAATTTACCAATAGAAAGCCACGTTATTTGTGCTATATATAATTTTATTTTTCGGATTAATATATAGGCTATATATTAATCCGAAAAATAAAAAGACTTTTTCGTGGTAGTCGGATTTGCAAAGTAAGTCGGAGAAAAAACGGTCGAATGAAAACGTTTCTCACGAACGCTGCTTTAAGGATGAGAGATATATGATTGAGTTCTAGAGAAAAGTTGTAGAGCTTGGTAATGCCTAGAAAAAAATCAGCGACAGCATATTATGTCTAAATTTTATATTTAAGTCCCAAAAAAGTAGTTTTTTTAAATAAAAAAATAATTTAAATCGTTAGGTCATGCTTATTGGTCATATTATCAACAATTATGAGTTCATATAAAAAAAAATAAGTAAATTTATCGTCTCAAGTTTAAAACAAAAGACTTTTCCCTTTTACTACATATAATTTCCCTTTTACTGCATAAATGGTTAAAGAGATAAGACACTCACAAATAACGGTAATATAGTCAAAATGGCATGCAAATACATACATACATGCAGTAAAAATATAACCCCTCCTTTGGCAGTCAGGAAATAAATCATAGCACTCAGTACTAACCGAACCACACTCATAATTTCATCACAAGCAAAAAGTTTTACCGCCCAACGAAGTGGGCACGGGTCAGCTAGTTTTCTATAAATACAATAACCTTGATTAAACTGTAATAAACTTTCAATAAAAAAAACATTTCAAAAATAATAGTCATATGGTTAAGTTATCATAGAATTTCAGGAATGTTAGCTATCAAGGGTTTAAAGATATATTTTTATTGATTTAAGCAATGATTATAATTATTATTCAAGTAAAGTTACTAGCTACTAAACCATCGAGACGACTCAATGGGTCTGAAGATAATGACTGTTTTCTGTTGGTGGGTAATGACCGGCTTTTATAGGGACGCTCTCTATTGTTGTACTTTGATTTTACAATGTTACGTTTCCGTTGGCGGTGGCGTTAGGCGACCAGGAGAGAATTAAGGCCTCGCTAAACAGAACACGTACCTTTAAGCGTAACTAGCGACGCGTTTTAACGTCACGTACTTTGGATGTCACACTGAAATCGACTAGATATTGACACACACAAAGGGTACCGCAGATCGATAACAGTCTTTGGAAAGTTTCTTTGTTGTTGAGATGTCAAGTGATTCAAATGTGGAAGAATTTGGAGAAGAGGGCCATGATTTTTCAAATATTGTGCCCATTTAAATTACTTAAAAAAGTAGAGCCTTATTGTCTGTTTATTTTATATGGTCTTATATCTGTACTTTTAGTTTAAAATGCATAACGTAGATTTAATTAGATTATTTAATATTTTACTGACAATTTGAATATTACGATTAATAATTTTACTACGTATCCTTTCGAATCACTAACTACTTCAAATATTAAACTTCTATTTTGATTATTTATATTTATAGTTGGACAATCTAGTAGTTAATTCTTGATTAACTATTTATGTTCAGTAAAGAGTAGTAACGAAACTTACTACATAACCCAATTATTTTGACACGTCCAAGAGCGGTCTTTAGCCGTCAATTGGACACGACGAAAATGTAATGTAAATGTAATGTAATGTAATTATTACATTTGTTCGCTTTATCACGATCTCAGATAAAAAGAGTATTGGTACACGACATTAATAAAAGGAGAAAGGAATTAGGAGAATATATATCACCGTTTGTGTAGGGAGCTTTCATCACATGAAGATCGTTTTTATATACTTTCGTATGTCGCAAAATTTATTCGAAGAATTACATGAAATTCGTGAAAAAGTTGTAACTTATTTTAATAATCAATAAAAAGATTGATAAATTACTTACCAGTCATATTAATTTCTTTTCCAATTTATTCCCACAATTTTGATTTTATCGCCATATTTTTATATGAATTATCATTCGTATTATATAGGCAAAGGTGTCTCCGAGCATATTTTATCAGTTTTTCAGTCATAATGCCTGTATTTTCACTCGTACGTCGGAGGCTTTCAATGCAATTTGTAAACAAATTCAACGCCCTGCGTCAAAGCTTTCTAGCGCGACGTCAGAGCGCCGCGTACTGCCAGCGCACGCGCTCTGTTTGTACCGTCACAATGCAATACAACTCAGCGCTATAGCGCGGCGTCAGGATTTACGCTGTTGCGCTCTGACGCGCGTTAAATACGCGTTCTGTTTGGCAAGGCCTTTATTCAGCCATTGTAGTAGGTTTAAATATGTCCGCTTCGGATGTTGTAGATAACTAGTCTTCGTTTCCAGATATGTAGTATCGCGAAAGAATGCAAGGCAGGCACCGTTGGCCGGTAGCTAGAGTCAATATGAATACAATGTGTGAGGGGAAATGAGGTCCATATAGGAAAGAGTAAATACGAGAACAACTGTCTATTGGAAAATGGAGTGTTTTATAGGATAAATTATGGGGTATGAGGAGAAATCGTTACATTCAATTCGGATTAACTATGCTTTTAATATAATTATATTGCGCGATTTCCGCATCTCAAATTCTATGGCTTCGAAGGGGGGAAAGAATGGGTGGTAAGTTAAATTCTCACATGTGGCAAGACAGCTGTCCTAAACCTACCACAGCCGGATGTTATTCCGGAGTCCACCGCTCATCCCTCAGGAGAGTAATAATAGATTCACGACTCCGGTTCGTGAATTCCATGGCAGCTTGGTTTGTAATTTATTTATTTATTATTGGTATGGTCCTTCGAATAAAAGTGGAAACGAGATACATACATACTCCTTGTAATAAAAAAATATATCCTGGCATGCATGGCTGGAAGATTTGTTGGTTTAAAAAAATATAAAAAATTAACTTTGTTTTTTCATTTTAAATACAAATCATTTGTCATTGGCTTGTTGTTGTGTTTTGGCAAACACTGACGAAATTGATGTTTTCGCGGAAATGAAGGATTTGTTGTTATTTGTTTACCTTTTCCGGCAGAGGGAAAATGTTGTTATTCTATTTATTTATAACACTATAAAATGTAACAAGAAAAAAGGCAATTGTTCTGTACTAAATCGAACACGATGATCACGAAAACGACCATGAAAATCTCTGATTAGCTGTAGTTTTCGATAAAATGGGGGGGGGGGGGTCGTATTAATTAATGGTAAGCATGTACTTTGAGCCTTTCCGATATTGTTTTCGAAATTCCGCGGATATAAACAATATGACGTTATCCCCTTCCGATAACATGCTGGGTGTTGAGTGTATAATGATGGAGATTTCAATAATATTCTCAAATGTGATGAAAAACTAGCCTAGGATTCCTTTGTTCAAGTGTCCAAAAACTTTCTTGGAAATCATAAGGCAGAAAATTATTAGGATCTTGTGGAAAATCGTCTGCAGTGCTTCGATAGTTTGGAGTGTAACATGTTATTAAAGTTACACTTATTATATTCACACTTCGACTTATTCCCCGAAAACTGTAGTGCTTTTAGCGACGAACTTAACGAGCGCTTCCACTAAGAAGTTTCGGACATGGAAGAAAGATACCAAGTAAAATGGAGTAAATCAATGTTAACGGATTATTATTGGACGCTAATCAGGGAATCACCAGCAACAAAATACAAAAGGTAGGCAAAGCGATTGCGCGATCAGTGACCTTCCTCCGATGGTGAACTACAAGGTTAATACAAGCATTGGCTATTAAGGGCAATTCTGAAAATCTTCAATAACTAAAAAATAAGAACTAAACTTGCATTTTCATTATCTTTTCCGTATTTAGCACCCTCGGAAACATAAAGATCAACTATTTTCATCAATGTTACAGAAAAAAATAAAATTTTGTTGCCTAGTGTGCGTTGCGAGACATGCGAATCGAATTTACAACTTATATGTATCGCTAAAGCAACCACAATACAAAATTCAGGTTCGCCTAAAGTTGCGGATTCAGACTTACAGGCCGCGCCAGATTTCTCAGTCCCTCGCCCACATGTTTAGATCTATTTTGGGTATTGCATTTATTGAATACCAATGCACTGAATCTAAAAAGGGATAGAAATCATAATCTCTTGAAGGATTTCTGTCCCTTTTTGGTTTTGTGCATTCTTCTTCTTCTTCTTAGGGAGCCCCTCCGACTAGTGAAGGTCAGTCATGTCAGTGGCAGTCAGCTCTGCATACTTATTTTGGTCCTTCGCCAGGTAAAACAATTCGGCGACACTCGTAATCCCGGTCCATTCTCGAATGTTCCGCGACCGAGATTTCTTTCTACGACCAGGTTTTCTCTTCCTTGCAACTTGTCATCATAATGAGTTGCAGGAGTTCGTAACTGTCGTGACGAAGCATGTGACTCAAGGATGCATATTTGCGTTGTTTGATGGTCTGCCAAAGCTTGCGTGTTTGGCCGACACGCGGTATAACTTCCTTATTGGTGAATTTCTAAGTCCAAGATAACGTCATCATGCGTCTGTATGTCCACTTATCGAATGCTTATATACGTTACCTGAGATCTTATTTAATAGTCCAGTCCTCACATCCGTATAAAAGTATGGGCCAGATGTAGCATTGGAGACGTATTCGAAGTGGTATTTTCAGGCTTCGATTGCAAATAACCTTTGTCTGTTTTCCAAAGGCGCTGCGTGCAATTTCGATAAGAGTCTTGATCTCCACTTCACTCTCCATTTTTTGCGGAAACCAGGTGCATTTGTGTTTAATAAATGCAATACGTATGATCAGAGCATGTTGGCGAGGGATCAAGAAATTTGACGCCGCCTATACGTGGACCGCTCTTCTCAAAATGTTTTTATCGTCCGTCGCAAAGCTCAATGTCGCGACACAAGATACAGTGACAAACGAACGAACTACAGTGCTATCTTTCTGAAGTTTCGGATTGTCCGCTCACGTGGCGTTTGTAAGTGGTTGCATTGGAAGACGGACGTCCAATTTCATTATCTTTACGCTGCGCGCGAATAAATCTGTAGCCTCCCGGATGAATCTGTTTTTATTGCTTTATATTGGGCTCCGATAGCAGGCCATTCCGCCGGACCTAATAATAAATAACAATAGAAGCGACGAGCGGGCGTTTAGACATCCGGATTTCCGGAGAGGGGAGAGAGAGAGCGACTAGAGGCGGGAGTGACGACGCGAGCGGGGAGATGTTTGTCCCAAGTGAAATTGAAGTAAAGTGCAATGTGAGCTGCCTGATAGCAGCTGACTCGCCTCTAACCAGGACTCTCAAACGCGCGACAAAAATAATATATCCAGCTAATAGGGTTCCACCCTATTATAGCTCGTCTTTTCAACTATTATGCTTACCTATATATATATTCACATCTGAGCCATTGAATAATAATGTGGGGAAGTGCCACAGTTGTGGATACAATTTTCAAATTACTAAAGTCATACATCATAGTTCTTTTCGGAGTAGCGCCCAATGCAACGAGTAGAACACTGTTTCCCAACATGTCGATTCTTACTGTGTTTTCTTTATATACATGTTTATAATGAGGTGTGAAAATTTACATATTTTATTGTTGGTTTTTTTAAATAAGAGTAATTTGTTTGAATTTGTTGGAGCCTCAGTCCAACATACCCACAACAAAAAAGTAATTTCTACAGAATCGAAACCGCAAATTCGCTCGAGTATACATGAGCCAGCTGCAATTGATTTCCAACTAAATTCGGCATTTTATGCACAGTCAAATGATGACTAATGTCATTTCTCCTGATCGATACGAATTAACACGCTCATTTCTCACCCCACTTATAACTATTGCGTCACTGCATACCATATAAAACGCAGTACATTTCGATCGATCAATATTCATTCCCTGGCGGACAGTAACCGCTCATCTGCAAGTACTCGCGCTTTTCATTACCTTCGAGTCAACCAACCTACGCATAGTATACGCGATCATCATCATATCTTCGAATCTATCGCGGCGCTTCACACTTCGGACACACAACCACGACTTCACCTCGCGCCCACACTGCCTACACACCGGCGAAATACCAACCAAGGCGTTACGAACTGGCAATTTACTACAGACCTTCTGAATAAACACTTCAACTTCCACTGCAACGACTTTCAATAACGGAGAAAACATTTTGATGAGAACCACCCTTCGCTCACAACCAATTGGAGTCTAGGGAAGGGTGGCCACTCTCACACTGGTGACCCCGACGTGAAAAGTGGCCACTCTCACAAATTGTATCGAAACGTGTTGGCGAAAATAAAATTAAAAAAACGAACGGTAATTAAATACTTTGATTAAAAAAAATGTGCACTCAGCGAGTATTTCAAGACTTACGAGATACATTTGTGGTAGATGCTCTCCCATATTCTGTAGCTGCACGATGGTGTGCCGAGTTAAGGCGTGGTATATCTTTAACTAACGATGACCTGCTATAATTGGAGAATTTTGTTTTAATACTTATCAAATCTTATGCAAGACTTTCGAGGCAGAAGACTTAAAAATGAATATGACATGAAAGTGGCTGTAAAAGCTCATTTTGATGACGTCAACTTCAGGATATATTTGCTAAAATCAACAAGGTGGTATCAGCATTGAAAGAAAAACATCGATGTTGAAGGGGACACTGAAAACTTAAATAATAAAACAAGCCTACAATAATACCCTACCATATAGGTATACATACATACATTTCATTAAACTGTATGTCAAACAGCATTCCCGTTTCGATTTAATTTCCTAATGACATCGAATATTGCTGCGAATGAAAAGCGACCGCCGAACTACAATTAATGTTTGATTGCCCTACGGGGCGCTCACTGATTGTGTATAGAGCAAACATCAGCATCCAAATACACACTCCAACTAATATTTGCGACCGTCAGCTCCTAACCGCGAATCTCATTTTGACGCAAGCGCCCGCTTTGATGCGCATATTTACGCGGTTTTAAAATACGAGGTGCTGTAAAAAAACTAATAATGAGTTACATACTCTATGCAACCATATAATAAATTATTAGTTTAAAAAAAACACTAAAAACACGGTTTTGGGCTTTGATACGATATTCACTATAAATTACTGGTTTTCTTGTTGTTCAACGCCTTCTATACCGTAAGCCAAAAAAAAACTTTCTGTAGGGGCACTTTCAGATGGGACATACTAATATTTGGGGTTCGGCAAATGAGCGTCTTATGATTAAACTAGCTGACCCGTGCCCACTTCGTTGGGCGGTAAAAAGTGTGGTTCGGTTAGTACTGAATGCTATGATTTATTTCCTGACTGCCAAAAGAAGGGTTATATTTTTACTGCATATGTATGTATGTATTTGCATGCCAATTTGACTATATTACCGTTATTTGTGAGTGTCTTTTTGTGTCTTATTTGTGAGTGTCTTATCTCTTTAACCATTTATGCAGCAAAAGGGAAATTATATGCAGTAAAAGGGAGAAGTCTTTTGTTTTAAACACTTGAGACAACAAATTTACTTATTTTGATATGAATTCATAATTGTTGATAATATGACCAATAAACATGACCTAACGATTTCCATTATTTTTTTAATATAAAATACTACTTTTTGTGACTTAAATATAAAAGTTAGACATATACTGTCGTTGACCTTTTTGTAGGCATTATCAAGCTCTACAACTTTTCTCTAGATATCATATAGAGAAAAGATAGATATCATATATCTCTCATTTTAGTTTCACCGTTTTTTCTCCGACTTACTTTGCAAATCCGACTACCACGAAAAAGTCTTTAATTTTTTCGAATTAATATACAGCCTATGACACTTACAAATAACGTGGCTTTCTATTGGTAAAAGAATTGTCAAAATCGGTTTAGTAGATTCAGAGAATACTTCCTACAACCTCACAAACTTTACCTCTTTATAATATTAGTGTAGATATATTATGATTAAATATCTACGATCAAAATTAGTATTATATGTTTTTGGAGATTCCACGTCGTAACGTCTTGTGTTTTATACGACATACATAACTTATCAGGTCCGATGTTCGAAATGACACGTTTCCTTTTTGGCTGAGCTTAAAAATAGGATGCTTCGCTGCATCCGCAAACTTTGGATATCTCTGTCGTCGGAATGTTTTCCGGCGAAACGGTTTCACTTGCTTATTTGCAAGAGGAGGGTCGCTTGGCCTTTCCCCGTGCGTTGAACCTCACTCTCCCCCTAAAAGCTTATCTGCGGGAATGCTCTTTCGTAACACACGATTTACGAAACGAAATAACTAAGTAAAACGACAAAAACAAATCAATGCATGCTTGATGCAGATAAGAAACAAAGCGTTTTAATTATTTATCCTAATTAATTCATCCATGGTTATTTGCCAATTTCCATTAAATTGAAAGTTTCCGTCCGATGAAAAACCGCGATTACGATTGTATTATGGGTACCTGAAAAGAATGTCGTTTTTTTTAAATGAAATTGATGAATTTAATTCAATTTGATGAATTTATGAATGAGTTTGATGAATTTAATTTACAAATATTAATCTAAAATATAATTTCCACGGTTTGATATAATCTTTCTCAATCGATCTGGCAAAGGTATGAAAACCTCGCCCATGTAATTCCGATTCCATTCTTAAAAGATACTCTTATGCTTCTATTCTATATTGTAGATGTTCCTCGCCTAGTTCTAGGGTGTCTACATATTTACCCTCTGAGCCGGTCACGATGCAGTGGGGTGCATTATAAAAAACGTCTAAAAACATTAAAAAAAAACTAAATCGAAGACTATCGCGGTTGTTTGACATTATAAATAGGATAAAACGAATCTACCGCGTGAAGTTTGTTGGGCCCGACGTTTCGGTTACGTTGCAGCCGCCGTTGTCCAGGGTAGACTAAAGTATTGTCAATCGTAATCCGTTGTTCTGCGGGTAGGCGGAAACTGCTGCAGTTACTCCGCAAATTATAACGGTGGTGGGGCGGCGGGGTCGGCGCGCGCGTATTTTGGAAAATCGCTGTGCACACTGATTACTACAAACCCCGGGTGTGTATAAAATCGAATTAAGTTTGGAAAACGAAATAACCCATAGCCACTCGACTGATAGAATACATCAAAGCCGTTAAAAACGTTCAGCGAGAAAAATCGGCGATATGCGAACACATATTGGATAGCGGAAGTATTTGTTATATGGGGCTTTTCTAAGGTCCTTATGAGCCCTGTAACACTGCGACAATTGCTGATATATTGTGTTTTAATAGCGGAAGTAACCTGTTAGTTTTATGTAAACTTAACTTAAAGTATTTTAGATAGTTATAACAATAATAGCATCCGTAAATAGTAGTTTTTACACGACTTCCCAACAAATATTTGCGGTGCGGCGCCGCACCGCATCATGTGGACTGGCCCTCTCTCTATACCTCTACACCTTCCCGATTTATTTAACATTCTCTTGAACACTCGACCATTACTATCCGAGATTGTTTGCATTTTTTTCAATCGATAAATTCGGATTGTTTTTGATTTCAGCAGTCAGTATGGCATCGTCCTCTTTTCTAGGTCTTGCATTTCCAAGGCAATTTTTCAAATCAAAATTTATTGAACCATCTTTGACATCTGTGAACATCAAAATAATTTCCAAGTATAGCACAAATGTCTGTAGTGGCTGTTACTGCAGTATTTTTTTTTCGGAAAAATGATGAAGCATCAAATGTGGAATAAATTCTTCACTTGGTAAAAATTGATCCATTACAAATCGTGTCACAAAATTTTTATTTTACAATTCACACTACACTACTGATAAACAAAGTCACTGAAATAACACAAAAGACGTCGTCAAAGGGCATTACTCAAATCGCAACTAATTTCCGAAACCAGTAAACGATAAAAACGATATTGTTTTCCGGCAATCCTGAATTAAATAATTCTTTATCTATACTAATATTATAAAGAGGTAAAGTTTGTGACATTGTAGGAAGTAATCTCTGGATCTACTGAACCGATTTTGAAAATTCATTTAGTAATAGAAAGCCACGTTAGTTGTAAGTGGCATAGGCTATATATTAATCCGAAAAATGAAAAGACTTTTTCGTGGTAGTCGGATTTGCAAAGTAAGTCGGAGAAAAGCGGTCGAACGAAAACGTTTCTAACTAACGCTGCCTTAACAATGAGAGATATATGAATAAGTTATAGAAAAAAGTTGTAGAGCTTGATAATGCCTACAAAAAAGTCAGCGACAGCATATGTTTAACTTTTATATTTAAGTGACAAAAAATAGCATTTTATATTAAAAAAATAATTTAAATTGTAAGGTCATGTTTATTGGTCATTTTATCAAGAATTATGAATTCCTATCAAAATAAGTAAATTTATCGTCTCAAGTATTTAAAACAAAAGACTTTTCCCTTTTACTGCATATAATGTCCCTTTTACTGCATAAACAGTTAAGAGGCCGTGTACGAAATCGATGTGGGCTTTGATACCTATATAGTCAATGGTATAATATAACTATAGGTAGGTAGGATTTTCGGAACCAAAGAGATACGTCCACCCTTTGGAAGCGCTCGGCGGGGACTAGCTGACTTGAGGCGTGAATCGTATCATAGGCGAGTATCAAAACGCGAGAATTAGATTGTTTTAAAAGACCTTATTGCCAATTTTAATTAATGTTTAGCATTTTTTTTGAGGAAATGGATTGATATTGAACTAAAGTTTGTTTTTATTTTATGATTGTTTTTATTTTATGAACGAGAGTTCTAAAAGGCCAAAATCAAAAGCATTTCTTCGCCCATTTTCTAAAAAAATTGATGAAGTTATTTTTTTTTTTAATAACAATTTTATATGAAAGTAGTAAAAAGTGATTCACTTATTATATAGAAAACTTTCACAACAATACAATGTAATTTTTTTCTACCGTTTAGATGTCAAAACGATTCGTAAATATATTATATTCTAAACCTCTTACAACAAAAATTCACAAACAGTCGCCGGTTTAAGGTCAATTAATCAAAATTCTATAATAATTTCCAAAAAAGTTGCTCACTCATTAGACAATATTATAAATGATCTTTTATGTTGTGCAATAAAACTTATAGAAATACAGTATTTTAACCTTAAATTCACTTCTGCAAAATTACGTAAATTCACGAAATGCGCAAAATTTCGTGTACGGCCTCTTAAAGAGATAATACGCTCACAAATAAGACACTCACAAGAAGACACTCGGCATAACGGTAATATAGTCAAATTGGCTTGCAAATACATACATACATATCCAGTAAAAATATAACCCTTCTTTTGGCAGTCAGGAAATAAATCATAGCACTCGTACTAACCAAACCACACTCATAATTTCATCACAGGTAAAAAGATTTACCGCCCAACGAAGTGGGCACGGGTAAGCTAGTTCTTGATACGTGCACAGAATTTGAGTGTACTAGATAGCTTTATGGTTACAATTTTGTTTAAATTGTGAAATATATCTATGACCTAACTAATAAAACACGGATCATACATACTATAGTTAATTTTATCAATGTAAAGTCCCGTTTATATAAGTGCTAGATCCCTATAAAAATCCACTTTATAAAAATAAAGATTTTAGAATATTTTATCTGCAGAAAATCTCTGTTTAACTAATGTCAACCTTAAATTTTAATTTTAATGATTATTATTAAAATAAAATATATATTTGCTGCGCAAAACAATGTAGCTTTATTAAAAAGTTATAAAAGGTGACTTATCTTCGTGTATTTTTGTCATAGTAAAAAATATCAAAAAACAAATACTAGAAAATGCATCCCATGTAAAAAAAAATATATAAAAAGGCAGCTTGAAATTATGATGTCTTATTTATATTTTTATAGTTATTGTACATAGATCGTATGTCCTAATTAACACCCAACAAAACTTAGCTGGTTTACTTTTGAACTTACAACCACTTATACTTGTGAATGCAAAGATGTTTTAAAAAAGGTCGGCTTTAAGACATGACATGTTGGATGGTTAGCTTTTGTGTCCATACATCATGCTAGGACTCAGGACGTTGCAGGCTCGGATGGTAGTAAAGGCATTGCTACCGACCTGTCAGTGGGTTTGTGTATGAGCGCGTGCATGTGTTTACGCTGTAATTTAGCATCACCACACTTCGTAATTGTAGGCCAGTCAATATTATTAACGAACGTATCCAACGGTCACCCTATTTCGCATTGATCAAATACCAACGTCTTTCTACTGAAGATACATATAAACTTGGCTACTTCACTATTAATGGAAAATAAATACTAGTATTTGATAGTCAAGGTAGACGGGGTCGTTCTCTCTTATTATCCAGTTAGTCATCCGGCAAACTATTTGCTGAGTCGGATACGCGACGGAATTCCTTTGGCGTAGCAAATACGGCAAGTATTCTAAACACTCGGACGAATTTGCGGTCGTAGAGCCTCTATGCATCTACGCTTGAGCGTAGAGGGACTACGAGCTTTTAACGCGGAAAGGGGGCATCGTTGCCTTAGCATATAATAATACATCGAGGGGCTGTTGTAGGTATGATGATATATTATTATGTCCTGACCCATTAAGTTGCCGTTCAACACAGGAAAATTAGAATGAAAATTTGTTAAGATTTTTGTAACAAATAATTAATAGAATTATTGACATATTATCAAGAAGAAAATGCGCAAATGCGGTATTTTATATTAGTTGTTGACAGGCTGAATCAATTGCTTTGATCTACGTGTAATGGTATATTTCCGATATTTACGACTCACTCGTTAAACGGAGCTATTCCACTGTCAGCAGTTGGCACTAATTAATTACAAAACTGTTACATTTAAAGGTTATGTAAATCTTGTAATACGCTGCTCAGCGATATTGACATATTATATAATTTCTTAAAATTGCATAAAAATATGCACATCTAGAGACGGGCCAAATTATCGCATAGTTAGATGTGCTATTGGCAGGAAAGGTCATGTAAGATGTGTTAAACCTCCTTATATTAATTATTAAATAATGTATATAATTATTATAAGAAGCAACCGTTACATGATTAATAAACTGTATACCTAATCATAAGTATCTCAATAAATAAATAAATAAATAAATATATACGTCATCTATCGTTCTCAGGAAAGCAATGCTTAATGATGGCAATGACGTGTTATTATAAATGTAATATATTAGTAATTATATATTTTCAATTATAATGGCAACTAGAGAGGTCAACTACAATTGGCGAACCCTTCACCTTAGGAAGTTTTAACTAAATTTATCGTTCTGTCTCAAGTGAGGTGAGCGCGAAAGACTTGGGACGAAAACAATCCACAGTCTAGCTACGCCACCTGCCCGCCAGAGGCACCGGGAAAGGTGAACAGCGGGCAGCCTCGCCCCCTGACTACCACTTTGGAAGGATATCTCCGTCTGGATTTAACCTTCAGGATACCTCCTACCTCCTGACTGGTTAAAGGATCGAGGTCGCTTGCGCAGATCTCTCCGTTACGAGGCGGTGATACGTTATCAACCGAATCTATCGCGGACCACGGCATCATTTGCTCGGCTGTTCACCCGGAATCGGGTAGCTGATGGTCGTTTCAAGAGCAGTTGCATAAGGCTAACAACCACCCCGCTCTATAGAAAACATTACTGTTTCCAGACTCCCCCGGCTGTTAGTCAGAGTGCACAATCGATTGGCTGACGCTGCACGGTGTGCAAACCGTCCAGGAGCGCCAGACTAGTTGCAGGTTCGAGGTCACTTGAGCGGTCCTCTACCTAACGTAAGCGGCGATTCAAATCGAATCATCGCGGACCATGGCGTCCTTAGCCCGTCGATCACTCATGATCTCGTTGCCAATTAGTCTTTTTTAGAGCATTAGGTAAACAGCCGCTCCCGCGCTTTAGGAAACAAAGCCGTTTCCAAACTCCACGGTTATCAGTCGGAATGCACAGTCGATTGGCTGTTGTCACACGGTGCGCACTGTCCAGGAGCGCCTCTGTCCGGGCAAAGGACGCTGTGGTCCGCGATAGATTCGGTAAACACCGTTTCACCGCTTCGTAAGGGAAAGGACCGCGCAAGCGACCTCGAACTCGTAACCAATCGAGAGACTGGAGTAATCTGGTCATAATTGGAAGTAAGGGCGTGAGTGTAGGCCCGCCGGGTAACACTCGTGGCTATCTCGCGGTAAAGGCGTTGGCCTCTTACGGGCTTGTGGCGTAGCTAGACGGTGGACTGTTTTGTCCTCAAGTCTTCTGCGCTCACTCCAGGGAGATAGAACGACTAATCTTTAAAACTTCCTGAGGTGACGGGCTCGCCCGCTGTAGTCGACAATCCTAGTTGTCCAGGAGCGCCCGAAGGGCGATTCGCAGGGGAACTGTCCCGCAGGCACAGAGTCCTACCCGGGCTCGTTCTTTGCTTGGAGGCTACCAAATGGACCTGTGAGTTGTGATGACCCTAACACATGGGTCATAATGGTCCAACTGCACGAGCCTATTAGCTCCTCAAATTATATTTTATCCCGCAGATGTTATCTCAAGTATAAAAATCTCTCTAAATGCCCCTTGAAACGATTAACTATACCCGGTATTTTACCAAGAGTC
The DNA here is from genome assembly GCA_944548615.1 of Micropterix aruncella. Taxonomy (NCBI): domain Eukaryota; kingdom Metazoa; phylum Arthropoda; class Insecta; order Lepidoptera; family Micropterigidae; genus Micropterix; species Micropterix aruncella. The sequence goes on along the minus strand of OX155964.1, from coordinate 32,514,482 downwards.
TGAAAAATGCAAGGGGGTAATATTACAAGCAAATGGCTTCCGGTTCAGGCCCGCCTCGTCTGAGTGCTTAATAATTTGACGCCCGGCAAGTAAATTACCCCGTAATTGAAGTCTGACGAACCCGCCTTTTTTTTGTAGAAACGAATTATCTGCTTATAGATGTCGAAATTTAAAGCTCTTTTTTAATATGGCTCAGGTCAAGAGAGTCGAGGAAGAGATAATATTTTTAGAGTTTATTCTTTAATATTTGGAGGATTGGTCTATCGCCGATCGGTTGTGCAGCGCAATATAATGGTCGCAATCGCGCAATTCAGTATTCAGTATTCAATTTATTCATTCAGAATATACAATAAAAGCATGAATTATGAATTAAAGCTAATTATCGCATATTAGAATTCGTCAGTTTATATGTAGATATAAAACTATTAAAGTATAAATACTAATTCGACAATAGCAATGACTAAAGTCGGCTTTACACGGTATACAAATAAAAAAAAATAAAAAAATAGAGCTGAATCCATGTACATGAGTGTACATATAAAATAGATAATTATTATAAGAATATTAATAGTCATCAAGCACTTTATACAAAAAATAATCACACAATAGGAAGTATCAAAACAAAATTGGAAAAAACAACGTATGTATATGATCAGGTATGTTACATTACACATTGTAATCTACATATTAAATATTAAATTCATAATATTATTATTAACAATAAAAACTAAAATGAAGTACCTGAAAGTTACATATTAATGTTATTCCCATTTGAAAGAATTGGCATGCTCAAAAAAATCACCCAGCTTATAGAAAGCTTGTGTAGATTGCAGCTTTTGTTTAATAAATCTTTTAAACGCCTTTGTTTCCATCTTTCTTGTGGAGAGTGGTAGCTGGTTAAAGAGCTTATAGCTCAAATATCCAAAGGACTTTTGTGTCTGCGTAAGGCGTACTTTAGGCAGAATAACGTCATCACGTCTGCGTGTATTGTGGGAGTGCATATTCCCGTTTACCTCTTGTTCGTTAATATTTGATTTAGCATATAGTAGACATTGTAAAATATATTCAGACGTAAAAGTCAGTATTTTGTACTTAAGAAAATATGGTTCGCAGTGCGTGTCACGGGAAATATGGTTCGCAATGTAATGGTATGGAGATGCTGATGCCAAGCGTTGAATTATGAAGCAGTCTAACCATATGTTTTGAGTTTTTTATTGCATACACTGTTTACTGATGATTTATCAGTTTTTCCAAAACACTTTCGGGGTAGGTACTAATTGAAATTACAACTTTCCTAGTACGCCAGTGCCAGGTGTCCCGGAATCTGGCCTGCTGACTGTACCCCGGCATTCTATGGCCAAAATACTGTCTGATCTGAATGTATCAGCTTTTACAAAACTCTTGCACTTTTTTGGCCCAAATGCATTTTTGTTTGCGAGCATAACAATTGAATTTGTATGACTCATAATTAAAATTGACATTGTTTTGTATATTTGTCCTCTGTCGCGGAAAACAAGGGGAAGTACATGCCCCGGATCGATAAATTGCACATCACTAGTACCTACATGAACACATGACTCCTGCTACTGTTTGCCCAATCAGACTCTCGTATTCAGGTTGCCGTAAACCGCTAATTTACTAGATATCTTCTACTGACTATATTTTGATCATATTTTCTAAGTAAAAGATTTTTTATAATTTGTAATTATGAGATAGATATGGAGTGTTCTGTTTCTCGCGCGTGACAAGAGCATCTCTTATAATTAAATCTGAGAGAGTTGACATCTTCAAAGGATGATAAAATAAGCAGAGGGGTAGAAACATGTAAAAGCCCGCGCTGCGTGCACACTGACGTCGCAATAGTGTACAAGTACAGCAAGGCGACCCTCCAAAATGGAGTATATTGGGTTTGGGATCCGAGGCGTCCTCACACGTGCGTCATGTCGCGTCCCGTTTACCTCATGTAATATTCATGTCCGCATGCACGTCGGGTTGGACGCGCCTCTTAGTTTTATTTTCGCTTCAGCCTACCTTCGCCTACCGTGACGAGTGCATATTTTCCCATAGTGTAGAGCGAGGTTTCAATATTACATCTGGAAATATCGCATGTCATAGACATGATTAGACCCCTGCAAAAATGCGTCATGTCTTACATATCATTGTAATTCCTTGTCACTGAACTGCTTCAGGCTTTCAAGTTCAAATTCAGATTATTTGTTTCCAATAATATTAAAAATAATACATTCCCGATTATTACTAAAATTTAAAAAAAACAATCAATTACACATACAATTATAAAAAGTATATATACAAAATCTACTTAAAATATATTCCAAAACAATAGGAATTCGGAACTTCTGTATATTAAATATATATAAATTCTTGGATTTAGGATGATTAAAAAGCTAAAATAGCAACTATTCCAGTTAATGCATTAATTACATTTTAAAAAAAAAAGTTAAATTAATGAAAAATATAAATAAAAATGACTATGAAATATTATAAAACTCTCAATAGGTATATAACAATCAAGATTGATAGCAAATTATACAAATAAAAAGATCCACTTAATCTATATATATATATATAAAACAAAGTCCGGTTTGTTCGAACACTTATAACTCGAGAACGGCTGGACCGATTTTCATGGTTTTTTAAGCGGGCCTAGGCCAGCGCGGCGACCGAATGAAGAAATTTCTTAACGAAAAAAGTATGATTTTAAACTGATAATTACGCCTAAACGAGTACTGATTACGATTCGAAAAAAATATATGTTAAACAAGAACATTTTCCTAATATTCTTAGCTTTGAATATTTTAGATTTTGTTTATATTACACAGTGTAATTAATTTGTGAAATTAGGTCTAACCGAACACAAAAACGACTACTACGCAAATACTATCTGGCGTATTATTATGAAACCTGCACCATTTTAAAGACAATTTCATTATCTATCTTTTTATCTACGATTTTTTTCGAATAATCCGTTTTTTTGCATTATGGAATAAAAAATTCGTGCGCGGCGCTCTATCAGAAGACGTTTAAATTATTCCGAATCGTTTGCTTTCGCAGCCGCAAATGATTCGGAATAATTTCAACGTTTTCCGATAGAGCGCAAATATCTGATATCAGAAAAAATAAAATAAAGAAATAATTATAATTGCATAAGTTGTTAAAAATGCTATGCAATAGCTTTACTGCGGCAGTCCCCGAGTGCCACATGTATTTTTTATTTTTAGTATTTGTCTCCGTCCCGAATGGTAGAATAACTATTAAAAACGAAAATTGCAAAGTTGGCGAAAAATTAAAATAAAAGAAAACATTTTGTCATACAAAATGTAAATTCGTGTTTTTCTCATGGTAAGTTGTACGTGGCATGTTCACGTGTCGGCAAATCATCCGCTTTATTTGTTCTTGCGCCTGTTAAAAAAACTAAAAATGTCGTATATGACAAGGTGCTTCAATGAAGAGAATTAAACCGAGGGGATCCCATGCTGCCCAATATGTAAATAGTTTAATTAAGGCGCTGATATACGACTTTAATGATTTTGAACTGATAATTACGTCTAAACGAGTACTGCTTACGATTCGAAAAAAATATATGTTAAACAAGAACATTTACCTAATATTCTAATCTGTGAATATTTTAGATTTTGTTTATATTTCATAGTGTAATTAATTTGGGAAATGAGGTCTAACCGAACACAAAAACGAGAATTACGCAAATACTATCTATTGTATTATTATGAAACCTGCACCATTTTAAAGATAATTTAATTATCTATCTTCTTATCTGTGATTTTTTTCGAAAAGTCAAAGAATAATATCCCATTTTGCTTATTCGAACAAAATTGGTGCGCAAGTTATAAAGCGGGCCTCGCCGGCGACGAGAGTCAGTATGACCGCGACCACTGTCACGGGTGGATGCTGACGCTGCGCTCCGAACGAAATAAATTACGTTAATTAAAAACAAAATGCCCAGAAACTCACAAATTTTAAAACTTAAACGCAGTATATTAGAGAAAAATAGATTATTAAGGTAAGTAACGTGTATTCGTGTATTATTAGTTGTATATTATTACCATTTGTATACTCTGATGCTCTTTGCCTGGCGTCAAATTGGGGTGACCACACGAATAGGATTCGTGCGACAATTTAACTAATTAACACATAAAATAAATTACTTCTTTTATTTTATAAACTGACGTGATTACTGTTTTTATTTTAGGTGAATACGAAACAACGCTAATTCTGAAGCTGTAAATTCACAGACGAGGTGAGTAAACAGTGTAGGTAAACAAAACTACATCACAAGGTAATGCTCACAGGTAAATGCATACCTAATTTAATATTTTGATTTTAGTGTAATTCGAACAATAATTATGTTTTATCAGAACTTTATAGTTTTATCAGAACTGTCGGAATCAGAATATTATTTTGAAATCAAATATCAAACTTGAATATTGAATTTGAATATCAATTTAGGGCCGATTTCTATATGAAACCTGCAAGTAAAAGTACAAATATAAGTTGAACCATCGGTTTACTAAATTCATTCATAAAGCGACAAAATTTAATTCGGGTTTTCGTAGTATGACGTAAGTTATACTTTGGTTGGAGGGGGTTGTTTTTGTTGCAAAAAGATAATTGTGGTTTTTAGCCAAAAATTTTGTAGTAATAATAATAAACCTACTTATAACATAGTTACGCGCATCCCTGACTCACTGACTGACTTTGTAACGCTGTAGGTAAAGACAGTATTTTTTTTAATTTGTCAGTTTTTAAACTTGAAATGCTACTTCGAATTTCGAACTTGAGACTGTACTTCGAATTTCAAACTTGAAATTGTGCTTTGAATTTCGAACTTCACATTCTACTACGAATTTCAAACTTGAAATTCTTCTTCGAATTTCGAACTTGACATTTTACTTCGAATTTCAAACTTGACATTCTACTTCGAATTACGAACTTAACATTCAAGTTCGAATTTCGCACTTGACATTTTACATTTGAAATTCGGAATTTCGGTTAAATTTCGATAATTTCGGAATTCGTATTAAAATGTCGAAATTTTGGACTTAGCTAAGGATTCAATTATAGCATTCATGGTTTGCTCGATATTCAAACTCAGCACTCGTAGAAAAACGACCCTTACTTTGTTTTTGCAGGAATAACTATACCTAATATCATTGTTTATCTGTGTGTAGATCTGAAGTGAACGAAACAACAATTGCTGAGGAGGATGCCTTGCATATTGGTACAGAAAATGAGAAGTCATTCTCTGACAGGTAAAAGCATAATTATTATTACTGTGACATCAGCATAACTTGCGCATAGTTTTCTGTTGTACCTATAATATGTTTTGTTTGTATAAATTCTTATTAGGTGTATTTTCTTTTCAGAGAGAATGGAGAAGTAGTCAATGGAATGCGAATATTGAATATAACACAGTTTTTTAAAGAGCTTCAACAAATATCTTCACATGGGAGTATAGACTGTGGTTTGAAATCAATAGAAATAATATCTGAACGTAAATTTGGGCTACTTTCAAATTTAAAACTAAAATGTAAGATGTGTAACGAAACCTTTGTCATTTGTTGCAATAACCCTGAAACTGACATAAATATTAACACAGTTGCGGGCGCAATAGCAATAGGTTGATTCACAGCTAAATGAATTATTAGCCGCAATGGACTTGCCCCAAATATCATATACAATATTTAATAAAAGATTGGAAACTATAAACAAAGTTTGGGAAAAAGAAACAACCCAGTCGATGAATGAAGCCGCTAAAGAAGAACGTAGATTGGCTTTTGATGATGGTAAAGTTACTGACAACGGCATACCATTTATTGACGTTATAGCCGATGGCTGCAGGGGAAAAAGGTCTTATGAGAAAAAATATACAACATTACATTATACAACATTATACAACATACAATTATACACATATAAATTGTCTTTCGTCATTTTCTCTTCAACTGTCAATTCTGTTCCAGGTGCAGAAATGGCTGGGAGCCGGACTGGACCCTTTCGACTGGGGATGAATATCCACCTCACAAGGCCTCAGTCCCAAAATGATGACCAGAGATGCAGCGCCACAATACCTTTTGCCGATTCAGCAACTATACCAGGACTTTGATTACGAAGCGTGTCTTCGTCTTTATTGACTTTCTTGTTTTTTTTCCTCATCCCTCTTCTATTTGCGCCCCTGTATAGCACTAACTATATAAGAGGGGTCTCTAATGATCATATTCCTCGTATGCCTAGGATCGACTAGTTCATTATCCTATGTTTTTTATTGCCTTTATCCTATGTCTTTTTGCTAATGGCGGGCGTTTTTGTTTACAAATTTTCTAACAATAATAAAATGATTACAATACAAATCCGATTATTATTTCACATTACGTACTTTTATTTATTTAATACCTTAGAATCTTCAACGTACAATATTTTCGTACGTATGGTCACTCTACAAGCCGCTCTCGGCGCGCGCGGCGTTTCCAGTTCTCTTATCACGCGTTGGCTCCGCCCAATCGCCCAAAGCCGTTGACAATAGTCGTCGCCTTAAATCATGTCTTGCTGACACGCGATTGATATACTTGATTTTTGTACTTTTATATTTCTTTTTGTGTTATTATCTTAATAAAGTAGTGAACTCGATATTTATTTTGTATAAATATTAAGTTCAGCTAATATATCTATAATTACAAGTATGTTCTAAGAAATTAAAACTAAATAGTTCAGCTAATACATTTATAATTACAAGTATGTTCTAATAAATTAAAACTTTTTTTTAAAAATTATTAAGTTAATATTTATTAAATAGCTAGCTGAAACGTTTTAATTAAATATTAAGTTCACCTAATCTGTAACACGACATTCATTGACTGTTAGGCGGTACGAAGCTCGCCGAGTCAGTTAGTAATATAATAAATATTGAAAAACAGAATCAAGTTATAACATTATTATATAGTATAGAACGATAAGGTTAACAAGTAAATATATTAAAATGAATAAAAACACGACTGCAGAAAGTATTTACAGTTTTTTTATTACGGTTTTTTTAATATTTTTTGTGGTTTATGTATTTATCTATATAGATGCATATTTCCGGAACGTACTCAATCAGACCTTTCATTTAACACTTAACAATATATTTTTATGTTAATTTATTGTCATTTGGACATCACTCACTCAGGATGACTTAAAAATTGTAACAATACCACACAATTTTAAATCAGTTCAAGGGTTTAGAAGTGATGGTAAAATAAGGAAACGGAAAACGTACATAGATGAACCCTGAACTCGTTACACTCCTTTTTTATTGGGCAGTTATGTAAAAATATAAAACTGAATATAATTAACTAAAATTGATATATTCTATAATCAGGCAATAATAATGAAAATAAAATTAAAACAATCGAAAATCAAACTTTAAATAATCAAATTAGGTTTAAATACTCAAAATTAAATTAATGCAATGAAAGTCAGAAAATATATTTAAAGAATTAAGTTGGGATATCATCTGAGGTATATTGAAACCCGTGATTCAGGTTTCTGTTATCGGCAAAAGAACTCTCCTCCAAGTATAATGAACCATAACTTATAACTTTGTAAAGAAGAGGCAATCTCTTATCTGTACAATATTACACTGAATATATGAGGATCGCGATTGGTATTACGAAAAGGGCCGCTTATCTTTGCCAGTGATCTTTATTCGTCTCGATCCGCCGAACAAAAACGTCATATCATTGGACGGCAAGTCTGAAACTTTCACCGCAGTAACATCAACTGAACCCGCCTTGATTACTTATGTAATATAATATCCAGAAAAAAAACGAGCAGCCTATATCAGGGACGCAGCTGCAGTGTCGTGCGTGGATCGTTTGATGCGTGCTGCAGAGGATATTGGGCACTAGAGTACAGAAATATCGTAACCAAAAATCGTGGCACGGCTGCATTGACTAACTTTATTTTTTTTCTGGAACTACAACCGGTTACAAACATCGGAATTACGACCGAACTAATTGTGTATGAAAATGGATTTGAATCGTCATGATGTGTCACCATTCTGTCATGATGTGTCATCATATGCCATTTATTATGAGTATTCAGGAAAAAATGAAGACAGCTCTATCTTGTGACCTCTGTACTCAAGGTAGTATGCAATAAAAGCCGCGATATATTTACTCGCTTATGGCCTGGTCAAGACCATTGAACACGGGCCCGTGAACACTTGTAATCGTTCCCAAACACAGAAACACAACATTCCATTGAAGTTTTTGTTATTATGCTCCGGTTGTATGGGATCGGTTGGAAATGACATTTCGATCAAGGTCAATTGGAATATTCAAGGATTACTGAATATTAAATGTTATTAAAAGAAGTTTATTCGAAGTTAATGATTTATAGTTTGTTTTAGAATGAATACTTGTTAATTATTATGGTTATTACTTTTTTTATATTTTTTATCGTGATTATTTGTTGTTGATTATTTAATATTGATAGATTAGAATTGTTTGATCTTTTGTTTTTTTTTCAAATATATTTAATTATGATTATTTTATTGTAATTTAATTTAAATAGTTGTACCAATATTTGATTTATCATGAAAATCATATTAGAATATAATCTGAGATATTCTCTAATTTCCAGGTAAAATTTGTGATATTGTGTTTTTTTGTCTAGTTTTTGTATTGACAGCTGCAAAAAAATGTATAATTAATAATAATAATATCAAGTACATTGTAATGCATTGCATGTCAGACTATTGCTCTCTCAATAAATTAAGTTTAAATGCGGCGAAATGCAGCAAGTTATCCTTTACTCGTAACCGATCAAAGTATGATTTTGACTACAGGATAGGCGGAGAGATTATAGTAGAGAAGAGTGTATTGCGGGATTTGGGGATAATGCTGGACAACAAATTAATGCTGGATACACACATTGAACACATGGTGGGAAAGCTTACAGAGCTCTCGGTTTCGTATTGAGAGCATGCAAACCATTCTCCGACATTAATGTGCTCTTCACTCTTTATAACGCCTACGTTCGCAGTATAGTGGAGTTTGCGTCACCTATATGGTCACCGCAGTACAATGTACACATTGACCGTATAGAGCGTATTCAGAAAACCTTCGTAAGGCACTTGTGTCATCGAACCCTCGCTGAATATACCTCATATTCTGACGGCTTGGCAAGGTTCGAAATGCTAAGTCTTCAGCAGCGACGTAAAGTGACTGATATGACGTTCTTCCATAATATACTTTCGCATCATATCGACAGCCCACAAATTCTAAGCAGAATAGCCTTTAATGTCCCATCGCGCCGAACTCGTCACCCAGACTCCATACAAATCAAGCAAGGAATTCAACTCTGCATCGAATTATGGAAGCCTACGATAAATCGTTTCAGGAACTAGACATATTCTCAATGAGCAAAAACGAGTTTATCAGAGCGGTAATAGACCAGACCTTAAAAGCGTGAACAGATACATACCTGTGCAGAATCACACACTCTCATATATACACAACTATGACACATACACGTAGATGTACTTACACACACCCATTAAACACACATCACAATCACACACATAAACACACGCATCCTACTCTATCGTACACACTCAGAAATCGAGAGAACATGATAATATAACATAATATATAAATATTATTACACAACATCACGCACATTAACTGTATATTACCAGACTATTTTGGCCGTAATATTGTTATTATTATTTATTAACTTAAGACCCGAGCGCTGTTTTTCTCTTTTGTTGGAATAAAAATAAAATAAAAATAAAAATAAAATAAATAATCTTTCCCCCCCCCCCCTTTTTTAATCCAGCGCACTTCTTATGGAGATATAAGATATATTATTGTTACATGTAGTTTTAGCAAGTGACCCTCTCCTAGCCGAAGTTAAGGACGTTTCAAGCACGAGTAAAAGCATCCAGTATTGCAATATTATTATCGCGATTTGCTCTTTGTTTCTTCGTTGTAATTTACTCATAAGCCCCGTCATTTTGTTTCAGAATATCTTGGACAAGTTCAACCCGGGAGCGCGGCAGATGATCACAGCGGGAAAGGCTTATCTGAAGGCTTTGCACGGTAAGATTATATCAATTTATTCTTGAGAGTGAAACGGCTTAACGGCACAACGCTGCAATGTGCACTATACAAGCTAGACGCTGTAGAATCAGAAATTCCTCACATTATAAGGGATAACTCGATTTAAGTTTTCACTGGAAAGGTTTCGCGAAATAAATGTTATACAAATTTATATATCGTATATTCTCACGAATTGTTTTTCACATCGTCTACTACAACATCACTTTGATTTAAATGCTAAACATCGATGGATGTAACATTCTCACCATTCACTAGTGCAAGAGCTTTTAAGGCCTAATTTGTCGCGGCTTAACGATCCTATATTTTCGATCAACATACTTCAAATACGTTTTGGTCCTTCGAACCGGATAAATACGAAACATCGATGGATGTAACATTCTCACCATTTACTAGTGCTAGAACCTCATATGTCGGTTAGGCAACAATCCATTCCAAACGTGGGTCAATGACCCTTTGTTGCCCATCGTTATATTTTAATTACTTTTTGGTCTTCGAAACGAATTCAGAAAAGTACGTTATTAATCGTTTTTTTATGTTTTATCGTCACTTCAAATTATTTTTCACCTCGTCTGCTCTGTCGCTTCTAGGAATCTTATTTTTATTTTTCAACTATATTGCATAGCTTTTGCAGTAGTTGAAATACGTCGTTTCGACAACATCCCATTTCAGTCGTAGGTCAATGACCCTTTGTTGTAACGAAATATTTTTATCTTAGCTTATGAGACCAATAGATCAAAATAACATTTTTTCTTAAAATTACATTTATTATTGTTATCGTATAAGTTGGTAGTCACCATTTACTAGTGCCAGAGCTTTCGAGACCTAATATATCGGGGTCGGCGACAATCCATTTTTCAAACGTGAGTCCAATACCATATTTTGTTGATCGACGTAATTTAAGAGGCCGTACACGAAATTTTGCGCATTTCGTGAATTTACGTAATTTTGCAAACGTGAATTTAGGGTTAAAATACTGTATTTCTATAAGTTTTATTGCAAAACATAAAATATCATTTATATTATTGTCTAATGAGTGAGCTACTTTTTTGGAAATTATTATAGAATTTTGATTAATTGACCTTAAACCGGCGACTGTTTGTGAATTTTTGCTGTAAGAGGTTTAGAATATAACATATTTACGAATCGTTTTGACATCTAAACGGTATAAAAAAAATACATTGTATTGTTGTGAAAGTCCTCTATATAATAAGTGAATCACTTTTTACTACTTTCATATAAAATTGTTGGTATTTTTTTTTTTTTAACTTTGACAATTTTTTTAGGAAATGGGCGAAGAAATGCTTTTGATTTTGGCCTTTTAGAACTCTCGTTCATAAAATAAAAACAACAGAAATAAACTTTAGTTCAATATCAATCCATTTCCTCAAAAAAAAAATGCAAAACATTAATTAGAATTGGCAATTAAGTCTTTTAAAACAATCTAATTCTCGCGGTATGATACTCGCCTATGATACGATTCACGCCTCAAGTCAGCTAGTCCCCGCCGAGCGCTTCCAAAGGGTGGACGTATCTCTTTGGCTCCGAAAATCCTACCTACCTATAGTTATATTATACCATTGATTATAGAGGTATCACGGCCCACATCGATTTCGTACACGGCCTCTTAACAACTTTTCGGTCCTTCGAACCAAAAGCACATTCAAAAAAGCACGTGGTTAATCGTTACTTCTATGTTTTATATGTTTGTATGCATTGCGATTCAAATGCGAAACATCGATGGATGTAATAGGCTCACCATTTATTAGTTCGAGGTATTTCGAGACCACCGGTTAGATCGTCGATAGCCAGCGTTAGTGAGAAAGTAGCGCCTTCTTCTTGTTTTTAAATTACCTCTCCTACAGGAGGTTGGCTGTCAGCTCTGTGATTTTTTCTTTGTCTTGGGCCAAACGAAGTAGCTCTCCTACACTTGAGATCTTTGTCCACTCTCGGATGCTCTGCACTGTGATTTAAAAAGGCGAAACATCGGCGGATTTAATAGCCTTCTATTTACTAGTGTGAGAGCTATCGACACCTAATATGTCGGTTTGGCATCACTCCATTTCAAACGCGGGTCAATGATCCTATGTTATCGACTACATAATGTAACTACTTTTTGGCTTTTCAAACCGGATTCACTCAAGTACGTGATTAATCGTCACTTCTACGTTTTATCCTTTGAGGTGTCTGTTTATAAGTACTGTGATATAAATGCGAAACATCGATGGATGTAATAGAGTCACCATTTAGTAGTTCGAGAGCTTTCGAAAGCGACCGTCGGATCGTCGATAGCCCGCGCCAGTGCGAACGTAGCGCCGCGAATGCAATTAAGCCCGGTGATCGTTGCGGTCGGCGAGATAAGGCCGGATTACGATTTTAAGCCGGGTGTTGAGCGGCCGATTCCGATCGGCAATCCCGCGCCGACTCTATTCCCGCTCTAAATGTTCTAATTCCCGGGACGTGACCCCTTTCGCTCCGCGCGCAATCGAGGGATTATCGCGACTCCCAATTGTAATAGGGGTCTTGCCTAATATTACGGGAGGAATGCGTAGACTAGTTCTTGAGATTGGCGACGTGAATAAAAGAGCCTGTATACAATCTTCCAAATTTTATTTTATTTATTTATTATTAAGCAATGTAGGTACACACAAAAGAACTGGACATGCATATTGATGATAATAGTTATAGATTGATACATAATGTTTACAAACAAATAATAATAACTGAAAAAATCAGCTGTGCCACCCCAAGAGTTTCCGAACAATTAGACAAACCCCCTTTATCCCCCCCTCCCCCGCCGCGCCAACCCAACCTTCCCCCGCACGCCAAGTCGTAGTATATTTATAGTATTTTCCGTGGTATTACAATGGTATTTTTCCTAAAAATATATAGTTTTTTTTTTAATTTGGTGAAATTTAAATATTATTTGCGTCGCTTACGTACGAGATTTTCCAACCAAAATTTTACAACGTGATTCCGGTCCAACAAGGCATCTGTGTATCAAATTTCAATTCTTTAACTGTAATGTTTTGAGATTGGACTAGCGCTATGACAGGCGCGCACTCTTGTGGATCGATTTTAACTACAATCATTTCAATTCTTGCCATGACTAAATGATGCCTGCTTCGAAAAGTTCAGCTCAATCGGATGAAGCGTTTGGGCGCTATCGTATTAGACACACTCAGAGACTCACAGACAGACTTCAGCCTGTAAATGGTCCTAATCATCTCGGTGGGGGGGGGGGGGGGGGGGGAGGTCAATTAAATATATCCGTCTTTATCTCGAAAAAATCGCGTTCACAATACTTTCCCGCTGCCGGGAAAGTAAAATATAGCTCTATCCATATATTTATGCCAGCATATCCAAGGTGAGGCGAAATCATACAACCGACTAGACCTAGATGGTCTGTTATCTGGCTGTGCTGAATTTTATGCGTTATTTTGCTTGTCACGCGACCTCACGAATTTGATTTAATTTTACATAATTTTTAAATCTACAAAAATATTAATGTTTCTAAGTAACATGTGTTTTTTCACACAAATTAAATCTAAACTTGCCAGAAAACAGAAAACGGATATCTGTGTAGGCCGAGTAGCGAAACATCTGGCGACCATCCGAGACCTTACGACTTGTGACGTATTCGATTTGATTTCAATTTTATTCCAAGAGAAGCTACTGTCTGGTATACTGTATACTGGTTACTGTACTGTTATACCGCTGTATACGAAGGGGTTAATGATCCCTTGCTGAGTTGGCCACGAAGACCCATTCTGTTCAGGGTTGATCATACTCACGGGTCAACACCTATCCAACGGCCTCCACTCATGAAGTGCGAGCCTGGGTAGGACTCTGGCCCTATGGTCAGTTTCCCCTGGGAATCAACCTTCTGGCTCTCCTGGACGGTCTGCGCACCGTGCGGCATAAGCCAATCGGTTGCGCACTCTGACTAACAGTCGGGGGAGTCTGGAAGCAGTACTGTTTCATATAGAGCGGGGGTGGTTGCGGACCTTACGGCGACTGCTCTTGAAACGACCATCGACTGTACACCGTTTCACCGCTTCGTAAGGAAGAGGAGCGCGCAAGCGACCTCGAACTCGTAACCAATCGATAGACTGGAGTAATGTGGTCGCAATTGGAAGTAAGGGCGTGAGTGTAAACCCGCTGGGTAACACTCCTGGCTATCTCGCGGCTAAGGCGTTGGCCTCTTACGGGTTTGTGGCGGAGCTAGACGGTGGACTGTTTTTGTCCTAAGTCTTCTGCGCTCACTCTAGGGAGATAGAACGACTAATCCTTAAAACTTCCTGAGGTGACGAGCTCGCCCGCTGTAGTCGACAACTCTAGTTGGTATACTGTGCTATTGCAGAGTAGATTAATATGTTCTGGTCCAGTTAAATTTCAAAATGCACAATAAAATGCCAATGAATACGAACAAACAAATTAATGAACTTCATTTGTGTAAATAAGGTATTACATGCGCATAACGAACAGAATTTTCACGTGAAATATGAATTATAAATTGAGTAATTTAACTCCGATTCAATGAGTGAACAAAATTTATGCCTGTCCGATGTCGCATATCTGTTTGCAGCGATTGACCGAATGATAAATGATATTCGTCGAAAATGAACAAGCATTTTAAAAATAAGCGTAATTCGATTTCGATGAGAGATTGAACAAAGGGAGGTATGTTGTATACACCCTGCGAAATTTAAGCTAAAATCAATTAGTTTTCCTTTGACCCAATTTCACAAAATAATTTCACGTAATAATTTCACGAAATCAGTGTATCGACGACCGTAACGAGTGTTTAATTGAAAATTGAGTTCATAATATTTGGAGGACTACCGACGTAAATTCGACTCCGGAGAGAGCGAATATTATTTAACTGATAAAGCGAATTCAATTATTCATGAAGCCCGTTGAACCGTTGCCGAAACGTTTCCATATCGACGTAATTATTCACATATTTATCAAGGGGATAATAATAATTTTGTTCTGATTTTTCGATTCAATTTGTATTGAATCGAGGTAGTCGGAACGGGTCATCATGTCCGTTGGTTCTAGGTGGAGATTTTTTTTTCTCCAATAGATCTTTACCTTTAATTATTTTCAAAATGCACAGAACATCGGTTACTTCAATTATTTCTATGCACAAAAGGGTCGATATTACATGGTACCGACAACTAGTGGTCGATGACTTAGTGGAGTAGCGTACGGCAAAAAACCCCTGCCGTATTCAAAATATGCCGAATTATATAAGCCGTGGCGATGCTCGATTGTAACACGTGGTAGGTTTTGCTAGCCGTAGAGGTATATTTTTTTGCCACCAGTATTTATTACTGCATTAAACTAAACTCTATAAAGTCATGATCTATATATGTGTACCTTTAATATATTAAACAGAATCATAAATATTTTTGATTTTTTAGATTTAATTTGTGCATTTTGAGTCCCTTTGAGATTATTAAGTCCACACTGAGAAAACGAACGCTTAACCGAGTGCGATTTTAGCTCGGTTAAAAAAAAAAAGGTTAAAAATAACCAATCAAAGGTTAAAATTAACCAATGTACCGTTGTTAAAAAGTACCAAGTTGGAACTGTTACAGGGAGTGGGTTAATAATAACACACCGATTGGTTGTTGTAGCCGAGTTAACTCGGTTACAATTAACAAACGACTCTGTAGATATTAAAGTCACGTCTTGGCTGTTTGTAACTGCGCTGCTCGGTTGAAAATAATTGCGCGGCTCTATTGAAAACAACAGAACGGCTCGGGTAATTTTAACCGATTTCTCGTTTATTTTCAACGGAATGGCCGAAACGGTTGAAAGTAATCGAGCAGGTTGGTAGTAATCAACCAAATGGCTCTGTTGTTATTAACCGAGTCACTCTTTTGAAAACAACCTTACCTGATCGGTTAAATTCAACAGAGTGAGTCTGTTAAAAACAACCGAGTCGCATGGTTATCAATAACCGAGCGGATCTGTTGAAAACAACCACTTAGGTGGTTCGGTTATTTTTAACCGATCACTCGTTTGTTTTTAACAGAGTGGCTCAGCTGTTAAAAATAACCGAGATGGTGGAGTATTTTTAACCGACCACTCATTTGTTTTTAACAGAGTGTCTTGGCTCTGTTGAAATAACCACCGAGCGGGTTGCTTATTTTTAACCGACGGCTTATTTGTTTTTAACAGAGTGGCTCTGCTCTGTTGAAAATAACCGAGCGGGTTGGTTATTTTTAACCAATCACTCGTTTGTTTTTAACAGAATGGCTCGGCTCTGTTGAAATTAACCGAGCGGGTTGCTTATTTTTAACCGACCACTTGTTTGTTTTTAACAGAGTGGCTCGGCTCTGTTAAAAATAACCGAGCGGGTTGGTTATTTTTAACCGACCACTTGTTTGTTTTTAACAGAGTGGCTCGGCTCTGTTAAAAATAACCGAGAGGGTTGGTTATTTTTAACCGACCACTCGTTTGTTTTTAACAGAATGGCTCGGCTCTGTTGAAATTAACCGAGCGGGTTGGTTATTTTTAACCGACCACTCGTTTGTTTTTAACAGAATGGCTCGGCTCTGTTGAAATTAACCGAGCGGGTTGCTTATTTTTAACCGACCACTCGTTTGCTTTTAATAGAATGGCTCAGCTCTGTTGAAAATAACCGAGCGGGTTGGTTATTTTTAACCGACCACTCTGGCTCCATTGAAAACAACCAAGTCACTCGTTTGAAAACAACGGATTGCTTGGTTGATTTTAACAGAGTAGTACGAGCTTAATAATATGGTTCTTTGCAGAAGCCGCCATTGCAGTTTTGTCAGTGCATCGTATAGGTGGTAGTTTCAGTTGTTTCGTTGTTTTATGCCGTCTTCTAAATTATTATCAAATTAATTCCAAAAACGACCTGGCAGAAATGTATCGTCAATCAGTGATTGCCATAAAATAACAAAAAGAAGACTTGCAAGCCTGGGCATTTGACAGTTCCGTTCCGCTTTTTATGTTTCACCGCGGCCAGTCGCGGCGTCATCATAGTAAGTACTTTGCGAACTGTGTACCTATTCATAGTTATTATATTGCGTACGAAAAGTGATAAAAACAAAGTGCATTCTGATCTGAAACATTTCGGAATTGTGAGTTTCGTGCCGAATCAAGTCAGATTGAGATCAAAATGGCGGATGATGACGTCGCCATTCTTCTACGCGAATGGGGACTTGAACAATACATCGACAAATTTAATGGTGAGTGGTTGCCTAAACTAAATTTAATCTAAATATTTATTATGTCACCCCTAAGCTGAAAATGCGGATTGCGGCCAGCATCGTGGGACAATCGATAGGCTCTAGCTAGTGTATTAAAGCTATATCGGAAAAATGGCGCATTGCTCATGCATGACACGGACAATAATTTTGGATGATACGAGTGATTTTTATCAATGTGGGCGTTGATTTTTAATCCTAAATACCGCACATAAAAATCATATGTTTTTATTATGGATATTTGCTCAATCCTGTTATAATTTTCTATTCATAATAATCAGTACTTAGGTATACTTAATTTTTTTTTATTGTTACAGAAAATCAAATAACGTCATTTTCATTGGCATTATTGGGGCCACTAGAAATAAAAGAATTAATTCCCTTAGTTGGACATCGAGCAATATTGATCAAAAACTTGGAAGGATGGCGAAGATCTATGCATCCAGAGGCGGAAAGCATTAACGTGAGTGGTTTTGCATAATAAATAAATATATAAAATTAGCCACAGTGGCAGCGAAACGGCTAAATACTAACAACATTTACGTTTTTTTACAGATATTTGAAGTTCAATCACCGGCCCCCCAAAATGTTAGTTTTTCATTAACTGACTTATTGGACTTGAACAAATCCCAACCATCGACCCCAGAAATCGGAACTTCGGGTACGTCTCTACTACATAAAACCACACTATCAGCGTCGACATCAAGGCAGTCAATCGAACTTCCATCTACATCTGGCGAATCACAGCACCAAAATACCAAGGTTCGTGTTGTCCATTTTTTATACGACATAGGTACCTAACTCAATTTTAATTTTGAGTATATCTATACTTTTTTATAGACCCTAAATCAACTTCTTGAAAGCACTTTAGAAGGCAGGGGTTTGCTCACGTTGTGTGGTCAAAATACTCCATTGGACAACAAGGCAAGACTTCATTTGGTACGAATTATTTCGACGTCAATTTTATTACAAGATCCAGAAGTTCATGTAACTGCTAAAGTCTACGGCAAGTGGGCATATGAAATTGTGCAGTTATTCCCAGCTGAAAAAAAAACAGTCTATTTTCACTTCAAAATAGTTGAATCTGGGTACGGCATAACCAACAGATTGGGAGGAAAATTGCCTGACCAAGTGCACAATTTAAAGAGGAAATACAGACAAACTGGTATAATAGCAAGACGAGAGCGGTCAAGATCGTCATCCGTATCGTCGAGGACTTCAACTCAATCCCAGCCGGAAAGTATAGAACGTCACTCACGCCTACCAGAACATTTAGAAAAAAAAAACAGAGGACGAAGATTCAGTCGAAGACAATATTCTTTGGCTGAAAAATTCTAGCGACCCCTGGGTGACGGTGGAAGACAAGTGGAAGAAAACGACATGGACCAGGTTACAACAATTGGCTTTAAACAATTCGATACAGAAATATTTTGACGATTTTCCTGCACTACAGAAACCTCTCGGTTATGTTCTTGTAAGTATGAAATTGTATTGTAATATCTCAGATATTATTTTCTCGTCTACAATAATTACTTTTTGCAGCTGGAAAACGACTTTGAGTCTATCTACGCTGGCAACACAAGAAGTTTGGTAGAAGGTTTCCCTGTTCATAAAAAAAAACTCTTCGATTTGGCGGCCAAACGATCCTCCGGTAGAGACAAATACCTGCAGCATCTTCTATCCCTGGCAGATGGTAGGTTTGTTTTATTCCTTGTACTGCAAATAGGATTCTATTTAATATAATATTCATATCATTCGCAGTGGCGTCTTGCGAAAGTTGAGGTCTCCACATAGAGTCTTCAGTGATGCTCTCTAAACTACATACGATTCTACATTTTAATTTTTCAGCTGTTGAAGAAACGTCAAACATTGCAGGGCTTCTTCTCATTCCTTCGCTTTTGTCAGTCTCCACCTTGCGTCTCAAGGGATGCATCAAGAAAGTGTGGCGGCCATCGAAATCAGAAGTGCGAGAAGGTTTCGTGATACACGTCAACAGCGATGCAGAGATAAAGCAGGTGCTCGAAGACAGACGTAAGAAATTGTCAAATTTTGGTCTCACTCTCCAACCTCTCGTGGTCATAGTAGGTCCAACGCTCGGCGAAATTTCTTCATATATAATCGTCATCAATAATGCTATGTATTTATTGCCCAACATTTTGTCCGCTATTGATGTCTGTTTTAAATGTATATGGGCCATAAATGCTAAATATGCAGCAGAGTGTCACTGTACTTGGATGTTCATTCAACGAGCTTTTTACAAACTAGTAACGAGTAACGATAGGGAATCAACAGCGGCAAATACTCTGCTTGCAGATATTGGCATGTTGGATTAATACTTATATACTTATGGTGTTCCACATCTTATCAACAAACTTTTGTTGTGGTTTTTATTTCATTATGGTTTTATGTTTCTTATGTGGTTTTATCTCCAACGATTTAAAATGTCTGAGACATCACTTTAAATTCGCGCACTCTGGCCACAATTTTACGAATTTCAAATGCATGGAAGCAGATTGTAGGCGGTCTTTTCACATTTTCAGTTCATTTAGTAGGCACGTCCTTAGAGAACACATGTCTAAGAGTAATGAGCGAACCCGCAGTTTAAATAATCAATTAGAACAAAACGACTATGTAAATATCGATAATACGCCCAAAAGTCCCATAATAAATTTGTTACAGCAAGATCCTAACAGAATGTCAGGGAGGACAGTTGAAGAATTGCTATCGATTTTCATTGCATCTCTTTATGGCAATGTACTATTGCCTAGAAATACAGTACAGCAAGTAGTAAATGGCTTGCGTGATTTTTTCCTTTCAGTTGTCCCAAATATTGAAAATTGTATTATTGAAAATTCTGTCGATACCTCGATATCCGCTGAAAATAGGTCAAAAGCTTTAGTCGAAGCACTCATACCTACAATCATTTCTCCGTTGGAAAGATTCACCACAGAACGCAAAAGGATGAACTATTTTAATGAACTAGGGTCCTATATTCGACCTCAACCAATTGTCATCGGTCAGCGATTCGATAGAGTTAAAAAACAAGGCATAAAACGATTTCAACCCATTACATGCGAAGAACATTTCATTCCTCTTCGAGAAGTATTTAAGAATTTTTTTTCTCTTGACAGCATACTATACGATACATTACATTACATGGACAGTCTTAAATCTAAGCAAGTTGCAGAAAATTTTATCCAAGGCTCATTTTGGAAAAGCAGAATGGCGCAGCATTCAGATCGAATAGTTTTACCGTTATTTCTTTACTTCGATGACTTTGAAGTAGGAAATGTTCTTGGCAGTCACGCCGGTATTCATAAATTGGGGGCAGTATATATTTCAATTCCGTGCCTTCCACCTTGGCGTTCATCGATGCTATCTAATATTTTCCTTGCTCTGCTGTTTCATTCATCTGATAGAGTAGCTTTCGGTAACCGAGTTATATTTCGACCAGTTATTGATGAGTTAAATTTCCTTAGTGAAAGAGGTGTACACTTAGAAATTCCAACCTTCAAAGGTGTTGTTTATTTTGAACTTGCTTTAATTCTCGGAGACAATTTAGGAATTCACTCATTAACAGGTTTTATTGAGAGTTTCTCAGCAAATTTTAGCTGCAGAGTGTGTAAAGTCTCAAAGGGAATATTAAAACAACAGTGCTATGAAGATGTAACACTGCTTAGAGATGCCGATGGCTATAAAGCTGATTTGAATTTGAACAATGCATCTTTAACTGGCATCAAAGATAGGTGTGTTTGGCTTGATGTTAAATCATTTGACTTGTTCCAGCAGATAGGAGCTGATGTCATGCATGATGTATTAGAGGGTGTAGCAAAATACATTTTGTGTTTCATACTATTAGAGTATACCCAAACGTACAAATTATTCTCATTATCAGTTTTTAACAACAAACTTTCAAATTTTGACTTCGGGCCGGATAACAAAAATAAGCCATGCTCAATAGAAAAAGAGCACATAAGTCGCGGAAGCTTGCGTCTATCTTCTGCAGAGATGTTGACGCTCTTACGGTTTTTTTGGAATTATTATAGGGGACTTTGTCCCAAGGGATAATGTTATTTGGAGTATGTACATAACATTGAGGAAACTTCTTGACATTCTTCTCAGCACAAGCATTTCTGTGGGTACTGAAGATTTATTACAAACTTTGGTGGCAGAACTAAATGAATTGTACCTCAAATTGACCAAAGATACTCTTAAACCAAAATTTCATAATCTCGTCCATTATCACTCTTATCTAAAGAAATATGGTCCGATTTCCCATTTGTGGTCAATGAGATTTGAAGCTAAACATAGGCCATTCAAAATGGCAGCTAGAACGTCGTGTAGCCGTGTCAATATTACTTTAACTCTAGCAATGAAACATCAACTTCAGCTAAATGAACTTTTCGTTAGGGGTAATCTTAGCACCTTACTAGTTACGGGACCAAAACGAAGACTGCCATTGTCGAACCTTACAAGTCTGCGGTCACATTTACCGTTGGATCAAATGAAGTCTTTGTCCGAAGTGAATTGGGCGATGATGTCTTCTATACGTTATGAAATAGGATCAATATTAGCAACCGGTTTATGCCAGGATAAATATCTTTACTGCTTTATAATTGTTCAAAATATTTATGTATATGGCGATAATGTCCTAATCTTTGCTGGTAATATGTTGGACACTTTAGGTTTTGATGAACATTACTTTGCATATGAGATTGATATTCCTATAATCGAACGGCCTATTGCCATATTTCACGAATCTTTGCTTTCGCCCATTCCAAATGTGAAAACTTATTCATTAACTGGTAAAAAATATGTAGTTTTAAGGAGCCCGTTGTGAATTCATAATAAAGAGAATTTGTTTTTAAATTTAACGCTGAATTTTGGCTTTTGTTTCTAGAGAATTCCCGAAGAAAACCCATGTTTGCAGCTTTTAACTGAATTTCTTACTTTGAAAACCGCAGAACTGCAGATTTCGAGGTTTGGCACTTGAGACGTTGTACTTATATGAATGATCAAGTTTTAATGAAAACCACTGTCAGACTGCAGTTCTCTTATACAGGTAGAGTTTTGATTTTGGCACTGTAGGAATACCCGGTGGCATAGTGGTTAGGTCGCCTGATCTTACATTGTAAGGTTCCGGGTTCGATTCCCGCCTGGGTCACCACTTTCCGTTGTGATAATATTAAAAGAATTGCATTTAAATTCTGTTGATACAAGTAATAACAAGAAACACATGTTACACGCACATATACATATAAACACTTCATAGTGGGGTTGGTTGTAAGAGATTTTCTTATGATAATAAACCCGCCCATTGTGAAATTTCACAAAAAAGAGTAGAAGCATCCGAAACCACTGATGATAGAGAAAAAATATAGAAAGGAGTATCGGAGTCTCGGGTTTTGTAGTTACGAAAATTTCATTTAATAGTTTTCAATTAAAATTTCAATTAAAATTTAAATCAAAATTTCAATAATGGTATTTACTTTCCTGTAAAATCACAATGCGTAGATAGGTATGTGTCTTGACAATGAATCTTAAAAATGGAACAAAGCGAAGGTGAATGTCATTTTCTTGACGTTCATGTCGAATTAATTAAACAACCAAAGCAGCAACTGACTATGATATTTTGTAAATATAACATACTTATCGCTTGCACTTGCGATTTTACAAAAAAGACTTTCATGAAAACTATAAATGCAATTTTTCATAACTCCAAAATCGGTTGCAAGACTTTTTCCCACAATTTTATTTCCCCATAAGTTTGCTAAATTCAAAACACAACTACAGTCTGATAGTGGTTTTCATTTGATCGTCGATATAAATACACTTCCTAACTGCCAAAAGAGATGCTTTGTAACCCACAGTTCTGTAGCTTACAAAGCATCTCTTTGTAAGTACATAGAAGCGTATATATGAAACGGTAAAAGGAACCGCAATCAGGACCTCAACTAGCTTTTTCTGGAATTCTCACATTTTTTGTTTGTAATAAATAATGTAAATAATTGTTATAATTGCAATAAATAATTGTAAATAATGACAATGAATCTCGTATGTTTACGCACGTCTACATTCAAAGGGCAATAAAATATTACATAATTGTATTGTGATTAAACTAAATTTTATTGTGATTTATTTTATATACTTGTATTGGGCTCACACTAAACTTTATTGTGATTTATTTAAATATATTTACAATTCGTGTTAATAAACGTGGTTAATATGTGAAAACAATATTTGTAAATTTAAATTACATTTCAATAAACGCTTCATCTTACAGAATTATGTAATTTGTGTTTTCTTTCATAGCATATATATATATACTATACACTTTATTGCAACAGGTCACCTGCATCACTGCTGTCACTGATTAACCTGGTTCCAGTAGCTGCTTATCACTCGGTTGCTAACTGGGTGCCCTGTCGATTCCTGTATCTTTGTGGAGGTGTTTCTACAGTAATGTAGATAAACCTCTTAAATGATGTAGAAATCGAAAGGCCATCCCGTAAGCAGATGTGAGGTACTTACTTTTAACCGATTGGGTTAGTTACGTTTAACCGAGTAGGTTGGTAAAATTTAGCCGAGCAGGCCGGTTACTTTTAACCTAGTTGTCTAGGTTACTTTTAACCGAGAAGGTCGGTTATTTTTAACCAAGTTGGCTAGGTTACTTTTAACCCTGAAGGTCGGTTATTTTTAACCAAGTTGGCTAGGTTACTTTTAACCGAGAAGGTCGGTTATTTTTATCCAAGTTGACTAGGTTACTTTTAACAGAGTATGTCGGAAACTTTTAACCGTGTAGGTCGGTTACTTTCAACCGAGTAGGTTTGTTAAATTTAACCGAGTAGGTTGGCAACATTAAGCCAATCAGGTCGGTTATTTTTAACAAAGTACGTTTGTAAGAATTAGCCAAGCAGTTCGGCTAATTTCAACCGAGTAGGTTAGTTACGTATAACCAAGTACGTTTGTAAGATTTAGCCAAGCAGTTCGGCTAATTTCAACCGAGTAGGTTAGTTACGTTTAACCAAGTAGATTGGCAATATTTAACCGAGCAGGTTGGCCATATTTAACTGGGCAGGCCGGGTAATTTTAACCGAGTAGGTTAATATTTATAACCAAGCAAGTTTGCAATATTTAACCAAGTAGATTAGTTACTTTAAACCAAGTAGGTTGGCTACCATAACCGACCATTGAAGGTCATCAAGTAACAGAGTAGGTGGGTTAATTTTAACCGAGTGTATTTAACCAAATTGAGTTGGTTATTATTAGCAACGGAGGTTGCAGGTGCTATATTAACAGTATGACTTGGTTGTTTTTAGCAGTAAATTGGTTGTTTTTAGCGTAGACGTTTTCTCAGTGCATTTCTGGATTTTAGTCTGTCTGTGTGTCTGTTTGTCTTTGTATATTCCTCCACGATAGTGCCCATACTTTTAATCCAAGTGAGCTGAAATTGGGCATGCAGGCATTATTTGGTCATTGCAAGAGTTGAAAAGGCTGTGTTGGAAATCGGTCCGCCTGGAGGCGCTCTAGTCATACTTCAATCTCAATATTTTGGATCTTAGGGACCTGAAATTTGAAATGTGATTTCCCCAACCGAAATTTTAAAATTTCGGTTGGGATATCTCATATACCACCTAAACTAATAATATTTCAATTCCGCAATATATTTTAATCAAATATTAACGCAATTTGTTGGCGCTTGGCACAACCTCGTTCTTGGCCTAAAAACGAACCGCGCCGTCTAAGTAGGTTGCAATGGAACCCGGCCGACAGAAGTGCTCATCGATTTTATTTATAAAATTATTATTCAGATGAAATCAGTTCATTTCATGAAAGTCATAATGTGACAATCGATTTTTTTTATTCTGTGTCTATTTTGTGCGTATTTTGTGATAAAAACATCGAAGTGATTGAATAAGCGAGTTTTTTTCAGTTCGCCAACTTTCTAATATTTATTCATTATTATCTTAATTGTTTTACGAGATAAGGTTATAATGTTTTATATTTCAAATTTCAATGCGATCATTATACAGTTCATCTTTTTATGATCCGTATAGTGGTTTATAAGTAATGGTCGTTTTTCTCAAGGCCGCGATTCGCGCCGATTTCACGCTCGACGGTTTCACATTCGAAAGGTACGGACGAGTTTTTACTTCGCAAATCTAGGGGTTAAATTAGTAAAATAAGTTGTTTCCACCATGATATATACTCAAGTTATTTAAAAGCGGCTACTTCCACACAGCCGCGCTTGAAAAGTTAAGGGGGGCTTCTATCTGTGAATTTTATATCGCCGGCGTCGCAGAAGCCCCTTTATCGCTGAAAACAATAACAAATGAGCAATAAACATGAATTATGTGGTGCCGTTGCCCGCCTTTTGAAGCGAGAGGACGAGGATGGTCTCTTCCCCTCTTCTTTATCGCTCTTACTCAGTACTGGATACTTTCTGCTGCCTGTGTTTACATTGGGGTCTAAGGACTGCGCTCCGAAGAGGTCTACTTATGCGGAAAGGCGATTTGTGAAATATTTTTTGGGTGCCAGTGTGCACATTTGAGAGGCAGCAAACGATTCCGTGCAGCTTGCGCCAAGTGACCTGTTCATTATCTTGGATCGACTCAACTAACGAGTCATCTCCCATCCGGTCGACTCCTACCATGAAAACGACTCGGTGAACCCTGTCACGGCTATTTCGTATACAGACGAGATCGGATCCAATCTGGAAAACACATCGGGCGCTGCTAGACGGCGTGCACATCGCTTTAGACAATCGACTGTGCACTCCGGCGAATAACCAAGGGGTCTGGAAACGTACGTTTCCTAAGCAGCAGGAGTGGTTGTTGGCCTGGGAGTTAATGGGCCCTTGCTAAGTTGGCCACGAAGACCCATTCCGTTCAGGGTTGGTCACACTCACGGGTCAACACCTATCCGACGCCTCCACGCATGAAGTGCGAGCCTGGGTAGGACTGGGAATCAACCTTCTGGCGCTCCTGGACGGTCTGCGCACCGGGTGGCGTAATCCAATCGACTGTGCACTCTGACTGACAGTCGGGGGAGTCTGGAAGCAGTACTGTTTTCTATAGAGCGGGGGTGGTTGCGGATCTTACGGCGACTGTTCTTGAAACGACCATCGGCTACCCGATCCTGGGTGAACAGCCGGGCAAAGGATGCTGTGGTCCGCGATAGATTCGGTAAACACCGTTTCACCGCTTCGTAAGGGATAGGACCGCGCAAGCGACCTCGAACTCGTAACCAACCGAGAGACTGGAGTAATCTGGTCACAATTGAAAGTAAGGGCGTGAGTGTAGGCCCGCCGGGTAACACTCCTGGCTATCTTGCGGTTAAGGCGTTGGCCTCTTACGGGCTTGTGGCGTAGATAGACGGTGGACTGTTTTGTCCTCAAGTCTTCTGCGCTCACTGGAGATAGAACGACGGTAATATTGCATTATAGGAACCTCTTCTAGATTGTTGATTTTTAACGTCACCAGACTATATTCACCTTCCTGATTCCGAATCTGCAATAATATTTATTCGGTCTCAATAAATAAGCGAGATATAGGCATTCAAAAAAGCGCCAAACCCATACATTTCGGTAGGTTAAGTTTTTTTTATTTTAAATAATACATAAACACCTATTTGGCGGTAGGTTAGGTTATTTTTTTTTAAAGCAACCTTAAAAACTGAGTTTTTAAACACTTTTTTTTTGTATGTAAATTTGGTTTTGAAATTTTACGCGTCCGAAGCTTTTTTCTTTCATATTTAGCATTACAATGTCTGAATCTAGTAGTATTTCTTTATTTTTTCGATTTCTGACAAATGTTCCTATACTGCAATAATCGTTAAAACTTCCTGAGGTGACGGGCTCGCCCGCTGTAGTCGACAACCCAAGTTGGTTGTTGGCCTGATGTCAGCTACCTTCGAAACGACGCGTTGCCCACCCGATCCCGTGTGAGCTTTACGGTGAAATAGCGCTTCGGTCCGGGATAAATTCGAACGGAATTACCGTTAATATCTGGTGGAGGTCGTGCAGGCGACTTCGAATCCGTGACCAAACTGGAGGACGGAGAAATACCGCCAAATCTGGTAGTAACAGCATGAAGTTGGCCCGCTGCCGCGCTGATTTCACTTCCCAGGGATTCTCATGGGTTTGCCGGTCCATTTAGACAGTGGACAGTTGTTCGCTTTGTCTTCTCGTTCACACCATGAAAGATAGAACGGTCTGATATTATTAAAACACCTTGTAGTGACGGTTTAACAACCCCAGATCCACATTTATGATAATAAATAATAAATAACCTTCAGGTTTCATAAACGTTACTGCAATTGTTACCAATATTCATGTCGGACACATTATTATTTGTCTAATTGGTAATATTCAATGATAAGGATGTATCTGCTTCGAGAATTAGGGGGCAGAAGATTACCTATCATAAAAAACTGTAACAATAATTATGTAGAATATCTCCGGTAGCATTTCTAAACAGCCTAAAATCGAGACAGTTTTGGGTACAGTAATATCGTTAATACGATTCCAAATTGGCCTTGCATGCGATGGACCACACTACCCCTGATTACATATTTTAAATTCTTTATGTCTTGGTAATTATTATTGGTAATTACTATTATAATTAGGCTTATTTGTATATTATTATTGTATTAATAACAATATTATTGAACAAAAGTAAAAGTACTTTTTTTTAACATCCCCCGGGACACAAGAGATTTTTATAAAGAAAAGAAGCACTAGTTTGTATGGGTAACATTTAGAAAAATATGCACCCGAAGCAACCCCCTCCCCCCCACCCACAATAAAAATAAAAAATACGTGTGGCACTCGGGGACTGCCGCGGTAAATCTATTGCATAGCATTTTTAACAACTTATGCAATTATAACTATTTATTTATTTTATTTATTTATTTTTTTCTGATATCAGATAACTGCGCTCTATCGGAAAACGTTGAAATTATTCCGAATCATTTGCGGCTCCGAAAGCATATGATTTGGAATAATTTAAACATCATCCGATAGAGCGCCGCACATAAATTTTTTATTCGATAAAGCAAAAAACCGGATTATTCGGAAAAAATCGTAGATAAAAAGATAGATAATAAAATTATCTTTAAAATGGTGCAAGTTTCATAATACTACGCCAGATAGTATTTGTGTAGTAGTCGTTTTTGTGTTCGGTTAGACCTATATTCACAAATTAATTACACTATGTAATATAACCTAAATCTAAAATATTCAAAGCTAAGAATATTAGGAAAATGTTCTTGTTTAACATATATTTTTTTCGAATCGTAAGCAGTACTCGTTTAGACGTAATTATCAGTTTAAAATCATTAATATTCGTTAAGAAATTTCTTCATTCGGTCGCCGCGCTGGCCTAGGCCCGCGATAAAAGCTATGCAATAGCTTAAAAATATTATTATATTGTGAGTAATCTCTGCAATAAAAAGTTTAAAATCCAAAATTTCTAACCTATCAAAGAACGAGAGTATTTTCCAACAAATTAATACCCTGGATTTGCCTTCTTTCCTTTATAAACAAGTTATTTTAAAATCATACCGACTAAAAGCTTTGAAATAGCCGTGTTAAAGTTTTCACCGCCGTCGCTTCGAGTAGGTGAGGTGCGAGATTCAAGCAGACGTATTTGCCGCCCGAAAAGGACCAATTTTTCCGCTCCGCTGAGCGCGGCAAATTTATTGTCCTCTTGCATTTCCGGTAAACCATAATATTTTCCAGATATTCCGCCTTTAGTCACCTCCCGGGATTTTAAACAGTTTTCTTTATGCGCTAGAGGGGTTTCGGTTTACTTTGATTCCAAAAGAATGTGTGTGGATGTAATCCTAATCATGAAAAGTCGTTGGGACAGATTGCTGCAGGTGAGATGTTTTTAAGATAGCTTATAATATTTCGCCGCAACACTCAAATCACTTCATGATAATTATTTTAGTAACTAATAAGCCCGGGCTTATATTCTGTCTGACTCTTATTTATTTCTTTCTTATGACTCCTTGCAGATTGGGCCTAATGGCCTCTCTGTGTCTTCTTAGGTCGGCTCAACACCCGGTTCATTTCACATCCGGTAGCCTCCTCAAATAGGGACTAACCTGGAAAAGCCGCTGTGAACTATGCCTGCGGCTCCAATCGTGGATAGTTAGAAACTTAGGTTTGATCTCGGGGAACACTTCGGCGGTTTTGGCCGGTTTGCACACCGTGCGGCGTCTAGGGAGGCTGGAAACGTACGTTTCCCAAGCATCGGGTTAACCGATCTAAATGTCTATATGAGCTAAGGATGCCACGGTCCGCGATAAATTCGAACTGAATTACCGCTTATATTAGGTAGAGACTGCAAGCAGCTACGAATCTGCTAACAGACCGGAATATCGAGATATCCGTCCAAATCTGTTAGTAAGGTAGCGAGATGAGCCCGCTGGGTGCTCTTTCCTGTGCCTCGCGGTAAGTCGTTGGTTTCTTACGGGTTGTTATCAAATATATATATATATATATATATATATATATATATATATATATATATATATATATATATATATATATATATATATATATATATATATATATATATATATATATATATATATATATATATATATATATATATATATATATATATATATATATATATATATATATATATATATATATATATATATATATATATATATATATATATATATATATATATATATATATATATATATATATTTTAATTAATTTATTTATTTAGTAATACATCTAGTAAACAATAATGTCATATTTGTAAGTAAGATGTTAGCAAGGAATTGATGCGACATTATTTTTAATGTTTGACACAGTCGCCTAACTAGGCCTATGCCTGTTCTAAGGCAGACTTTTAATGACTAGATATTAAGTGTGCACTGTCAACTTAAACTATATCTTAGTACTTATTTTTAAATCGACAAATATGAAACTATAAATATTTACGGATATACAAATATAGATACTCATATACATCTATAGATAAAATATATATCCATATATGCACACATACACATATATATATGTATACGAAAATAATAATAAAACCAAAATAAATAAAAATAAAAACTAATATAATATATAACATATAAATTACATATTGATATAACGTTTACATACCTACAATAGTAATTTAAAATTATCATGGTAAAAACTAAATGCTAAATACTATCATTCAGAATACAACAGTCAGCATATTCCCTAAACCGTCCCTACCCACCTCCAACAACCAATCGGTTAGTGATTTTTTAAAAGTGGATGTGTTCTCACTACTTTTAATTTCTTCGGGAAGATTGTTGTACATTCTAGGGCCAATGAACGTGAAATGGCGTTTGCCAAATGCTGTGTAAGTTCTTGGCACCATCATATCACCAGTTTTTGTTGCTCTAGTCTTTCCAACTCGTTGTTGATTATAAGGGGTCATTTTATTTTTAGTGTATATTAGGGCCATGCGAATATCAAGTGTGGATCGTATTTGTCCGCAAGTCTTTTACATTAACTCCATGGTAGACAAAACGGCTTGATATCTGTATATCTCCCTGGGGTGACGGGTTCGCCCGTTGCAGCTGGAATACCAGTTATAGTATACTTCGAGGTTGAATTTTCATTCAAGTTTTATTGACCAATACCAAATAGAACTCTTCTTTAAATGCGGAAAAATCTGTCGCTCGGTAGAATTGCTTAAGACGACGCCAAAGATAATTTAAAAAAATCTTGCGTCGCTTATAGCCGATTGGCAGGTAAAAGTATCACTTAGGGTCTAACGACCCGTTTGAGGTCTGAACAAGCAGTGAGTGTGGCAGCTCTCTGTTCAGTGCTGTTTGACTGAAGCTAAGTATTCCTAAGGTCCTGCCCATTGCCTAGTTGAATGTTACCAACCTTCAATTTTGATTTGTCGCTGTGCAAGGCTTCATACGTTTTAATCGATTAGTGGGTATAACTTGGCAACGTTAGCAAAGCCGCTCTACTGTGGAACGAACCGGCGCGAAGGCGTATCACACGAAATCTATTGGTCTCTTTCTTGCACCTATGTACCTTATTAGACTAGAAAGAGAAAACGTCTACTCAGAAAATTAATTCATATTTTAAGAATATCGCCGAACGTTGCCAATCGTGAAAGTAGAGAAGAAGAAGTGAATGGATTAATATATTTTAATTGCTGAAAATATTAAGTGGCAATGTTAATAATCTTAAGGAGCGAATGACACATAATATATTTATCTTTTGCATTTATTGAAACTTGCCTTAATTATATTAAAGAGGGAAAGACACGAAATTAGTTTCCTGATAAAGAGATAATTGAGAACGAATACTAATTTACTTTGTTGTTGTGATAATCCGCATTTAAAGTCATCTTATTTTTACGATATGACCATGAATAAACGAGTTTTTCTCTACGAATGATAACACTCACCCTGCTATAAAATTTGTTATATTAATTTTTATTTTATTTTAATATCACGAAAAAACTCAAATATTTCATAACCTATTTTTTCTAAAATATGCAGTTTGCTACAGTAATATTCATTTAGCCCAGTATAGTCAAGCATAAATGCAATAGCCAATTGAAATGCGCTTGGATAGCTTTTAGAGCGCTAGGCGCATAGGGCACTTATATGTGTAGGAGAGTTAATAAAATTAGTGGCTAGCATGCGGCACTCCTTGCTATTACATACATAACTCCAATAGATAATGTTCAAAGGCACGAACAATGCGTGGCTTAATGGGACCAGTGGTTGCAGTTTTGCTCCGGCAGACGACCATCCTCATAAAGGAAAAGTAAGATAGGACTACGCATACTTTAATTTCCAGAAGTCTGAGTGTGTACCGAGATCAATAATCTCCGCAACCAGTTTTGGAATATGATCAACTAGATTATCGTGCATCAATGGGAGATAAGAATACGCATACAAAGTTCTCTAATAAAATCGCAATGGAAGGCGTAAATTGTCGTTAAAATTTATTATAAAATCACTTCCCCCTACAAATATGAAAAACTGTATTATTTCCCTGACGAATAAGGCGTAATACCTTGGTCTAATTATCTAACCGGATCCGAAAACACAGTGGATCTTATGGCCCAAGCTGCACGAAATCATTCGCTACCCAAATATAAATAATAGCAGGATGCTTAGAAGGCCTATCTACGCTTTACTTTGGCGTTGAGGAAGACAACGTACTAGTCGAAATGTAGCTCGTAACACCGCGCAGACTCTACTCATTTAACCCCTTGAGTATGATACGACCAAATCTGGTTCTGAAACAATTATCCGTTGAGTATGATACGACCAGATCTGGTTCCGCGTTTTTTTCACTTCTTTGACGTTCTCATATTTATTCATAATTATCTAATTGTTTTACAAAATGATATTTCAATATTCTATATTCGAAATTTCAATGCAATCATTGTGCAGTTGTTCTTTTTATGATTGGTTTAGTAGTTTCGTAGTTATAGTACTTTAAGGTCGATGTCGCCGAAAATCCTGCAAAAGAGACAGATGCATCCATGAAAATACCCATTTACTCCAAGGGTTAAGCCTTTATTAGAATGGGAGAAGCTGACTTCACAATTGGGAATATGAGTGGAAAGCCTTTTTGTAATACTTACTAGGTGCAACAATCAGGCAGACATAAAATATTACACCGCTTCTGACCTCTGTAATTGCTCCGTTGCTATTTAACTTCAAGGAGTCATTATAGAAACCGTGTTTTTCTCAACAAACCTATTTCTTTACCCTTTACTGTATTTTATATTTTTTAGATATATGCTCGCGTATCATCGATAAACGATCGTATCTTAAGACTCCCTTCCGAGTTGACGCGACCAAAAATTTTAAATATTTTTGCAATGCCACGCGCCCACGCGCTTTCGATATATACATAAAGATGTATAGGTATACCGCGGCGACAAGAGAATACGTCCCACCGTTGGCAGTGTCCAATTACGAATTACGATTTCGGCTCGGCGCGTCGTCTAATATAGTCGATTTGGATTTTCAATTATAATATAATAAATTATCAAATGAATAGTTTTTTATAAAGTAAAAATTAGATTACAATAATAAAATAACTTAAGATCACTGTGTTATTTTTTATATCACTCAAAAGTATCTTTTATAAATAGAAAAAAAGTATATGTTTGGCCATAACATTTCTGGAAATTACGTAATTTCAAACATTTTTTTCTTATATTTTTCGTATGGAAGTTCCAAAAATTGTCTTGATACTATGCAAATAGACCATACGCTGGTGTAAATAGTGTTTTTTAATATTGACAATCATCTCTAGGTTTTTCAAAAACTGAAGACAACTCTCGCTCGTTTTTATTTTTTTGGAAAATTATCAGAATAAAGATAATTTACAATTAATATGGAAATAATTTACCAATTTCGTTTTGGCGAAATGATAGCCCCTTCAGGCCTCGGCCCCTCAGCCGATTAATAAGTTGATGTCCCAAAAAAAATTAAATTATGACACTGTCTCACCAAAACATTAATTACTGCCAAACCACTGTACCCGTAATTAAAATAAAACATATTAACATAATAAAACATAATAAAATTTAACAAATTAAATTAAAATAAAAACGGGGCCGTCACGCTGAATCGTGTTTTGGCCGATATCGACCAATCGGGGCTCTAGGGGTTAAGGACCGGGTTTTTAAAATCCGGCATAATTGTATTAAAATTCTTTTTCGTGTTCTCACAACCAGGCCACAAAATAATGCTTCATATATGTAGCTTTTGGCCGCCACGGCCGGCACGGCCTCTTAAAGTTTCCTGGTACTATTGATAATTCTTTATTCGTTTCAAATCATTATTTTTACAATTTAAATCTTAAATTTGTAGTATTCTCTGTTATAACTATTGAATAATGTCAAATAAGGCAATAAGTGCTGCATTATGTAATATATTTGGAAAACAGTCATCGAAAATATAGTCAGTAAAATTATATTATGCTAATTTCATAATGGTAAATATGATAAACATCTAAAGTTGTCAAATATATAAGAACTCAATTGTTGTGTTATAATTTCATAACCATATATGATAACCTGAGTTACTATGGAGTGGGGTCAAAAGTATTATAAATTCTACGACTGAAGAACAGAAGTTCATCCATCTACAATTTTAACGCGATGTAAAAATTTATTTAGTTCTCAGAACCTTTTAACACAATGTTATGATATTTTTCACGTATTAGTCCTCTTATTACTTTTACCTATAATATTTCGTTTCGTTTCATATTACCGTTTCGTTTCATAATCAGTTATTAGATTGCTCAATGCCGTACTACGTTTTGACGCCTAGGATTGTACTGTGAAATGCAACGTGTAGATAGCACTCATAGTTCCAAACGCTGATTAATCTACTCTTATGCTCAGTACCCTAATAGACTGAGTTCTGAACACGCTTAGATCGAAAACGAAAGAAACGAATTTTTAAATCGCAACTTACTATTTTAATGTTATTTAGACACCAATTTTAACTTGGTTAACAGGTTTCAAACATAATAATTAGAGGCTTTAATTTTAAAATAGGGATAACATCCTAATCTCTCTAGATGACACTAATAATAATCTCGATATATAGCATTAATAATTAAATGTTATCTCGTTATCATTGGTTAAATTATTGTTGTTTTTAAATTAATTATTGTTTTTTTAATAAAGTGGCCAAATAAATGGCTATTATAAAATGGCCATCGATGCCATCAGCGCCACCTGCATTTTGCTGTTTTAAAGTGTTGCCAAGTCGTGCTATGGAGTTAAGCAATCTAATACCATATATAATCAATAATAATACATAAACATGCACTACTGCAACCTAAGGTTCCACGCTGCTATACCCTAGCATAGTAGTAATTAACTTAATAGTGCTGATTTTAAAGCTTCCGCGGACTGCTGCGATCGAATTGAATAAATCAGCGCAGCTACTGGATCTACGAAAGGAAAACATGCTTCGCCGATAGTGAAAGGCAGTATCTCTTCATTGCCGTCAATACGCGTTACCGAAACACAATACTAGCGCGGCTGCATTCGCCAGTAACAGCTATCTTGCACTTAAACGGGAACTACCAGGGGATGTCGACACGACTGTCATTACTTTTGAATAGTTTGTTTTTTTGTTTATACTTTTTATTGTGAAATGTAACAATGGGCGGGTTTATTGTCATATGACAATCTCTTACAACCAACCCTACTATGACGTGTTATATGTATGTGTGCGTGTAACATGTGGGTAAGTGTGTGTCTTGTTATTGCATTCCATCGACAGGATTAAAAATGCAATTCCGTTAATTTGATCCCAACGGAAAATTACTAGTTTCAGTAAATAATATTTTACTTTCTTGGCCCGGGGAAAAGTATTGTGAACGCAATAAAAAAATCCAGATGAAGACGGAAATATACATTTTGACCCACCCTGAGGTCATTAAAAGACCATTTCCAGATTGAAGTCTGTCTGTGAGTATGTATGTGCGTGTGTCTCTGTGTGTGTGTGTCTATGTGTGTGTAATCCTCCACGATAGCGCCTAAAGGCTTCATCCGATTGAGTTGAAATTTAGCATGCAGGCATCATTCGGGCATGGCAAGAGTTAAAAGATTGTATTTGAAATCGGTAGACCAACTCGAATTATTTCAGTTAAGGACATGAAATTCGGGACATAGATGCATTTTTAGGCTGGAATTACGTTTGAAATTTTAGTTGAAATATTTCGTTTACAAGCGACGTAAATAATCTTTAAAATCTGCCATATTTTGAAGATTATTTACGTCGTTAAATCTGACAATACTACAAGATTTTTGGAAAAATACCATTTGTATACTACGGAAAATACTCTATATACACTACGATTTGGCGCGCCAGGAGAGGTTGGGTTGCCGCGAGGAGGGGGGTGGGGGGCGGGGGTCTTGTCTTTTGCCGAGAAACTCTTTGGGTGTTGACCAGTTGAAATTAGTTTGTAAGAGTTAGCTAATTGCTTGATTTTTGAATAAAAAATATTTAGTCTTCATTATAAACAGGATAAAAACGTATTTATTACGTGAGGTTTGTGGCAATCGATGTTTCGGCGATGTTGCAACCGCCATTGTCCAAAGTAGACTGAAGTGTTGTCAATTCACATCCATTCTTCTACGGGTAGGTGGTAAACTACCGCTGTTAATGCGCAGATTATAGGGGTGGTTGGCAACGGATTCAGAGCGCGGGAATTTTGAAAATTCGCTGTGCACAAAATATTCACTGTATCTCGTGTTACGTCCTTGTGTTCAAATATAGGTTTGCATTGAGGACGTTTTAAAAAGAGGGTTCCACGGTAAAGATAGTTTGAACTGTGGTCGTTTCCATTAAAGGTCACTTCTCGGATTATACGGGGAGTAAAGTAAAAATGTTCTTTGGATGGAACGATTGGATGTTGAAACTGCACCCATTAGTTCCGCTATCCAATATGCCTACGCAGATCGACGATTGTTCTGGCTGATAGATGGCGCTGTAGCACATCAACTTCTATACCGTTAAACCGATCGCTATGAAAAATAGAATATATAAGTAGTTGAGCTCGGATAATTATTTTGCTCTGTCGACTTTGTCGATTCGCTCTATCTGATTTGTCGTAGCTCGCCACTAGACAGGGCTGCAGCACATCACTGTCTATAGCATTCAAGCAATCGCAATGGAAATGGGTTTACATAGGTATTTGAGCATGGATAATATTTTCGCTCTATCCAATTTGTTGTAACTTGCCGATAGATGGCGCTGCAGCACATTAACTTCTATACCGTTCAACCACGACCCGGTTAAAACAGGGTAATATTCCACTAGTATCTTTTATAATCAATGATCGAACTCTCATCAGTGTACTATCATCGTTTCGCCATTCCACCGCAGTAGCATTAAAAAAACAATACCCCCGGCGGCGTTGCGGAGAGTGAGAGATGGCGAACAACAGGCGTTCGCTCGTTCGGGCCTGTCGCCGTCGATTCCTTAACGATAACTTGCAGTTTTCTGGTCGCCCGTATTTTCCACTTCCACTTTATGACGTTAGGCGCACGAGCGAGAGCATCTAGGGCTGCCATTCTGTTGTCTGCCACTCCATTCACGTCGCGTCGGATGCGGTGATCGCTTTTCGTGGTTAGCGATCGGTATATCGGATAATGGAGCGGGATGATATCTTGGCACCCCTCGGGGAGCCGGAAGATCTGTGGCTTCTCCGCCAAAACAGAAAACACGGCTCAGCACTGTATTAATATTACCAATGCGATATGGGCCATTGAGGAGTGTCGATAACTATGGGCGAACCCGCCATTTCAGGGAGTTACAACAACATCGTGCCATTCATTCTCCTATGGGGATACGTGGAGATACTGGGAAGTGCACCTAACGGGGTAAACTTGCACTATTACCACCATTTTTAGACGGATTTCTCTATCCTCCAGTCTGGTAACAGTCGCTTGCGCGTCCTCTAACTGACATTAACGGTAATTCAGTTCTAATTTATCGCGACTGAGGCGCCCTTAGCCCGTAAAGCTCAGGGGGAATCGGGTTGTTAACGAATCGGTTCTCAGAATAGATTGCGCTTGGTCAATAGCTACCCATCGCTTCTTAAGCGTACCGTACCGTTTAAGACTCCCCCGGTCCTATGCCGGATTGCGCGAAGTAGGTTGACACAGCTCGGTACGCACAACGTTAAACGCAAACCGAGGTGTTTCCCGGATCCGCACATCTGATCCCGTTTTCGACTGCAAGCTGCAGCCGCTGGCAGAGTTCACAGTGGCACTTCCAGGTTAAGTCCCTCTTCGAGGAAGCTACCGGATAGGAGCTGATCAGTGTGTTGGGACGATTCGAGAACAAAAGCGGGTCATCTGGCCCAAGCTGCATGAAACAATTAGGAACCTAAATAAAATATGAATCAGTTAATTGGGGCCAAGAATCCATCTCAGCACGGCTGTCAAGAAATAATCAACAATAACGTGCCTTTGAGGTGGTAGATATGTACGCCGTGCAGAAAATGTACAAAAATCAAAAGAGAGCGAGAGAGAGAGAGAATTTGTAATCTAAATTTGTCGCCGCTAGCGTGAAATACCCATTCGTTGAGTTAGCGGACGAGAGGGGACGACGGTAATACTCATCTAAGCAAAAGTGAGCTTTAGTCTTGAAAAGTCTATATTTTCCATACTTTCGTAGTATTCTAGAATTCACATAAACAGTATGGAACCCTCAATATGGCATGCACAGAAATAGAGTATAGAGCATCAGAGGCGTATCCTAATCATTTTCATGGATATTTAGGCCTCAAAAAGTAGGAGAGACTGATCCGCTTTCAATGAGCTTTCTGGATGAACATCGTACAGTACACGACATATATTCACTGTGTCACGTTATTCAAAATAAAGTAGACAGTCCATACTTCCTTGAAATTGGTTATTTTTCATGTTATACTGTACCTGTCACAATCGACCGATACATATACGATTCCGAACAACTCTACATCAGCTACACCAGATTTCTAAGTTAGGTTCTTGGTCTGTCTACTTGCTAAGCCTTCAACGACGCAACGCACGTATTGCAACGACGCCTCGCACGTATTGCTTCGGATATTCTTTAAATGTAATTATATACGATTAAAAATAACTGCGGAAAAATTCAACAATGCATATGTCTTTTTTATTTACAACTGCATTGCCGGTAACGTGGCGGAAGTAGCAGATCCATGTGATATACTACTTCCGCTATAATCTATCTAATTAGCTAGTCCTACCGTATATTCTCCATTTCACGAACCCTAGATCTTGATTCGGATCTGAGTGTATTTTATACAATATATTCGATGATTTTGATATTGATTTGATAGTTCTACCCACCACTATCCATTGTGACTTTTCTCGAAAATAAGTGCGGCAATATCCGACAACTCCCATATCATTTTTTTCCATGTGCATTTCCGGTATCGTGGCAGAAGTAGTAATCCATGTGATTATTGACTAGACCTACCGTATTATCTCCTTTTGACAAACACTAGATTTTTATCTGGATTTCTGAGCGTATTTCATACGACAAATTCGGTGATTTTCATATCGATCTGATGGCTTGGAATCACATTATAAATTCTTCGGAAATGCCACTATCCTCGGTGTTTTAGGGTTTGTCATGATTGAGAGAGTATCAGTCTTTGACTTTTACTTTGACTGCTGAAATAGTTTGATTTTCACCATACACGCGGTAATTCTCTTTTATGCGTGCCCCGAACAAGACTAGTAAAAGTACAAAAGAGCTACTTATACCTTAGCATTACATTCTACAATTTACTTCCTACCGCTATCAAACAACTGGAGAACAAATAATTTAAAAAAAACATTAAGGAGATGCTGATAGACCACCCTTTCTATAATCTGACCGAATTCGAGGGCCACGACTTTGCAAATATTGTACCAATTTGAATGATAATTATATATGTACGTTTAGTATTTAAATGTAAGATTTAGCTTTAGTTTGATTATTTAACAATTTTCTTACTACTTTGGATGTGACTATGTACAGTTTTTAGTACGAATATATTCGATTTATTGACTATTTCAATTGTTAGGCTTCTGCTTTGATTATTCAACTTTCTAACTGACTATTTTAATTATTGTGTGTTTAGTAGGTAGCTATTAGAATTATTGACTATTTTATTAAATAAGCCTCTAATTTGTTTTGTAATACGATTCTACGACGAATAACTTTTAGTAGGTTCCAAAGTTTCTTAGATACTATATATTTTTTTAAAATAATATATGTATGTTGAGTAAAGATTAAAGTAGTAATGAGACTTACTACTTAAAACACAAATATTTTGACACGTCCAACAGCGGTTTTTAGCCGCCAATTGGACACGACGTAAATGTAATGTAATGTAATTTCTATTATAAATAAATAAAATGTAATATTTATTAATGCTTTCGATTCCACACTGATCTCGGTTAATATTTGTTGTGCATAACATAAATCCAGCGTTATCGATAGAGCTACGGCGTCCCGGAAAATTTAGAGCGTCGTGTCAGTTGTCAGCTGTTTGCCGTCCGCCACGTTGTTAAAGCTTGTTCACACCCAGCTACTCGCATCCTAACTCTGAAACTAATGCTGTAATTTTCGGCACCGCAAAACGGCAACGCCAGATGCTACCACATACTACAAATGCAACAATGAAATTAATGTTTCATGCACATATCTACATATAATTATTATTATTCTGGTAAGATTATGAATGTGGTTTTCTCACTGATAATGGAGGCAATAAACCAACTTTTTTATGAGGACTAATTAAAAACATCGGAGTAACCCCAACACTTTCCCAGCAAGCAGACAACACCCCCCCTCGATAGTTTTTGTGTCATGATTATGATCACAGATGTAGTATTTCCGTGTGGTATACACATCACGCATCAGTCTATGACGCATCGGTTGTGCCGCGCAATATAATTGCCGCAAAGAAGCAAAATATTGGTATAGAGATGCTGACCCCACGCGTTCAGCATCTCCATTATGAAGCAGTCTGACCATATGTTTCGAGTTGTTTGTTTCATACACTTTCTACTTATGAATTTTCAGCTTTTCCAAAACACTTACAGAGTACTAATTAAAATTACAACTTTCCTAATACGCCAGCGCCAGGTGTCCGGGAATCTGCCTTGGGTGAAGAAGCCTAACTGACGTAGGTAATCATATAGATACATATACACATACAGTCATACATATACATATATACATAAATATATTAATATAACGATCTAGATATATTATAGTATTATTCTTTTGCATTAAATTACAATATATTACATTTTGTTTAATATCCTTTATCATATTATCCTTTATCATAGACTTATAATATCCTTTATCATAGACTTATAATATCCTTTATCATAGACTTAGTTTCCACCAGAGTCAGGCGTCTGGCTTTCTTGTTTAGAGATATAATGAATATTTTAGACCCCAAGACAATAAAAACAACATACTATGCCTTGTGCCAAAGTATTCTAAGCTATGGAATCATTGGCTGGAGAGCCTGTGCAAAAACGACTATTTACCCAGCAGAGGTGGCACAGAAACTAATTATAAAAATCATCACGCGTAAGCCTTACAGGTACTCATCGGAAAAATTGTTTTTGGAATATGAAGTATTGGATTTAAGACAGCTTTATTTAAAATTTTGTGTAAATTTTATTCAATTCAAATGCAACAGGACTTTCTCACAACAAATGCATCCAACAAGGCGATCCGTTGCTAAAAAAATAGATATTCCCCGAATGATGACCTCTTTTGGTCAAAGGCATTTTACTGTTTTGGGCCCCAGGACATATAACCTTTTAGAAGATGGAATTAAAACAATTCAGTCTAAAGATTGCTTTAAGAAACAGAGCCATATGTGGCTAATAAATGAAGGCCGTGAAAAGAGCCACAAATTATTTGACTATCTAGTATGATTTTTATTTTTATTCTTATTTTATTTTTATTTGTTTATTTTACTGAGTAGGTATCTATCTATTTATTTACTATTATTATAATTTCGATTTTTATTTATTTACTCGATAATTTTATGATTATAATTTCAAATACTTCTTGATGATATTTTAATTTATTTTTTTAACATGTTTAATTTTTAAGTTTAGTTGTTAATTTTTTACTTTTTTTGTGTGCACAGGTAAAATATTTCCTGGTACACCTGCCTTAGTACAGGCCTAGGCCTAGTTAGGCGGTATTGACGCAGTGACCAAGATACTGCAGTGTGCTCTATTTTTCGCTACTGGTCCAAACAC
Organism: Micropterix aruncella; assembly: GCA_944548615.1. Lineage (NCBI taxonomy): Eukaryota > Metazoa > Arthropoda > Insecta > Lepidoptera > Micropterigidae > Micropterix > Micropterix aruncella. The sequence goes on along the minus strand of OX155964.1, from coordinate 32,472,293 downwards.
ATTTTTTTTTGTAATGCTTCAGTAAATTATATTTTGTGCTTTACCTTTAATAAATAAATAAATAAAATAAATAAATATTATATAATATAATAGTAAAGTTATGCAGAAATATTATTTCTTTAAGATATGACTTGCAGAAGTTCGTTCTCTGTCCTTGAACGACCTATGTCGTCAAGAAGCCATTTTTTAATATTTTTTTTTAATAAAATGTTATACTCTATTTCTTTTATTTTGTCATCAAGACGGTTGAATGTTTTCGGTGCTATATAGTTGAATTGTCTTTGGGAAAATGAAGAATTAACTCGGGGAACGGCATAATTAAGACCTGCAGATGCTCTTGTAGTTCGTTGTTGCTGGCTTCGTGGTCGTTTATATGAGGTTCGATGGAAAAACATGAGTGACTGTTTCACAAACAGCTGGTGTATATCTAACACCTTACTTTATTTGAATAGCATGTTGGAATCATATCGTGGGGGCCTTCTATTGATTTCCCTCAACAAAAACTTTTGGGCTTTCACTAGAGGATCCAAGACAGATTACAACTTTCCTAATACGCCAGCGCCAGGTGTCCCGGAATCTGGTCTAGCATTATATGGCCAAAATAGTGTGTGACCTGAAAGTACCAGCTTTTCCAAAACTCTTGCTGCCCAACTATGCCAGGACTGTATGTTCCATTGTATGTTCCATGGTTCCATGCTATAATTCCTCAATTCCACTCTCCTCCAGCCTAAGCCTAAGTATGTCACCGAGTTAGCGCTGACGGAGTTTGTCATTACCCTTAATGGCGGCCATAACCGCTTTTTGTTTCTGGAATTACGTTTCATAGTCGCTGTAAAGCGAATTACCACGGGATTTGGGGATTTAATCTCTTCAAGTTGGGCGGCGGATTCTTTCCGGCCGGTCGACAGCGGCCCGCCCTAAACGCGCCCCGCGGACCGACGCGCCTTTTTATTGCCCGACATTTCGCGGTTCGCTCATGAATATTTAAAAATTGACGCCAAAATGGTCATTAAAATATCGTATTGGGGGCTGCTTAAGTAATAATAAGTTAATATAAAAAACACGTTTTTAAAAACAAGCTTTTATTAAAATGGGTGCAGCAGCCATATCACAGTGGAACTAAGAACGGGCTACCATAATTGAATGCTATACAAAATTTTAAACGAAAACAAGTCATTTCATTTTATTTAATTTCGTGTTTATGCTGTTGACCGTTGAGGTGTCCCTTTTGCCAACTCTGCCAACCCTAAGTGCAGCAGCCATGTCATGGTAAAATTTAGAACAGACTATAATAATTGAATGCGTATACATCATTGTGTGTCTGTGATATTGACCATGGAAGTTTATCCTCGTCGAGAGCCGATGCTGGGCTTAGAATCAGGTTATAAACACCATAAAAATGCGTTGTTACCGGAGTTTAACCAATATTTTAACCTCTGTCCCGGAGTTTAACCTCTGTCCCAAGCCAACCCTGGGTGTAGCAGCCATATCATAGTGGAACTTAGAACGGGCTATCATAATTGATTGCTATACAGAATTTCGTGTTTGTGCTGTTGAACGTTGAGGAGTCCCCTCGTTTGAAGCCAATTCTGGATGCAGCAGCCTTATCGCGGTGAAACTTAGTTCAAGCTATCACAATTAAATACATATAGAAAATTTTGTTTCTGAGCTTGAGAAATCCCCTAATTGGAAGCCAACCCTGAGTGAAGCAGCCCTGTCATGCTGAAATTTAGAACGGTGTCGCGGGAAATATTGCAAATCCAACGAAATAATAAAAACCTTTCCATTCCTGAATTGTAATAAAAAATTAGTAATCAATTTCACATTCCTCAATATGCGTAGCTATTTACCGTTAATCGGGGATGTGCAGCTGCGCCAAACAAATACTATTTCCAGCCGAAATAATAAAATATTTCGGCAATTTAATGACATACTCAATTAAGCGCGTACCAAACCAGAGATTATCAATAAATTCAACTGCGATATTGAAATATTTAAGTGCTTTCCACCGCGATAACGAATCAATTAGCCTTTCTGATGCGACGCGCTAATTACCGTTATTAGCCAGGTGCACAACGCAAAACAAGATCATTACGACATGACATGAAAACAACACAATTAAGAATATATTTGTTCCGTAGTCTCCAACATAAAAATGGGTCACAAATCTTAAAAAATACACTAAATTAAGTTAGAAAATAAGACCTCCATATTAATAGCATCATTTTGATATATAGTAGTAAACTTTTCTATATAAGATAAGAAAGTTACTTTATAAAATGTATAACATTAACATAACACGTATATTTAAATTATAAAATAATAAACTAATCCTTAATTAAGCTAGACAATAGGATAGCATAATATAATATTAAGGAAATCGGGTAATTGTAATATTTTCATTATTTTATGTCCTTTTAAATCATGTAACGCCATCCTACAGAGGATAGCGAAACGACCCGTACCAGTTTTGTACGCGTCAAAGGCCAACCATACCCCCACTCCACTACGGTCGGGGAGATTGCCTATAAAAGGAAGCCCCGCAAGAAGTGGGTGGGTGTGTGTGTTTTAGTCAGCCGAAGTATACGCATTGCCTTCCGCAATTATATTATCGGCAAATATAAAGTAAAATCTTTAAAATATAAAACTACCAGTGTCAACAGTCGTTTGTTTTATTCACCACACCCTTGGTTCAAAGTGCGGCAACAGTGTTCAGTGTTCAGAACAATTCAAACGCGCAACAGAAGACGAAACTTGAAGAGAAGCAGACCCGAGCCGATTGGAATACTACCGACCCGACGTCGTTGCTGATACTTCGAGTGCCTTTCTCAATTGCGTACTGAGCTGATTTCCGGTAAGCTTACTGTTACCTGAATCCTGTTCTTTGTCTTCACGGCTAAGTTTTGATAGGCGAATTGACCGCTGCGACGACGAAATCTCTGACGCCTTACGAACCTCAGAGCATCCAACCTACGCCAATAACATCAGGCCTTGCGTCGTCGACCTGTCGCCAGCCCTACAACCTGGCAAAACGACATGAACCGAAATAATTGCGGATTCCGTTAGAGGAATACCGTGGAACAGAAGGCCTTTACAAAGCCAGTTCCCCTTCGTCACAGGCTGACATACTGTTTCGGAGGAAAACGTACACCCGCCCTTACAAAGCGGACCGTACAAAAACGTGTGTCGATAAAAGCCCTCACAAACGGTCTATCATAATTGAATGCGTATACAAAATTGTGTGTTTGTGCTGTTGACCGTGGAAGTGTATCCTCGTCCGGAGCCAATCCTGGGTATAGAATCAGGTCATACTACATATATGCATAAAAATGCATTGTCATCGAAACTGAACCAACACGTAAAACTTCGAAATTTCAAGTTCATGTGAAAATAGGAAGTGCTTATAAATCAGCTAGCAAGATTTGACACGAAGAAACTAATAAACTAACAAACATTGGAAGGTAAATAAAAGCTTGTAAAAAATAAAGTATGTTTGTTGTCGGGGATAAAGGATGGCGGTGTCGACTACATGGGGCGACATACAACGGGCGAACCCGTCACCCTCGTGGGATGAGCGTAGGAGACTTGGGAACAAGACAATCTACTGTCTAGTTCACCAGCAACCCGATAGAGACCAACGCCTTACGGCGAGGCACCGGGAAAGGTACCCAGCGGGCAGCCTTACCCCCTAACTACCAGTTTTGGCAGGATATCTCCGTCTGGAATTAACCTTCAGGATACCTCCGTCTTTCGGACTGGTTACGGGTCCAAAGTCGCTTATGCAACCTCTACCGTATTAGAGCGGTAATTCAGTTTGAATTTATCGCGGGGCTGGGCGTTCTTTGCTCGTAGTGCCACACAGGATCGAGTGGCCCAAGGTCATTTCAAGAGTGGCACGGCATCAGGTGAAAGATCCACCCCCGCTGCTTAGGAAACAGTGTATTTCCATAGTCTCCAGACCCCCAGCAATTAGTCGGAATGCACAACCGATTGGCTTCGCGACCGGTGCGCAAACCGACCGCAGTGGCGCTGGGATGCAATCCCACCGGGAGAAACCGGTCCACCAGCTCTGAGGCCTGAGACACGGGAGTCTTACCCGGGGTAGCCTTCCACTCGAGGAGGCTTCTGAATAGGAGCTGAATCGTGAGTTGAGCCGATCCGAGAACAAAATGGATCTTGTGGCCCAAGCTGGACGAAACCGTTCACCACCAAACAGGGGTGAGTGGTTTCGTGCAGCTTGGACAACAGACATTTGTCTGTATTCCCTGCCGGGGATACAGATAAATGACGTGAATATTTTGCGGCTTTAATTATATCGATAACCTTCTCGGTTGTTGACAAATGTATTTGAGAAATGAGTAGAGGCCACCACCTAATACTTCTCCACGGTTAGTGATCGCCAAAATTGGTGTAGCTCATCACAATACTCTTTACACCGAAACATACCTACACAAACCGGCGAATGTTGTAGGAAAAGGACCAAAAGAGGAAGTGGGCCTAATTCAGATTGCAGGATTTGACCTAAAAAATATGACCCGAACAAATGAAAGCTTGTAAAAAGATAACTTTTAGTCGCAAAAAAATCATCGACAAGTATTTGTAACTTTATTAAGCACCAATAAAAAAAATGGGCTGTGTCACCCTCTTTCCGGACAATTTTAGAAATAAAATCGATGAGCGCCCTATCTTGGCTGGTCGATGAACCCGTTTGGGTTCTGTTACGCAACCGCCTCAAGCGGCGTGGTTCGTTTCTCGCCTAGTTTAATAATATGTTTCGGTTCGAAATGGTAATGTTTGATTATGAGATATGAGATATTCCAAATCGAATTAAATAAGAGATATGCCAACTTGGCCTAACAAGGCATCTGTGTACCTACCAAGTTTCAAGTCTACAAGTCCAATATTTCGGGATGGAAGTATGACTAGTGCGTCCCCTGGTGGACCGATTTCAACCACAACCTTTTCAAATCTTGTCATGACCAAATGATGCATGCATACCAAATTTCAGCCTAATCTAATTAAGAGGCAGTGGCGGCCGTGGCGGCCAAAAGCTATATGAAGCATAATTTTGTGGCCTGGTTGTGAGAACACGAAAAAGAATTATAATACAATTATGCCGGATTTTAAAAACCCGGTTTTTAAGCTATAATTTCGCTAAAACGAAATTGGTAAATTATTTCCATATTAATTGTAAATTATCTTTTTTCTGTTGTTTTCCAAAAAAATAAAAACGAGCTAGATTTGTCTTCAGTTTTTGAAAAACCTAGAGATGATTCTCAATATTAAAAATACTATTTACACCAGCGTATGGTATATTTCCATTGTACCAAGAGAGTTTTTGGAACTTCCATACAAAAAATATAAGAAAAAAATGTTTAAAATAACGTAATTTCTAGAAATGTTATGGCCAAACATTATTTTTTTCTATTTATTAAAGATACTTTTGAGTGATATAAAAAACAACATAGTGATCTCAAGTTATTTTATTATTGTCATATATTTTTTACTTTATAAAAAACTATTCATTTGATAATTTATTATATTATATTTGAAAAGCCAAATCGGCTTTATTAGACGACGCGTGAAGCCGAAATCGTCATTCGTAATTGGCCACTGCCAACGGTGGGACGTATTCACTAGTCGCCGCGGTATACCTATACATCTTTATGTATATATCGAAAGCGCGCGGGCGCGTGGCATTGCAAAAATATCTAAATTTTTAGTCGCGTCAACTCGGAAGGGAGCCTAAAGCAATTGGGCTCTATCGTGGAGGAATATGTGACGGAAGGCCGACTCTCACTGACTCCAAGATCTTCGTTGTGAGAGCCGGGTGTCAACAAGTCCTTTTACTCCGTAATAAGATGCAATTTATGTTATCAGAAGGTTTTATTTATTATTGGTATATCGATTTAACAATTTATTTACGGTGATTTGAATGTTATGCCGTATCGTACTATATTTCCAGTATAACGTTCCGAATATTTATCGCGACGCGCGGCGAGGAAGGAAAGGTTACCTTTTGTATCAGAGATTCTGTGTCTCCTCGATACTTGCTCGGGCCTGCAGGAGTGACAGACCTCAGCTTACTCAACTCGATCAGGTGGGAAGGATGAGGTGGTAGCACTGGCTAATGCATTGACCGGCTCATGAAGAGTCTTAGCTACAGAAGCACTCACTAGGAGATGATCACTCGAGGAATGATAATTGATTGGTCAAATGTACTGGTTTATATACCCTGATACATGACGCAATCAAGAAAGGAGTGATAAAATAAGTGTATCAATCCGATCGATTTGGAGAAATTGGCATGACTCACCGCCTGTGACTGCATTAATTACCGAAATTCGATGGAATTTAATAGCAGTGCACGTGCAGAATCGATTGTATTAGCGTTAATGGATTTCTATAGAATTCATTTGTTATTCAAGCTTTTGTTGACTGTATGTAGGTACTGAAGTCCCTACAAATACATATCTCAACCGTCGCGTCGGTCGCGGATTTGGTCTAGTCTGCGAAAATCCACTCACCGAAGGGAACACAACGACGAAATGATATCTCGCAGCCGTCACAAGTTATCCGCAGCCAAGATGCTTCCGACTGTCGGATCTGCATTAATGGAACAAAATGGGCTCGGAGAGATCCGGAAACCGAATCCCCCTCCTCGTTTTATATTCCGACGGTAAAGCGTCGCGGCACATCAGCGACCGCCCCATAGTCAAGAAAGTTTTTATATCCGCCCCGATATTATGGCCGCTCTTTTTACTGCCGCGTTTCGGGCTGAAAAACGTGCGCTATGGCTGTTTTCCCGCTCGTAAATAATTGATAGTGTTTCGGCGATTTTTTTTTCTTCGGCTAACTGAACGGAATCAGAACGGGACGCCGCTGTTACCACTTATTCCCAAGTCGGATTAACCTTTGGGCTGAGTTTTTGTAGCAACGGGAGAGTTTGATGCCGCCTTGAGCGGATTGATGCGCGAAGGAGGTAAAATCCGAGTAGATAAGTGATACAATCGCTGATGCCTTGTATTTGTTTACATACAATTGTGAAGGTTTTTAATCTAAAATGTTATAAATTTATTTATTAATCTACAAAAAAAATACACCGTTAGCACTTAACATAGATCGTGTTACTCCTAACTAGGCATAGCCTATTCTAAGGAGAACACCAATACAAATGATTATAAAATACAAAACTTCCAAAATAAAATAAAAATCTGAATCAAATTAAGTTAAAATAAAGTTCACACTACACCAAAATAATTTTACAACTATAATCAAGTAATAATAAATAATAATTTATAATAATAAATAGTAATGTTATTTATAATAAATAATAATTTATATAAATAAATAATAATGTATAATAATTATAGTGTATAATAATTATAATAATATATAATTATTTAGTGACTTGTGAGGGACCACCCCTCACTAGACTCCAATTGCTCGTAAGTGAGGAGTGGTGGCATCAAGGGGTTTTCTCCGTAGTGAAAGTCGTTCTTGATAGTGTTGAAGTTATTTATTGCAGAAGGTAGTTGATGGTTGCCAGATGTAACGCTTCGAATGGTAAGTCGCGGTGTGTATAGATAGTGTATGCTCGATGGTGATGTCGCAGATGTGTGATCGAAGCCGCTAGAGGATGATGTACCGGTGTGGCTGACTGGCCAGAGGATGATCACGAGGTGTGAGCGCGGAGAGTGACAACTCGAGGATGATAATTAATTGATCGAATATATGGGCTTATATACGGTACTAAATGATGCAATGCCGTAGGCGTGGGGAGAATAAGTGTAACAATTGAATCGATCAGGAGAAATTGTTATGAGTCATCGGCTTGCGGCTGCATTAATTGCCGAAATTAGATGGAATTTAATGTGGTTACGCGTGTAGAATTGAGTGTGTTTGCGGTATGGACTTCTATATAATCTAATTCTTTTCTTGACTCGATATGTAGGGCGAAGTACCTACAGACTATATAATAATCACTTGAATCATGAACAGATGGCCACCTATGTATAATGTAGGATAAATATACTGCATCTAGGGCCAGTGAGCTAACGATTCCTTTGCAACTGGACGAGACCTGCTCGTTATCTCTCGTCGGCTCAACTTACAGTTGAACTCCTATTCTAGAATAGAAGAAGAAGGTAATTCCCGGTAAGAACTCCCCTACCATGGCACGGTGGATCAGTTCCCCTGGAGGGAAATCTCTTTGGGCGTTCCTGCGCACCGCACTTGTTGATAGACACCGCCGATAGGCTGCTTTGCGTACCGCGCGACGTCAGCCTATCGACTGTTCACTCTGGCGAACAGCTGGATTGGTCTGGAAACGAAATAATGTAGTCAAAAGCACTCTGGAATTAATATACCATTTACTTTCCCTTTCAATTACCTGTGTGACTGTCATTGCAAAAAAAAATATTTAAGTATTATTATTTATAGTGTTTCTATTAATTACTTAAAATATTAAAATTGTCTGTATCCTATTCCTCCTGAGGATTATAAAATATCAGCATAGTGATACATTGTTTAGATATTATTCTGATGGTTGTAGATATTGAATTACTTTGATTTCAATTATTTATACTTAATTTTAGTATTTACATTTAAATATTTCTTCATTATTTCTTGTTAATAATAATTTTTGATTGATATTTTTTTGTATTTTTTTTGTATTTTTTTATATTTTGATCATTTTCTTCATGTTGTTTTTAATGTTTGTTTTATACCTATTAACTGTGGTTTCTTACTCTAGAACTCTCTTTGGATGCTTTCTATTTTTTTATTTTTCTAGTTTTTCATATACCTAATATTTTTTTTAGTGAAATATTGTTTATTTTTTTTTTACTTTTCTAGTTTTTTATATTTTTGTTACAAAATTTCTGACTTACGTTTACAATACAATACAATACAATCAACTACTCCAGTAGATAGGCATTCCTACACTTGGATGCGTCACAAAATTAAATGCCTAAAATTTAATTATTAAAAACATAACTATCACGATAGTTGTCATGGCTGTAATATTATATTCAATATTACCTACTTACAAATAATCAAAATATACTAATGTCATAAAATAGTAAGAGAGAATAATATATTAAAATAGAAATGCCATTTCTATGTAGAATAATCAACGTAAAATAATTTTATTGTCAATCCAGCAATATGCCTTCGTATTTTTTAAACATAAATAGAGGTTTACTAAATTATATGAGAATTAGATTGTCAGCTATCATAATTCCGTTATGTTTTAAATTTTACAAATTTTGCAAATTATCAACATGGAAAATAAACTCGAAATTTTCAAACTTCCTTATATCATAAATTGGGTTTCTTACCAAATTATTTATAATTATCTTTTTAAATTGGTCCTCTCCAAGGCTTTTCATTTTCTCTGGAATCTTATTATAGAAGGGCAAATTTTGGTGTATAAAACTGTATCGCACTTTGCTAAGTCGCTGTCGGTTTATGTGGAGATTGGATTTATTCCTCGTATTGTGATGATGAAAATCACTATTCACCGGAACTTCTGCTAGGTGTCTACGAGCGTACATAATATTTTTGTAGATGTAAGAAGAAAATAGAGTCATGATTCCTGATTCCACGAACAGCGGCTTACAAGAACTTCTTAGAGAGACTCTATATAAACTGCGTACCGCTATTTTCTGGAGGAGAAAAATTCTTTTTGTGTTTGGTGCCGTTCCCCAAAACAGAAGGCCATATGTACGTTATGAGGGAGTGGAAATATGCAAAATAAAACAGATTTAGCGGCTTCAAAGCAGGGGCACCTTTCCGGGGTTTCTTCATGAATTATTTTTTTTTTCAAAATTTATGTGTAATTGTAATATAAAATAATATTATTGAAAATATAATTTATGTACCTAGATCGGGTATTTGAAAATAAATACTTACTTACTACTTACCGATCATTTAGTTTCTATGAGCATGAAATCTACTTTCTGTCTCGTATGATCGAGTGTTCTATCTAGGTTTCGCGTATTGTATTGTTTCGCTCGCACCCCCGAACACCGGCAGTGTAGCTCAGCGGCCGGAACGACGCCATTACTCCTTTATGCGCCGTGTTGTATGAGTAAACCGAACAAATAGAGCAGTTTTGAGTTACGCTGCGGAATGAATGCCATTCCCGGCTGTTCCGTCTTCGGTATCAGGCGAATATCTGCGGCCATCTCCGCACGACATGGATTCGGTTATGACATGAAGGAAGCGACCCGCGCGGCGCGAAGGGCCGGATAACTGACGCGGCCCTGGATAACGGCCTCATATTGCAGACACGTCAACGGTTTCCTCGCACTTTCGCACTACCCTCATTTCGGCCAAACGTACGCGGCCGTTGCTTTTAAGAGCGGGAGAGTCGACTTTACCCATTGGATATCTGACGCCGTCCTTATCGATATTACGTTAACGCGATTGTGAGAACCAAGGGCGACTTGCGCCAACCAGCCCATTAAATCTGCTAACAGCCGTTAGTTAACCACGATTAATTGTTTAACAGCCGGTTAAATTTTGATTAAACCGGACGTTGGGCGGTAAAACTTTTTACTTGTGATGTAATTATGAGTGTGGTTCGGTTAGTACTGAGAGCTATGATTTATTTCCTGACTGCCAAAAGAAGGGTTTTATTTTTACTGCATATGTATGTATGTCAATTTGACTATATTACCGTTATTTGTGAGTGTCGTCTCCTTGTGAGTGTCTTATTTGTGAGTGCCTTATCTCTATAACAATGTATGCATTAAAAGGGAAATTATATGCAGTAAAAGGAAAAAGTCTTTTATTTTAAACACTTGAGACGATAAATTTACTTATTTTGATAAGAATTCATAATTGTTGATAATATGACCAATAAACATGACCTAACGATTTAAATTATTATTTTTTATATAAATACTACTTTTTGTGACTTAAATATAAAAGTTAGACGTATGCTGTCGCTGACTTTGTTGTAGGCATTACCAAGCTCTACAACTCTTCTCTAGAACTTAATCATATATCTCTCATTGTTAAGGCAACGTTAGTTAGAAACCTTTTCGTTCGACCGCTTATTCTCCGAATTACTTCGCAAATCCGACTACCGCGAAAAAGTCTTTTCATTTTTCGGATTATTACATAGCCTATGACACTCACAAATAGCGTGGCTTTCTATTGGTAAAAAAAATATCAAAATAGGTTCAGTAGATCCAGAGATTACTTCCTACAACGTCACAAACTTTACCTCTTTATAATATTAGTTTAGATAATTTAGATTACTTTGGCATTGACAATACTTTTAATCATATTTTCGTGTGGTATTTGTATAAACTGGTTATCGATGCAAACTAATATAGATAAGCAGTCGCGGATCTATATAAGGGCTTTTTGGGCTGCCGCCCAGGGTCCCGTGGATATAAAGGGCCCCAGCCCCCATTGAAAACAATGTACAATATTTTCAGATAAATCTACAAATAAAGTCTCAATATACGACGCAGAAAAATGTAGAAGGGACACTCTAAATGTTGCGTTTGATAAACTGATTATTGATTTAAATAGAAGAAGCCAAGTCTATGAGACATATAGCAACTTTTCTATAGAAAACAATCATATATCTCTCATTGTTAAGGCAGCGTTAGTTAGAAACGTTTTCATTCGACCGTTTTTTCTCGGACTTACTTTGCAAATCCCACTACCATGAAAAAGGCTTTCCATTTTTCGGATTGATACATAGCCCTATGTCACTCACAAATAAAGTGGCTTTCTATTGGTAAAAGAATTTTCAAAATCGGTTCTGTAGATCCAGAGATTACTTCCTACAACCTCACAAACTTTACAATATTAGTATAGATATAGTTTTATTTATTTTAATTAAGTAAATCAACATAACAGTTTGGACCAATCCGTTGTGATGCTATATAAACATAAACATAAAAAATAATATTATGGTAAGTACAAACACAACATGTTTAAATGAGCATTAAATACGAATACAGGTATTAAGATTATAAAAAAACAAATTCACAGAAAACACAAAGAATAAAAACAAATTGATCCTTTTCTGACATAAACCTTAAGGGGATGTGGGCTCGCTGTAAAAATATCAACATAGCCGAACATAGCGCATTTATATATAGGCTGCCGAAAAGAGAACATAGCGCATTTTAATTTATAAGACGAACCGCACCTTATCGTCTTTTATTCTCTCTCTCTTCGCCACTGATCTCAAAATTCCTCCTTTTATGGAGGCAATACCGTTAAGATCGGCTCAGCGTAGCGCGAGATATGTTTGTAAATTGCCGAGCTCTGGGGGGCAAGCAGTTTCAGTGCATTTTTATGACTTTTCATACGGATCGGCGTATCACCAATAGGCGACCTTATCGACGATCAATTGCGAGTAATTTCGACACTAACAAGGGAAAACGGTGCCGTTTTATTGGCAATCAATGCAGGGATTGGGACAAGGAAGGGTGTATTATATTCAACTGTGATAGGCATTGCAGAGATTCTTATACGCCATCAACTGGAAAGGAAATAAAAGTATCGGAGATGACACTTGAATCAAAATTGGTAAGCCGATGATTTTTTTTCTTGGAAGACCTTTAAAAAAAACTTTTTTTGCTAGAAGTAGGCAATATATTAAGCATCCTCATTATAAAAAGGTAGACTAAGAATGGAGCCCTTGGAATAGGTCCGTAAGAAAGTATAACCCAGTTTGTGATAATTACCTAATTGCTGTAAGTTAGTGGAAGCTAATGGGCCCTGTTGAAGTTCGGGACCCATGTTGTTAAAGTTTCACTCACGGGTCAACACCCATCCGACAGCCTCCACGCAGAAGTGCGAGCCCTAGTAGTACTCCGGCCTGCAAGCCAGTTTCCCCTAGGTATCAACCTTCGGGCGCTCCTGGACGGTTTGCGCACCGTACAGCGTCAGCCAATCGATTGTGCATTCCGACTATAAAGCGGGGGTAGCTATTAATCTAACGGCAACTGCTCTCGAAACGACCATTCGGCTACCCGATCCCGGGTGAACAGCCGGGCAAACGATGCCGTGGTCCACGATAATTCGGTAAACACCTCATCACCGTTACGTAAGGGAGAGGACCGCGCAAGCGACCTCGAACCTGTAACCAGTCGGGAGGCCGAAGTAATCTGGCCAAAACTGGTAGCGAGGGCGCTTGGTCTGCCCGCTGCGTTAACTACCCGATGCCGGGCGGTAAAAGTTGATCTCTCTCGCGAAACGGTCAGCGGCAGACACAACATTCGAAAAGTCGAAAAGGTCGAAATATTCGAAAAAGTCGAAAAAGTCGGAAAAGTCTGTAAAGTCGGAAAAGTCGAAAAAGTCGAAGTCGAAGTTGATTTCGATTTTCGAGGGTTAAAGGGTGGCGCTAGGTTGTGGAGGTAGGAGGTTGTGATAGGAGTTATGATATTAATATTCAGATTAATTAAGTTTCTGGTTACTTGATAGGATAGTCTTGGGGTGACGCAACCGATTTTTTTTAAGACGATCATTTTTATATACTTTTTGTTAATACATTTTTTTGTTAACCCCTCCTATCGCGGGGTAAAAATTTAGTCGTCACTTCTGCCCGGGACAGTTTTGCGCGTGAAGTCGATGGCCTTGAGAAAAACGACCATAACTTTTAAACTACTATACGGATCGTAAAAAGAATAACTGTAAAATGATCGCATTGAAATTTGAAATTTATAATATTATAACCTTATCTCGTCAAACAATTAAGATAATAATGAATAAATATTTAAAAAGTTGGCATTTTACGCAGCGCGGAGCGCCCTAACCAATATTGGTTAGATACAATTTTAGCATTTGTAAGCGTCTAACCAAAAATGGTTAACTCAAATAGGAAGGGTTAATACGTCTTAACACAATACGTCACATTTATTAACAAAACAACAAAGCTTTTAGGCGTTTCTAACATAACCACACGCACTTAAATGACATAAATTACATTTCCCTCCAGGCGCGATTTCATAATATTCAAATATGTCTCTGCTTTCATATTTGTCCCCGTAAACCTGTATAACGAGACGCTGCGCGCTCTCTCCCCGACTGAAATCTCATCTTGACTTTTAAAAGCATCGACACGTATCGGAAAGGGCGGATTGTCAAAGAGGTCGTGCCACTTCCGGAATTGCCGCGCATGCCGTAAAACGCAGTCGCGCTCGGCGGCAAATGTGAAAATGTCGGAAAAGTATTATACATCGTAAATATGGCCACAATTTTCACCACCAGCCATGCTGAAATGAGACGGTCGGATCTAGCAGAATAGATTTGGATAGAGGTGACAGAGAAATCAAGGATCTGATTTTGTTTTGCAGTAAGTACATAGTTGAAGTACCCCATAAAGTAAGTACCACCTTTGATAAATTATGTATGGTACTGGTGGAATATTACCCGGCGCTGTCCGGGTGGCGTTTCATGGTGGGTCAATTGCGATCAAAGTAATATTAGAATAGACCGCGGGAGTACGAAGGTACATAATATAATAATAATAATAATAAATCTTTATTTACCATAACGGGTACAAAAGCCGGGCTTATTGGTAACCCAATTTATGGTATAAGGGAGTTTGAAAAATCCGAGTTTATTTTCCATGTTGATGAGCAACATTTGTAAAATTTTAACGTAACGGTATTATGATAGCTGACATTCTAATTCTCATATAATTCAGTATACATCTATTTATGTTTAAAAAATACGAAGGCATATTGCTGGATTGACAATAAAATTAATTTACGTTGATTATTCTAAATTAAATTTGCATTTCCAATTTAATATATTATTTTCTCTTTCTTTTAATGACATTAGTATATTTTGATTATTCGTAAGTGGGTAATATTGAATATAATATTACAGCCATTAAAACTATCATGATAGTTATGTTTTTAATAATTTAATTTTAGGCATTTAATTTTGTGACGCATCCAAGTGTAGGAATGCCTATCTACTGGAGTAGTTGATTGTATTGTATTGTATTGCCATACACGGCAATATCCTCCAGCCAACCAGCAGGTAGTAATTAGGTTTTTTTTAATTTCCATGGGTTTTAAAAATACGAGATCATTACATAATTCATTCGCATATAATACATAATATATACATGAAACCATATACATATAATATATACATAATAATATAAATGATACATGATATCCATATTAAACATATATATAATATAAAATATAAGTAGGATCAAGTTATTTTATTTCTGGTGGACTGTGAGTGAATGTGAGTAAGGGTGGACTGTGTGTGAATGCGATAGCGAGATAGAAAGAGATAGCTGCATATGGGCCCCTCTGTCTTTGTCTAGTCGCGCATGCGCGTTTATCATTCTTTAATTATGTATGATAATTCGGAATTCTTTAATTTCTCATTAATTTACATACAGTTTTAATTTTAAACACAAAACAAAAACTTTGGCTTGAACTCAAATAAATGCAATCTCAAACTAATTAACATTACGTGTGTTCCGCGCATGCGCGACTTAACAAGGATAGAGAGGGTCCATATGCAGCTTTCTCTTTCTATTCCTCTATCGTTTTCTCAGTCTGGTCGCATGGTCTATTCTAGTACGTCTATGATTGCGGTCGGTTGAACGGTATATAAGTTGACGTGCTGAAGTGTCATCTAGTGGCGAGTTGCAATAAATTGGATAGCGCGAAAATCTTATCCGTACTCAAAAACCTATGTATATTAATTTTCATGGCGTACGGATGAACGGTATAGAAGTTGATATGCTGCAGTGTCTTCTAGTGTCGAGTTACAATAAAGTGGAAAATATTATCCGGGCTCGAATACCTATGTATACCAATTTTAATTTCGATCGGTTATACGGTATAGAAGTTGATGTACTGCAGCGCCATCTAGTAGCAAGTTACATTAAAGTGGATAGCATAAAAATGTTCTCCATGACAGAATACATTTATGTGCCAACTTTTATGGTGATTTGTAAAACGGTAGCGCAGTCTATTACGCTCAGATATACCAACAACTTTTTTAGTATAGATTAGAATGCTTAACTCCATAGTGGGCAACCTTTCTGCAACGGCGAGTGGTGACTTGCAGGTGGTGCTGATAGCATTGTCCGGACCAGGTAATAGCAAATTATAATATCATTGATATGAGTTTTTTATTTTTATAAAGGACTGATTAATTTCAAAAACCCAATAATTTAACTAACGATAATAATAATTACATTCAAATATGTGCAATCTATTGCATTTCCTTATAGACTGATTATATCAAAGAAATAATACAGAGATATAGAATGCCTGCATATTAAAGTCCGTAATTATTACGTATTGGAACCTGTATACCAAACCCAAAACCAATATCAATAATATTAAAATAATAAGAGATGTATATTATATTATTGTTTTAGACCCGTATTTAGAGCTCCATCTAAAGTATGTCGCCATACTATTATGCCACGAACGCCGCCATTTTTAACATAATAAGAGAAGATTAATCATTTCTTTGAATTTATAATATGAATGCCATGTACACGTACACGTTGCGTTACGCAGTAAAATCCTAGTTGCCAAATCGTAGGGAGCTAAGGGGCCCTTGCTGAGTTGGCCACGAATACCCATTCTGTTCAGGGATGGTCACACTCACGGGTCAACACCCATCCGACGGTCTCCAGGCATGAAGTGCGAGCCTGGGTAGGACTCTGGCCTTCGGGTTAGTTTTCCCTAGGAATCAACCTTCTGGCGCTCCTGGACGGTCTGCGCACCGTGCGGCATAAGCCAATCGATTGCACACTCTGACTAACAGTCGGGGGAGTCTGGAAGCAGTACTGTTTCCTATAGAGCGGGGGTGGTTGCGTACCTTACGGTGACAGCTCTTGAAACGACCATCGGCTACCCGATCCTAGGTGAACAGCCGGGCAAAGGATGCCGTGGTCCGCGATAGATTCGGTATACACCGTTTCACCGCTTCGTAAGGGAAAGGACCGCGCAAGCGACCTCGAACTCGTAACCAATCGAGAGACTGGAGTAATCTGGTCGCAATTGGAAGTAAGGGCGTGAGTGTAAGCCCGCTGGGTAACACTCCTGGCTATCTCGCGGTTAAGGCGTTGGCCTCTTACGGGTTTGTGGCGGAGCTTGACGGTGGACTGTTTTGTCCAAGTCTTCTGCGCTCACTCCAGGGAGATAGAACGACTAATCGTTAAAACTTCCTGAGGTGACGGGCTCGCCCGTTGTAGTTGACAACCCTAGTTGCCAAATGGTGGTAGGACGATAAGCTTCTAATACTCTATATATTGTTATAATCAATGGTATCACAATAATCACATTCTGTGTTGAGTAAGTTTTGAATCAAGATTATTTTAAAAGCAAAACATCTACTGGCTTAGAAACTCTAGTATCGAGCAATTCGTGCAATATGCTAAGTTATAAAATGTGGATAAAACCTATATATTTTTGTAATTATCTCTTTCTTTCTTTCTCTTTCTCTGTCCCTCTACGATGAATCAACGTCAACTTGATTCAGATATCAGATAATTCTCGAGATTCCATTCGGATACGGTATGCATTGAATAAATCGCCGAAAAAAAACGATCAAAGAAGACGAATTCAGTTTCGCCGAATCGGGAGAAAATAAATAAAATACACACGATATATCCTCAGACGGTCACGGCGAAAACGTTACTATGTAACTGAATGGAGTATTTTCTGTTACAATGCTATCTTTGCGTTACTTTGAGCATGTGTGTCTGTTGACATCTATTACAATGCTTTACGCAACTCTTTCTTTATTATTTAAATATATATTATATATAATTATTAACCCGTTGAGTATGATACGACCAAATCTGGTTGTGAAACAATTATCCGTTGAGTATGATACGACCAGATCTGGTTCCGCGTTTTTTTCACTTCTTTGACGTTCTCATATTTATTCATAATTATCTAATTGTTTTACAAAATGATATTTCAATATTCTATATTCGAAATTTCAATGCAATCATTGTGCAGTTGTTCTTTTTATGATTGGTGTAGTAGTTTCGTAGTTATAGTACTTTAAGGTCGATGTCGCCGAAAATCCTGCAAAAGAGACAGATGCATCCATGAAAATACTCATTTACTCCAAGGGTTAAATATATATTCCTTTATTATGTAATATATATTTATTAATTAAATATACACCGTGAGTTTTTAGTTGCCGGCATTCTTCGAGGGGGGTGAATCAGTACGAGCAAATAAGCAACTTTTGATAATAAAATGTAGAAAAAAAAATGTTTTTTTTTTCAAAATTTGCTTTTTTGCTCCTAGTGATTCAACCCTTTAAGGATATCGGTAGCTAAAACCTCAACCTGTATATGAATTATATTTTCACTCAGATTGCGTAACATTTTCATTGCGTCAGTATTAGTGATGGGTGTGATCACGAATAGCAATAACAATAACGTGTGATATTTGCAATCACGAAGAACGCGTTACGAGAATTTGAAAGAACATGCTATTTGAATCACGGCTACGAACAGCACCGCGTTGCCATCACTCGGCGCCGCTACGACGCGACCGATCACGCGTGATTATATGATCAGTGATTGGCCGTTCTCACTGATCGCCGTCGAACGACCGCGCGGCGCGCCACTGAACGATGATCGGTGAGCGCCTAATTGAACCGTTCATTTGGTTTCGTTCATTCTTGATGTGATCGGCGATCAGTGGATCAGTGATTTGCCGTTCGTTCTGGGTGAACGCCCGCGCCGGCTGGACGATGACTGATGAGTGGCGCGTTCATTTCGTACGTAACGTGAATTTGGACACTGTTGTCGCATGAATTTGGACACTGTTATCGCTCGTGTCGTAATCGTTCGTGTAAATGAGTTTGCTCATGATTTGTTAAAGCAATAAAATAACATTATTTCAGAAAGACGAACTCGGCTTAGCACCAAAAGAGGAAGAGAGATAATCTTTCTGAACGCTAATTCTTCTAATTACTAATAAATATTAAGCAAATATAATGCGCGTTTCTGTTATCAGTTATCACATTGACGAAACTTTGTTACTTAACGTTTCACAGTACATTTCAGTACAATCACGAAAATCACGAGTAGCAGTTATTATCACGCGTGAAAAAATACCAGTAACGTGATTGTTGCGTGATTTAAAATTGAGAATCACGCCCATCACTAGTCAGTATGGATATATTAGTTTTGCGTTATTTTGACCATGTGTTGCTTTTGATATCTATTACAGTTCTCGACACAACTCTGATTGATTATATACTTACACAGATTTTGCTACATTTTTATTACGTCTATGTATGGACATTGTTCCATTAAATCTCACACTATCTCGTTCTGTCACCATTTAAAAGTAGGCACCACCATTGATAAAAAAGGGTATTTTGCTCAATGCTATAGTACGTTTCACGCAGAAGCCGAAAGGCAAGGTCGGCCATGAGCAAGCTAGAAAGCTGTGGAACCTAGAAAAGATGTATTCGAGCTCTGGTTTTCTTGATCTTTCTCTATGCATCTGTGACGTGGACCATGAAGGCTTGGATACGCACTAAAATCGATACACTAGATATGAGGTGAGAGACAGCAGGCCGCACCAAAAAAACCATCATAGAAGAACTCGGCAACCAAGTTAGGCTCTACACAGTGTGCGTGAGAAGGGTCTTGCAGTATTTTAGTCATGTTTTCGGGAGAAACCTGGAGAATCTGTAGAAAATGTTTTCCGGGGGTCAAGTGGAAGGAAGAAGAAGCAGAGGCAGATCACCGGTCAAATGGAACGACCTCATAAAAGAGCTAACAAAAGAGTCAATACAATCTGGGACCCGCCATGTGAAAGACAGGTCGAAGTGGAGGATCCTCGTAGGCAAACTGTTGTCTATTGGCCACGATTCTCAGTTATGAGGGAGCGACGGTAAAGAAGAATAGTACGTTTTGGAAGCTACGATTTCACTACGAAACGCAACGTTTAGATGAAACCAATAGTTCCAAACAATGATTATTCTTCTCTTATGTTCAGTATGGCGGTGTTCGTGGTATAACAGCATAGCGGCGCATTATAGAAGGCGTTCTAAACACGCCTATACGATGCCATATCTCGAAATAAAATAATAATAGAATAACATATGAATTTTTAGTCGTAGCTCTTATTATTTTAATATTATTTACATTAAAAAAAAACAATTTTTAATTTGTTATACTTACAGGTTTCGTTATGTAATATTGACTTAATTTTAAGTTCAGATAGACGCCTTTCAGATAGACGACTCACAAATAACGATAGATGCCTTTCTATCTCTCCGTATTATTTATGTGATGTAATCAGCCTATAAGTAAATGCAATAGGTTGCACTAATAATTAAATGCAATTATTGTAATCATTGGTTCAATTTTTGAGTTTCTGTAATCAATCAGTACTTTATAGGAAAAGATTTTTTATTTATCTATACTAATATTATAAAGAGGTAAAGTTTGTAAGGTTGTAGGAAGTAATCTCTGGATCTACTGAATCGATTTTGAAAATAATTCTTTTACCAATAGAAACCACATTATTTGTGAGTGTCACAGGCTATATATTAATCCGAAAAATGAAAAAACTTTTTTGTGGTAGTCATATTTGCAAAATAAAGTCGGAGAAAAAACGGTCGAATGTTTCTAACTAACGCTGCCTTAACGATGAGAGATATACGATTAAGTTAATTAGAAAAGTTGTAGAGCTTAATAATGCCTACAAAAATGTCAGCGGCAGCATATGTCTAACTTTTATATTTAAGTCACAAAAAGTAGTATTTTATATTAAAAAAATAATTTAAATCGTTAGGTCATGTTTATTGGTCATATTACCAACAATTAATCAACATAAGTAAATTTATCGTCTCAAGTGTTTACAACAAAAGACTTTTCCCGTTTACTGCATATAATTTTCCTTTTACTGCATAAATGGTTAAAGAGATAAGACTCTTACAAATAAGACACTCACAAGAAGACACTCACAAATAACGGTAATATAGTCAAATTGGCATGCAAATACATACATACATATGAAGTAAAAATATAACACTTCTTTTGGCAGTCAGGAAATAAATCATAGCACTCAGTACTAACCGAACCACACTCCAAATTTCATCACAAGTAAAAAGTTTTACTGCCCAAGGAAGTGGACACGGGTCAGCTAGTGTTATTATACACGTAGAAGGCCAAATAAATTTTTATTGGTCTTGCTGGTCAAAGCTATCGGCGCCACCTGCGGGTCGCCGGCGCAGGAAGTTTGCCAAAACTTTCTATGGCATTGCGCAATCTAACGCCCAATATAATCAATGGCTCTACCATCGCAGGGCGGAAGTATGTTGGAAACGATACGCGGGGTATTTGAAAGCGAGAGGTTCGCCGAGCCTTCGGTAAGCACTTGAGTCACGCAAAACTCAAATCACCGACTGGGGCGGATATAGCGAAACGGGAAGGCAGCCTCCGAACAGGGATTTTTATTTATTCATGACAAAAAGAGAGATATCGAATTGTATTGGTGTTGTATAATTCTGCTGAAATGGAATTGAGCGGGAGAACGAGGTTGAAGCGTTGTTAGGAAATATTTTGGCAGTGGTCCTACGATATTCATGATTATCAAGTGCGTCACATTAAGATTACATTAAAAATTATTATAATCGCCGTTACCAGTATTGGAAAGAGCCCTTGCGGAAGTGCCAAGGGACCTGGCATATACACTGCCGTGAAGAGTCATGTGAAATAAATGGCCTTTTATGAGTATGTCTACCTTGTCCAAAAACTGGCGGGGATTTGCCAAAAGGGAAACTATCACAATTTTGTATAATGTCGGAACAAGAGACTGTATGCTGTATTCAACACAGCCCCATGAGCAACAACACGAGATCATCAGAAAACCAGGATAAATCCAATAATGCATCTTCTACATCACCGCCTACTACAACAACTACCAATAAGTCACCGGTCATCTCTACAATAGCTCCAGAAAAACCTTAAACATCGCCACAAGCCATAACTACCAATTTCATAAATGACAGTGTGGAAAAACTAACTAAATCCAAAAAAAAATAGCTCTGCAATATTGAGTACAAATTTAACAATGACAGCCATTGCTGTGTTGGCTATTAATTAATTTATTTTATTTTATCTGCATCCAAACTTTTCTCTGGTCGTAACGGTCTTCGTTCCATCGGGTTCAGAAGAGGGAGGAAGAGAGAGTGCACCCGTGGTCGCGCGCCCACCTGTGCACTATAATATAGCCTGCGCACTTGACTGCTTCCGAACAATGGACTCTGAGAAGACTAAAGAAGTCACTAGAATCTACAATGCAGTCGCTATGGCCGAACACGCGGCTAGAAGGATATACATTAAAAATATAATACAATTTTAGAAAGAGCCATATATACTCCTTATCTCCTTTAGGTATCGAACGGTTTCGATCGGCTTGGCCCATAAGATACAATGTGTTCTCGGGTCGGCCCAACTCACGATTCAGCTCCTATTTAATAGCCTCTCCATGTGAGAGACTACTGACAGTTCTACCGGAGCCGATGACCCCCGATGCGCCTGTGGGTATGGTCGCCAAACTGCGGAACACGTAATTTGGTCTTGCCCAATTCTAGCGGCTGCACGGGAGAAATTGATGGATGCAGTGGGCGCGTGCGTTGGGCGCTCTCCGATTTGGTACCCGGATCTGGTCAGTTGTAGGAGCTGCTTCCAGTCGTTTGGCGAGCTTGTGGAGCACTGGGTGGCTTCTTGGGAAAGCATGAGGCCTCGGGATACCCCCCAGGGGGTACCCTCTTCCTTGGTGGCGTGATTCGGCGGCTACTTCCAGCCCGAAGTGCCCGTCTTTGTGTCCGTCTCTTTACCGCCCCGAAGGGCGTTTCGTTCTTTGCAGGATCCAGGGATTCCTCCCCCCCGTGGCTGCTCCGAGACCTGCCCACGGACCGTGCGCCTCCACCATCATCGTTTCTGGAGCGTCCTCTACCCCGCTTACCGGCCCTAAATTTGTTATTTGTTGTTTTATTTTATTTTTTAATTTGTAAATATGGTAAATTTAGTATTATTTTTTGTAATTTTACTTTGTAAATTCTTTTATTATAAATAAATGGGTTCTCGGGGCGGT